>OY992536.1:74472924-74728627 GCA_963921195.1 Pegoplata infirma | reverse complement strand
TTAGAGATTTAGATATTTAAACATACATTCATCTTTTTCACCTTAATGTACGTTTAAATAGCTGATATTAATCTAACACACCTACAGTGACAATTGAAGAGTGCTGACGAAGGAAGGGTGGCTTCTTCCGAAAGCTGTCGACATCTCCACTAAGCCTGTGTTGTCAATTAATTTTTTCAGATTTTCTTATTGTACAACAAAAATAAATGTTTCTCCGAAATAATTAATATGGAATCAAACCGAAAAAAAATCCAAATATTTACCACAAAAGAGTTTTCTAAGGCTTAAATCTGTAAAGTATTAAAAAATCTAAAAAAAATTCAAAGTGTCTGATTTCGCATGAAATGCCACATATACAGTGAGCGTCAAAAGAATGACTACAGGTCTGTATCATATGAAATTCGATAAAATTAAAGTTTATTTATCAAAACTTATTATAATAATTTTTTTTTGTAATTAAAGCTTTCAAATAAATCTTAGATTGGACTTATTTTAAATGTGCTACGATTGTCGAACTGAAAAATTAAAAAAACAAAAAAATTTAAATATTTCTAAGAGTTTTTTTAATTCACAATTTTTAGATCTATCAACCAAAACAGTTAGAGAACCCTATATTTGTTGCCCACCAATACCATAACCCTCGTAGCCAGCCTATTCCTTATCAAATCAATCTGGACGGTATCAAGCTTAAATTAAAGCTGGACAAATTACCTACTGTAAAAAAAATATTCGTTTGATAATAATAAATTTTAGTATAGTTAACTTTGTCTTTAAATAATTGCATCTATAATAGCCCTGTATTAATTCTTTTGACACTCACTGTATGTAAGTCTTTTGTTTAACTTCATATACATACATTAGAGTGTCCCTTATTTTGGAAATGTTGGAAATGTTGAGACGGTACCCCCTCATTTTTTTCCTTTTGACTAAAAAATAACTCAGGAAAAATTTTACGCCCCTACGACCACGCCTTCCCTACGCGACGGGGCCGTAAAGATTGGGGCCTTAAAAATCATTTTTCCATACAAAGCAAAATTTTTTTTTTTTGATTTTAAATTTTTTTGTTATTAATTATAATATTACTTGGTTAGCTTATTCACGACAAAAAATTTGATTTTGGTGGGATGAGGCTTTCAGTTCTAAAAAAATTTTCGAAAAAAAAAATTTTGAGCTTTTGGGGTCCTACAGTAAAAATTTTTTAAAAAATATTTTTTTTTAGTTTTGACAAACAACCGTTTTAGTTGAATTGTTGCTTTTAATGATATATTTTCATAAAAAAATATTATTCCTATCTGTGACATCTTTATCGTGATCTAAAAAAGATTAAAAAATGCATTTTTGATGTTTTTCAATACACGATCAAGATGTCACAGATATGAATAATATTTTTTTATGAATATATATCATTAAAAGCAACATTACAACTAAAACGGTTGCTTGTCAAAACTAAAAAAAAAGATTTTTTAAAAAATTTTTACTGTAGGACCCCAAAAGCTCTAAATTTTTTGTCGTGAATAAGCTAACCAAGTAATATTATATGTAATTAATAACAAAAAAATTAAAAATCAAAACAAAAATTTTTGGTTTGTATGGAAAAATGATTTTTAAGGCCCCGCTCTTTACGGCCCCGTCGCGTAGGGAAGGCGTGGTCGTAGGGGCGTAAAATTTTTCCTGAGTTATTTTTTAGTCAAAAGGAAAAAAATGAGGGGGTACCGTCTCAACATTTCCAACATTTCCAAAATAAGGGACACTCTACTGTATGTATATGGGGCATTCCATGCCAAATCACTCACTTTTAGGCCCGACCCCCTTCGATTAATTTTATTTTTGGATATGTTTTAGTACGTATTAAATGCAACTTGCAGCCAAATTTTCAGCCATTTATACTAAGGTGGTGTTGAGTAATCAATTTTTCAAAATGGCGATTTTTTCCAAAAAATGAAAAAATTTAAATTTTCAATCAATTTTGACCAGTAAAAAATATAGATATTTTAAAAAAAGTTGGACAACGTTTTGTTGGTATTTAAATGTAGTTTTAGAAAAAAAATGTGAAAAAATTATTCGAAGTAATTATCACTTATTTTTTGACGTTTAAAAATTAAAATCGACTTTTTGAAAAAGTCCGAAACCTTCGATTTTTTTTTAAAAATGTCAAAAAATTCTACTCTAAATTACGCAACTTTTAAGTCATAATTCGAGATGTGATCGTAATTCGTTCTATTTTTATTCAAATAAATTTTGAAAATTGCACTTTTTTTTTTGACTGTGGTTTATTTTATATGTTGCTCCAAAAAAAATAATTTGGTAAATATTGACCGTAACTTCCCCTAGATATATTAACTTGGGTGTAAAAATACGTCTCAGAAAATTTTAGGATGATCGGACATGGGTAAGGCGTGCCGCATCGGCTTTGAAGTTTGAAAATCGGATTACAAGGGAAAATATGAATTTTTTTCTGTTTTCTTAATTTTTTGGTATTTTAAGTTAATTTTGAATTCAAATGGTTACAGAATTGAAATGTAGAGTAAAATGTCTCTCTATTAAGGTCATAAAAACCGAAATCGGTTTAAAATCAGCCAAGTTATTACAACTTTCCCAAGCTTCTAACGTGTGGCAGACAACTTGATTAATCAATACAATCCGATTTTTGAAATTCATTGAAATTTTCTACTGTAATAACATTTTTTTATTCTTCAAGTTCAAATGTTATTAGATGACAAGTATTTTTCATATTGTGTTTTGCTAACATTTTTTAAATTAGTGCTAAAAATGCCTGCATTTTCCACACTCTTTTGAAATCTCTATTTAAAAAAAAAAAATATTTTTTTTGTTTTAAAATTTGGAAAAGTCAAAAAAATATTACACTGAAACATGAATAATGAAAAAATGTTATTACAGTAGAAAATTTCAATAAATTTAAAAAAAGGGCCTCGTATTTTTTAATCAAGTTGTATGGCACACGCTAGATGCCTGGGGAAGTTGTAATAACATGGCTGATTTTCAACCGATTTTGGTTTTTAGTACCTTATTAGAAAGGCATTTTACTCCACATCATAATTCTGTAATCACTTGAATTAAAACTTAACTTAAAATACCAAAGAAATTGCGAAAACAGAAAAAAATTCATATTTTTCCTTGTAATCCGTTTTTTAAACTTCAAGGACCATGCTAAGCGCCTTACACATGTCCGATCGTCCCAAATTTTTGTGAGACGTATATTTACCTCCAAATGAATATATTTAGGGTAAGTTAGGGTCAGTATCTACCATTTTTTTTTTTTTTTGGAGCTCCATATAAAATAAATCAGAGCCAAAACATAAAAGGTGCAATTTTAAAAATTAAAAAAAAAATAGAAAGAATTGTGATCACATCTCGAGTTATGGCTTAAAAGTTGCATAATTTAGAGTAGAATTCTTATAGTTTTTTACAAAAAAATCGAAGGTTTCGGACTTTTTCAAAAAGTCGATTTTAATTTTTAAACGTCAAAAAATAAGTGATAATTACTTCGAATAATTTTTTCACATTTTTTTTCTAAAACTACATTTAAATACCAACAAAACGTTGTCCAACTTTTTTTGAAATATCTATATTTTTTACTGGTCAAAATTGATTGAAAATTTAATTTTTTTCATTTTTTGTAAAAAATCGCCATTTTGATTACTCAACACCACCTTGGTATAGAAGGCTGAAAATTTGGCTGCAAGTTGCATTTAATACGTACTAAAACATATCCAAAAATAAAATTAATCGAAGGGGGTCGGGCCTAAAAGTGAGTGATTTGGCATGGAATGCCCCATATACTTTATGGGGTCCCCGACCGATATTTCGATGCGTTACACACGGAATGACAAAGTGAATATACCCCCATACTGTAGTTGGAGGGTATAAAAAAGATTTAGTTCATACTAGAGATGGGCGCGTGAGTGGATTTTGACTCACACTCGCTCACGCAAAAAAAATGGAATCACTCACGCAATGTTTTTTTTACTTACGCTCACTCACCCAAAAAATTTTTTTACAAAAAATTAAAAAAAAATTGAGCAAATCAAAAAATCTAATCACGCAAAAAATAAATGACTCACTCACAATCACGTGATTGAAAGGAAAATCACTCACACTCATGCGTGATTCACGCGTGATTCACGTGAATCACGCAAATCACGTGACCAGATCCCATCTCTAGTTCATACGATAAATATTTTTTTCATGAAAAATTTTGGGGGATAATTTTGAAAAATTTTGGGGGATAATTTTGTGAAGACATAGACCTACGATATAATAACAAACTAATCTTTATTAAATTCAAGATGACACGTATTTTTGCGATTTTCCTGTTAGTTCGGGAGTTATCGACATTTTCCCGAAGGTCATTGTTTCATAAAGGGACAACGAAATTTGTAAACACTGATACCCATGAAAATTTTTTGGAACATATTCCTGGTTCAATAGATTCCTGAATATATTCTACGGTAATCACAACAAAATTTTCTATGTAAAATTATTTTTTAAAAAATCTACTTGCTCTAAAAATCGATTGCTTTTGCGACAATTTCAAACAAAAATCATTGATTCTGGAATATAAAGTAGAACCGGTTGAGGGGTAATATGATGCGTTCTGGAACCGATTATTTGGAACAGAAAATTTTGCTGGGTATGGCCAATAAGCCGAGACACTCCAACCTTAAAGTCGTCTCTTTTATATATATTTTAAGTTTCAGGCAAATCGGTTTATAAGGGTTGAGACACTTCCCTTGTTAGTACATTTGCAAAATTAGTTTTGCAATAGAACTAAAAATGAACAGTGGGACAAGCAGTTGTTTAAAAGACATAATTTTTTAGCCACCCAAAATTTAAGGTAATTAATTTATAAATACATAATACAAATACAGTTAAACCTTAATTGTCAATTATTTAAAAGTTCATTGATATTAACCTTAACCCAAAAAAATCTATAAAATAAACACTTAACGGTAAGATTGCAAATAGTTTTAAAATGGTAATGTAAATATTTTTTTGGCAAGGGTGATTATTGTAACTGATTACTTATCTATTGTATGTTTAATTATTTAATTCCCCAAAGCCAAAAATTTCTTCATCACAGCTAATGAGTTTTTAATCCAACTAAAGTAAATAATTAAATATCGTATCACAATACAAAATAAAAACATGCAACTCCAAACAACATATTGATATTACAAAAAAAAAAAAAAAATGATTGAGTAATATTTTGTTTTAAAAAAAATGTTTTGCAGCCAACATCTTTCTCCTTTTAATAAAATATTAAGGGTATTCACATAAGTTGTTGAAATAAGCAAACAATTTTATAGAAAAAACTTTCCGAGTCCAAAAGATAATCTGAATATACAAACAGAGACGAAACCTGATTTTAGCAAAAACAAGTAAAAAATTTAAATTCGGCCTTGCCGAATGTAGTGATACTCTCTACAATTTCAAAAAGATTATTGCAAAAAATTGTATTTAAAATGAAATTACTTTTGAAAAAAAAAAAATTTGAGAAAAATATTTCCGAAAAAAAAAAAATTGTTAAAAAAAAAAATCCGCGATTTTTTTCTTTTTTTGTCAAAAAATATGTTTGTACTTGCTTAAATACCACATGGTGTTCAATTATGTTCACATATGTCAACCAGCAGCCGAATTAAAGCATTTTGTATTTTTAGGTTATGTTGAATGTACTAAAATTTTTGATGTGTCTTTACATTTTCGTAAATAACTTTTGAACCGCTGAACCGATATCGCTCAAATGCAATACTAAACTTCTCGGGAGAACTACCAATATGTTAAGTTTCAGTAGAGTTAGCAAATAATCGAGATATTTCATAATCGCGATTACGATTACAAAATTTGCCGTTAATCGCGATTCCGATTAATCGAATTTTTTAAATAATTTGAGTTGCAATAGCTTTAAAAAAAATCTTTTGAAATTTACATTTTAGAAAGTACGTAAATACAAAAATTATTATTTTTAAGAAATAAAATTAAAAACTTTCGAACTTTCCCACTAAAAATAATTCGAGATTTTGGAACCACAGTCTCTTTTGTAGTATATCATTGCGCATCTAAAGAACGCTCGAGCGCCCTTGAGAGTTTTTTGTTAAGACATTTTTTTTAAAACTTATAATTAAAATTCTTTGTTGATAAAATTTTACACATACTTTAATTTTTGACATCTTTTAATTTTTCGACCAAAGCCGACCAAAGCTTTTCGAGTATATTTTAAAAACAAACCTCTTTAAAACTTATTCATATCAGAATTTAAATTTTTCTTTAAATTTGAATGAATACGAGAAAAGGAAAGAAAAATCGCAAACAAGTTAAATGAATCATGGATTATAATAATAATAATAATAAAGCCTTGCTTGGCGATGGTATCCAAGCTACCTCAATGTGGGCATAGGCTATCAATAAGAGTCTTCCATCTGGGACGTTCTGCAGCTACAAAATTCAGGTCTTTCAAGTCACTTATTCTGCTTCGTTGGTATTCAGGGAGGTTGTTGACTTCACCAAGCGTCGAGCGTCGCCATGTATTTCGTGGGCGGCCGGGCTTCCTGTTTCCCTGCGGGTTGTATGTCAAAGCCCTTGAACATATCTCAACACTAGATTTACGTAAGGTGTGGCCAATCCATCCAAATTTTCTACGACGTATCTCTATGTTTATATTAGACATGTTTGCCTTTCTTAAAAGATCCTCGTTCGATATTACGTTCGGCCAGTAGATTTTGAGTATTGTACGCAAACATTTATTTATGAAAACCTGTAGGTTATTCTTAATTGCCTCTGTGACGAGCCACGTTTCGCATCCATATAGGAGTACTGATACCACACAGGCAGAGAAGATTCGAAGTTTTGTGTTTTTGCTGTAAACATTAGATCTCCAAACATTAGACAATAACGAGAAAGCGCCTCTCGCCTTTTTGATTCTGGAATTTACATCAAGTACCGCTCCGCCGTCTTCATCAATCATGCTTCCTAGATATTGCACTCAAAAAAATAAAACTGTAAAGTTAACAAACTTTTTTTTGTTAACTCGAGTTTACTGGCTTTTTAGCAAATTTTTAGTTAAAATCAGCGTTTTAACTACTTTTTTTAGTTAAGTTCGATTTACGAAAATACTAGTTTTGTACAAATTTGGAATTAATTTTTTTTGTTGACTTTAAAACTGAGTTTACGAATTTTTACTAATTAATTTGCTGATTTTTTGTAACATTTTTGTCAAGTCGAAAATTTTAAACATTTCTTGTGTAGCCTCCTATGCAAATCTCATTAGTCCTACTTAAGCTGAACTTAACGCTGTGAAAAATATTTTTTTTTTTTATTTAAAAAAAAAGGTTAGCTGAATTCACCTAATAAAAAATGTTACGAAATTTTCAGCTGAATTTTTAGTTAAAATTACTGTTTTTTTGCTACATTCATTCTACGAAAAGTTAACTAAATATTTTTTGTTAAATTAACTAGAAATTTAGTAGGTTCAAAATCAGGTGTTTTTTTAGTTAAATTTAACTAAATTTTTTGCCAACTTTACAGTTTTTTTTTTTTGAGTGTGGAAGAATGTTACCCTTTCTACTCGTTCATTTTCAATCATTAAATACTGGTTAGAATCAACGTTTATTCTAAGCTCCTTTGTTTTATTTGTATTGATTTTAAGACCGACTTTGGCAGACTCTATAGTCAAATCATTAATTTTGGCCTGCATGTCATTCCATCTATGTGATAATTCACACTTGTCGTCAGCATAATCTAGCGATTATAGTCGGTTACCAGGGCGAAGAGGGTCCCATATTATGCCTCTTGGTTTATTTATAGTAGCGCGTCGAGTTACTGCATCAATTACTATTAGGAATAGAAGAGGGGAGAGTAGGCATCCTTGTCTAACTCCCGATATTGTTTTGAATGATTCAGAAGTGGTTCTATCATGTAATACAGTGCATTCAAAGGTTTCGTAGCTTTTTCTTATTAGCCTTATAATCTTTGTTGGTACACCAATATTAGTAAGTTCGGCCCAAATACAATCTCTGTTTATTGAGTCGAATGCTTTTTCGTAATCAATAAAAAGAAGGTAAAGTGGTGATTGAAATTCAATACTCTGTTCAATAATAATTCTCAGGCTATTTATTTGGTCAGTACATGATCTCGATGGACGGAAACCTGCCTGCTCGGGTCTGAGTTTACCATCGATGTGTGTTATCATTCTTTCGAGTATGATTTTCATAAATATTTTCAGAACGACGCATAGTGTTGTTATACCCTTTTTAAAAATCTTTACAATGTTTCCTTTCAACATGTCGGGGAGGTATATTTCGTTTTCCCATATCTGCTCGAAGAGAGGTTGTTGTGGGGGATGGGGTCTTTTACAGAGGTTAAAGCTCTCTGATTGCTATCCACTTGGGGATAGCCAGAAGCGATTCCTGTGTCTAAAATTCCCAAGCAGCTCACGACTTCCGGGTTTAGACCAAGTGTCCCCTGGTAATGTTCTTCAGACAACCGTTTGTTTGACAGCTAAAGTGAGAAGGCACACAGTATTGAGTAACCAGAGTGCAGGGTAACACTTTTGCGTCTCTGGTGTCACGTGGAATCATGGATTACCCATCAAAATTTTCCGTTCTAAATAATCGGTACCAGAACGCATCATATCATCCTGAAATCGATTCTACTTAATATTTCAGAATCAATGATTTTTGTTTGAAATTCTTCCGAAAGTAATCGTTTTTTAGAGTAATTTAGTTTTTTTGAAAAATAATTTTAAATAGAAACTTCAAAATGGATTTCAAAAAATTTTGGAACTGATTTAAATTCGTTATAAAAAAAGTGTATTTAATAGAAAACTATTAATCGTAATCGCATGATTTTGTTGTCGATTACGATTACGATTAATCGCGATTACGATTTTAATCGTTTTGCAAACTCTAAGTTTCAGTCATCTCAGTGTAATATTTTGGCCGTGATCACCATTTCCACAGACAAACAGACGGACAGACGGACATCGCTAGAATGTCTTAAAATCGATCGGGGATCATGAATATATATGGGGCATTCCATGTCAAATCGGACACTTTGAAATTTTTTTTTTTAGATTTTCCCAATTTGTTAACAGTTTTTAGTACCCTTCGAAAACTCCTTCGTGGTAAATTTTCAGATTTTTTTGATGATCCGTTCAAAAGATTTCGAATTTTTAAAAATTGGTAGTTTGTTCCTTTACTCAAACTTCTTTTACTCATAACTTCTTCAATAATGGTCCGAATTTAATTTTTTTTTTCAAAAATTTTGTTTTTTACGTACTTTAAAAAAAAAAAAATCCAAAAAATTCTTAAAAGCACTGTAGTATGCGATTTTTAAGTTTTAAAATTTAAATCTCATTTTTGAAAATGTTTGTACTCTTCAATTTTTTTGAATTTTTTTTTGTGTAAAACATCTATCGATTCTACAAATCTTTTGCCCAGGAGGATCGTGGGATAACAATTATTACTATTTTTTAAAATTTTTTGAAAAAATTTTATTGTAATTTTAAAATCTTAAAATCATTTCTACTGCTCCAATGGTGCGTCACAGAGGGGTCCTTTATAAGACCGACCCCCAATAATTTTTACGTCTTAACAATTCTTTGGAACAAATTAATACCCTATCTCCAATTTCTAAGGGGGCTCCCACACAAAACGACATTTTTTTAAATTTGCCAACCGCTCTAACTGCCCTAATAGTGCCCTTAGAGCAACAAAATGTATGACCGACCCACAATATTTTTTTAGTTCAAACTTTTTTTCTGAACACACCTACCCTCCTTAACTGTTAAGGCGGTCCCCATATTTTTTTTACCCTACAACTTTTTTTAAAATATACCTACGCCCTATCTCCACTCCCTAAGTAGTCTCCCATACAAAATTACATTTTTATAAAATTTGCTCCAACTGTTATTTGTATGGGAGACTACTTAGGGAGTGGAGATAGGGCGTAGGAAAGTTTTAAAAAAATGTTGTAGGGTAAAAACAAATGGTGGTCGGTCTCACTAATGACCCCTCTCGGACGCACCATTGGACCGGTAGAAGCTGATTAAATAAAACAAATTTACAAAAAATAAAAAAAATTGTATGGGGACCACCTTAACAGTTAAGGATTGAGGGTAGGTGTGTTCAGAGAAAATGTTTGGACTAAAAAAATATTGTGGGTCGGTCATACATTTTGTTGCTCTAAGGCAACTATTAGGGAAGTTAGAGCGGTTGGAACTAATTTAAAAAAAAATGTTGTTTTGTGTGGGAGCCCCCTTAGAAATTGGAGATATGGTATTAGTTTGTTCCAAAGAAATGTTAAGACGAAAAAATTAATGGGGGTCGATCTTATAAAGGACCCCTCTATGACGCACCATTGGAGCAGTAGAAATGATTTTAAGATTGGAAAATTACAATAAAATTTTTTCAAAAAATTTAAAAAATAGTAATAATCGTTATACCACAATCCTCCTTGGCAAAAAATTTGTAGATGTTTTACACAAAAAATTTAAATTTTAAAACTTAAAAATCGCATACTAGAGCGCTTTTAAGTATTTTTTGGATTTTTTTTTAAAAGTACGTACAAAACTAAATTTTTGAAAAAACAAAATTGAAATTCGGACCATTATTGAAGAAGTTATGAGTAAAAGAAGTTTGAGTAAAGGAACAAACTACCAATTTTTAAAAATTCGATATCTTTTGAACGGGTCATCAAAAAAATCTGAAAATTTACCACAAAGGAGTTTTCGAAGGGTACTGTAAACAAATTGGGAAAATCTAAAATTTTTTTTTTCAAAGTGTCCGATTTGACATGGAATGCCCCATATACTTTATGGGGTCAAAGACCGATATTTCGATGAGTTACAAACGGAATGACTAACTTATATATACCTTCAATCACTAAGTGGAGGGTATAAAAAACCAACCTCAATGGTAGGATTTCAATATGGTTGTGGCAATTCAAATAGGCTCTTTAACAATAAGTTTGGAATCCTAACATACACTTAGAAAATTATTGCAGTTACTACATGACGGTCATTTGTGTAGTGAGTAGTGGTTGTTGTTTTCAACTACAATTTCAGTTGTTTTTGTATGAAAAATCTCAAACAACTATTATTTGTAGTCGTTTTATAAAATATATACTAGAGTTGTCAGTCGATTAAGAATAATTCGATTAATCGATCAAATAAAACCCAACTCTTGTTCGAATAATTCAAAAATGACGATTTTCGAATAACGAATAAATCGATTAATTAATGTCGATTAATCGAACAATTTTTTTTTAATTAAAAAATTAAATAAATGCTAAGAATTTAATTTATTCTCATAAATTTTGAAAGATTTTATACAAAATGTAGGAAAGTTAAAATATATTGTAGCCATAGCCCTGGATAGCACATCCATTATAGAATTAGGAAAAATTAATAATTCTTTTGCTTCAGACTTACTAAAATGTATTAAAATAAGAATTAATGAGAGACGTATAAAAATGTTAAATACGGTAATAATTTTTCTAAATTCTGGAAATTTTCCAGCAATGAAAGTTTTTTAAAATATTCTCCAAAAAGCGAAACAAAATAATATGCAAATGAATTATACTCCAGATTATTTTATGTTGAAAGTAATCACAATAATTCAGATAAAAGTATTGAAATAGAGGAAGTTATTAGTAATGAAAATAATAATCTTTTATGCGAGTTAAATAATTCAATTCAAAGTACATATTAAAAATTCAGAAAATATAAAGGACTTCAGCGATATATCAGACGATATGGTATATTTGGGAAAATCTGAAAAAAGAACAGAAAAATTAGATAAACTTTTGTATGCTCTTCTTACTATATCACCTACTTCAACAATTAGCGAAAGAATCGTTTGAAAGCAAAAAAATTGAGTCAACTTTTATTTTTAAAAGATTATTTCTTAAGAACAACTTAAATTGTCTTATTTGACAAAAATTAAAATCATTTATGATATATTTTGTCTGAATTCTTCAAATAATAATTTGTATTTGAATTATTTCTCAACAAGTATTAAAATCGACATCCGTTAATTAAAAGTGATCTCAGTTATTCAATTTTTAAGTTTTTTTAACTTTTAAATATTTTATTTTTAAGTTTTTTATGCATTTTTTCGTTAATAAAAATTTTAACTTTCTTATTTTAAGTTATTTTATATGAATCATTTATTTTTTTTTTGTTAATAAAAATATTTTTTAAAATAATTTTTTTATTCGTTATTCTCTTCGATTAATCGAATAAATTTTGATCTTTAATCGTTTGATCGAACGAGGAAAAACAAATATTTGAATTATTCGAACAAAGTTGAAAGTCGAATAATTGACAACTCTAATATATACAAAAAATTACTACGTTGTAGTAACAGTTGATTTACGTAGTTATTTTTAGTCTATAAAAAAACTAGAAAAACGGATTTGTTGACGAGTTGAAAGTGTCAGATGCAGCAGGAGTTATTAACAAACAATTTTAACCATTTTTAGATCTAGAAGTTTTTTTTTTTGTTAATAAAAATAATTCCGACAATTTGAGTTACAGTAAAAACAACTGCAATTCGAAGTTGTTTTTACAGTTTTTTGTAGTTGTTAATCAATAGTTAAAAACAACAACAATTTTTGCTTGATTTTACCATAAAATATAGTGGACGCCTAAACAACAACAAATGTAGTTGTTTTAACTGTCTTTTGTAGTGGAATCTACCGTCATCATATTTTGAGTGTAGGATCATTATATGATCGCTACAATCATATTATGATAAAACAATCAATCATAGTATGATCGGTTTACATTCCAAAACGTTGTTGTAGTCAAGTTTACAGCATTTATTATGAAAACCATATTAACTTAAAAACCAATAACATTTAAATAGCAATATTTAATAAATAATATTATTAATAATTATTGCAAACTGCAATGGTACCCAACTACAACATCAAGTTATTCAATCATCCAATGGCTAGTAAAATTGTTATTGTTTCTTTTCGCCTAAAAACCTAAACGAGCGTAAAACCAGAAGTAACAAAATAATTGTTGTCATGCTATTTTTATTGTTTATTGTTTTTGGACTTAAATAAACATTTTACATGAACAAAAAACCTGTTGCTTTATTAACAAAATACATAAAATGCATAAACAAATCATTGAAGCATCGGTACGTGTATCAATTAGAGATGGGCGCGTAAGTGATTTTTGACTCACACTCACTTACGCTCACGACAGGAATTTTTGAATCACGCACACTCACACACAATCACGTGAGTAAATTTAATACAACTCACACTCACGTGCACTCACCCAAGCTTCACTCACACTCACGTTGACTCATACTCACGAAACTCTTATTTATACAAAAAAAAAAATTTCAAAAAACTTTCAAAATTTTTTGCAAAATTTAAAGTTAAGCGAAATTTTCCATTTTTTTTTGCTTTTTTCGGGATGAAATTTTAAGTTAAGCCAAATTTTAGAATTTTTTTGTTGCTTTTTTTGGTATGAAAGGAAATATTAAGAGAATATAAATCACGCAAACTCACACAAAAAAATCGACTCACGCACACTCACTCACTCAATTTTTTTCTCCACTCACTCACAATTACGTCAGTAAAATTGAATTCAGTCACACTCACGCGTGATCACGCGCGAATCACGCTCTATTCGGCTCATATGCCCATCTCTAGTATCAATTACAGCAGAATGATGGTAACAAAGTACATATTGGATGAAAATATTTCAATGCTACCAGATTTGGGATTTATCATTTAATAAAAAATCGGGTTTTTAAGGGTTAAATCATACAAACATTCCAAAAAAATATTTATTTATGTAAGACTTTGAAAAACAGATTAATATATATTTAATTAAATATGTATTAAAGAAAAAATCGTATTTGGAAATGATTTAGCAATTTTTTGGAACATTGTGTTAAATATCTTGGTATTGCGGCTCACTGTGCAACGTCGAGTACCCGGCAATGTTAGTAAACAATGAAATCTAAATAATTACTTTTAAATATGACAATTTGTATGAAAATAATTTCCTAAACTTTACACCGTTAAAAAACAAAATAAATCTCAGTTTTGACATGCATACATTTTTTCAAAAACTATTCTTTTCAGTCTACTCTAATTCAATATCTCGTTTACAGTATAAATCGAGTTGCCAACCACCACAATTAAACCAGAGGTTCATGTATATGCTAGAACTAACCAATGTAGTTTCAACCTTATTACAATAGGTGGCGCTTTTTCATAAACTCCAGCAAATTCCGGAAACGGAAGAGGAGAAAAAAATAATTATTATTAGAAATATAGACAAATAAAGACCAAAGAAGTGCACAAACGATTTGTTTTTATTTACTTTATTGATTTTTATGTGGTAATCAAGATTTCAGTCATTAATTAATTAAATTAAGAACTTTTAATAAACTGCCGGAAACAGTTATAAGAAACGCCATCTAGTGAACAGTAAAAAGAAAAAGCATTTGCTGAATCTTTATTATATATGTCTTTGACTCCAGCAATTTAAGGAAATAATGGCAAATAAAGATTTTATAAAAAATTTTATACAAGATTTTTTGAAATTTTTTTTAGTGATCCTGAAATTTCGTCTGTTTTGCTCTATCTCATATATTTAAGGAAATAATGGCAAATAAAGATTTTATAAAAAATTTCATACAAAAATAGATTTTTTTAAATTTTTTTTTAGTGATCTCAAAATTTTGTCTATTTCAAAATATCGTCAATTTTGCTCTATCTCTTATATTTAAGGAAATAATGGCAAATAAAGATTTTATAAAAAATTTCATACAAAAATAGATTTTTAGAAATTTTTTTTTAGTGATCTCAAAATTTTGTCTATTTTGCTCTATCTCTTATATTTAAGGAAAAATTTCATACGAAAATAGATTTTTTGAAATTTTTTTTAGTGATCCCAAAATATCGTCTATTTTGCTCTATCTCCTATATTTAAAGAAATAATAGCAAATAAAGATTTTATAAAAAATTTCATACAAAATAGGTTTTTTGAATTTTTTTAGTGATCCTGAAGTTTCGTCCATTTCTCTCTCTCTCTTATATTTAAGGAAATAATGGCAAATAAAGATTGTATAAAAAATTTCATACAAAAATAGATTTTTTTAAATTTTTTTAGTGATCTCAAAATTTTGTCTATTTTGCTGTATCTCTTATTTTTAAAGAAATAATGGCAAATAAAGATTTTATAAAAAATTTCATACAAAAATAGATTTTTTGAAATTTTTTTAGTGATCCCAAAATATCGTCAATTTTGTTCTATCTCTTATATTTAAGAAAGTAAAGATTTTATAAAAAATTTCATACAAAAAAAGATTTTTTGAAATTTGTTTTAGTGATTCCAAAATTTCGTCTATTTTTATTTAAGGAAATAATGGCAAATAAAAAATTTCATACAAAAATAGATTTTTTGAATTTTTTTAGTGATCCCAAAATTTCGTCTATTTTGCTCTATCTCTTTTATTTAAGGAAATAATTGCAAATAAAGATTTTATAAAAAATTTCATACAAAAACTGATTTTTTGAAATTTTTTTTAGTGTTCCCAAAATTTTGTCTATTTTGCTATATCTCTTATATTTAAGGAAGTAATGGCAAATAAAGATTTTATAAAAAATTTCATACAAAAATAGATTTTTTTAAAATTTTTTTAGTGATCCTGAAATTTCGTCTATTTTGCTCTATCTTTTATAATTAAGGAAATAATGGCAAATAAAGATTTTATAACAAATGTCATACAAAAATAATTTTTTTTAATTTTTTTAATTTTTTTTAGTGATCCCAAAATATCGTCTATTTTGCTCTATCTCTTATATTTACGGAAATAATAGCAAATAAAGATTTTATAAAAAATTTCATACAAAAATAGGTTTTTTGAGATTTTTTTAAGTGATCCTGAAGTTTCGTGCATTTTGCTCTCTCTCTTATATTCAAGGAAATAATGGCAAATAAAGATTTTATAAAAAATTTCATACAAAAATAGATTTTTTGAAATTTTTTTAGTGCCCGAGTAAAAATAATTAGATATAAATATATCTAACAAGATATGATTATATATATTTATATCTTATGCAACAAAAGATTATACATAACCAGATATGTTAGATCTGGCGCTATATATAACGATATCTTGTATCATATCTAGTTATGTCTTTTATCATATCAGTCACTAAAGCAAGATTTTTATCCAAATCAAATATACACACAAAAAAAACATCGATGTAATATTGCCTAAATTGGCATAGGTACTTTCATTTTGAATGAAATTAAAATATAATGGCTTAATTACCTATTCGCATGGGTAATATTTCACATATTTTTCGCCTAAAACAAAATTTGTTTTACCCATGCTGTATAGGCAACATCTTCGAAAATTTTTTGACATAATTTAAATTTCAAAACTATTAAATTATTTATAAAAAAATTATTGAATATGCACAAAATCTTCTAAAAAGGTAATGTTTTTTTGTTTTTTAATTAAAATTAAGTTTAATAATAAAATATATTTTTTGTAGATTACGTGGAAAGTGATGTGCAGTCAACAAAACAAAAAATAACGTTTTTAAGAAACCTCATAAGGAGCTGTAAGGAACATTTACAAGCGTAAAATTTTCTACGTTTTGTAGCAAGAAGTCCAGCGAAGAAAGTCCACCCAGTTCTTGAAATGGTGCGGTATAGAATAAGAAAAGTGTGAATGCATGATTAACCTTATCTGGAAAAGGGGTCCGATTCTAAGACATTTTTCTTAAAGAAAAGGTTTAGATTCTGGGACAATTTTCGTTGAGAAATAGCCTCAAATTCTGGGACAATTTCCACAAAGTACTTTCCGATTCTGAGACATTTTTCTTTAAAAAAACGTAGTTTCTTGAGACATTTTTTTATAGAAAAAAGTGTCAGTTTCTGAGCAATTGTTTATAAGGAAAAAGTTTAAGATTCTTAGACAGTGCTCTCATAAAAACAAATTCAGAATCTGAAACTTTTTCTGTTTAAAAAGTGTGTCAGAATCTAAGACTTTTTCTATAGCAAAAAAATGTATCAGAATCTGAGACTTTTTCTATAGAAAAACAATTTCAGAATAAAAAAAATGTGTCAGAATCTATAGAAAAAATGTCTGAGAATCTGATACTTTTTCTATAGAAAAAAATGGCTTAGAATCTGAGACTTTTTCTATAAAAAAATGACTCAGAATCTGAGACTTTTTCTACAGAAAAATCTATAGAAAAAATGTCTCAGAATCTGAGATTTTTTCTATAGAAAAAATGTCTCAGAATCTGAGACTTTTTCTATAAAAAAAATGTCTCAGAATCTGAGACTTTCTATAGAAAAAATGTCTCGGAATCTGAGGTTTTTTCTATAGAAAAAATGTCTCAGAATCTAAGACTTTTTCTATAGAAAAAATGTCTTAAAATCTGATACTTTTTCTATAGAAAAATCCCATAATCTAACACATTTATTCTATAGAAAAAGTCTCTTATTCAGACATTTTTTCTATAGAAAAAGTCTCAGATTCTGAGACATATTTTCTATAGAAAAAGTCCCAGAATCTGGAACATTTTTTCTACAAAAAAAAGTCTCAGATTCTGATACTTTTTTTTCTATATAAAAACTCTCCGATTCTGAGGCTTTTTTTCTATTGAAAAAGTCTCAGATTCTTTATAATTTTTTTTATGGAGACATTTTTTTATAGAAAAAATGAGATATTTTTTTATAGAAAGTCTCCGATTCTGAGACATTTTTTCTATAGCAAAAGTATCAGATTTAGGAACATTTTGTCTTTAGAAAAAGTCTCAGATTCAAAGACATTTTTTCTATAGAAAATGTCTCAGATTCAGAGACATTTTTTCGGTAGAAAGTCTCAGATTCTGAGACATTTTGTCTATAGAAAAAATCTCAGATTCTGAAATATTTTTTGTATAGAAAAAGTATCAGATTCTGAGACATTTTTTCTATAGAAAAAGTATCAGATTCTGAGACATTTTTTCTATAGAAAAAGTCTCAGGTTCTGACATTTTTTCTATAGAAAAAGTTTTAGATTCTGAGATATAGAAAATGTCTTCGATTCTGAGACATTTTTCTGTAGAAAAAGTCTCAGATTCTGATACATTTTTTCTATAGAAAAAGTCTCAGATTCTGATACATTTTTTCTATAGAAAAAGTCTCAGATTCTGATACATTTTTTCTATAGAAAAAGTATCAGATTCTGATACATTTTTTCTATAGAAAAAGTATCAGATTCTGATACATTTTTTCTATAGAAAAAGTATCAGATTCTGATACATTTTTTCTATAGAAAAAGTATCAGATTCTGATACATTTTTTCTATAGAAAAAGTATCAGATTCTGATACATTTTTTCTATAGAAAAAGTATCAGATTCTGATACATTTTTTCTACAGAAAAAGTATCAGATTCTGAGACATTTTTTCTATAGAAAAAGTATCAGATTCTGAGACATTTTTTCTATAGAAAAAGTATCAGATTCTGAGACATTTTTTCTATAGAAAAAGTATCAGATTCTGAGACATTTTTTCTACAGAAAAAGTCTCAGGTTCTGACATTTTTTCTATAGAAAAAGTTTTAGATTCTGAGATATTTTTTCTATAGAAAAAATCCCAGATTCTGAGAATTTTTTTTATAGAAAAAGTATCAGATTCTGAGACATGTTTTCCATAGAAAAAAACTCAGATTCTGAGACATTTTTTCTATAGAAAAAGTATCAGATTCTGAGACATTTTTTCTATAGAAAAAGTCTCAGGTTCTGACATTTTTTCTATAGAAAAAGTTTTAGATTCTGAGATATAGAAAATGTCTTCGATTCTGAGACATTTTTCTGTAGAAAAAGTCTCAGATTCTGATACATTTTTTCTATAGAAAAAGTCTCAGATTCTGATACATTTTTTCTATAGAAAAAGTATCAGATTCTGATACATTTTTTCTATAGAAAAAGTATCAGATTCTGAGACATTTTTTCTATAGAAAAAGTATCAGATTCTGAGACATTTTTTCTATAGAAAAAGTATCAGATTCTGAGTCATTTTTTCTACAGAAAAAGTCTCAGGTTCTGACATTTTTTCTATAGAAAAAGTTTTAGATTCTGAGATATTTTTTCTATAGAAAAAATCCCAGATTCTGAGAATTTTTTTTATAGAAAAAGTCTCAGATTCTGAGACATGTTTTCCATAGAAAAAAACTCAGATTCTGAGACATTTTTTCTACTGAAAAAATTTTTGGATTCTAAAACATGTTTTATAAAGAAAAACTCGGATTCTGAGGCATTTTTCTATAGAAAAGGTCTCAAATTCTGATACATTTTTTTTATAGAAAGTATCAGATTCTGACAAATTTTTTCTATAGAAAATGTCTCAGATTATGAGACATTTTTTCTATAGAAAAGGTCTCAGATTCTGAGACATTTTTTTCTGTAGAAAATTTTTCTATAAAAAAAGTCTTAGATTCGGAGACAATTTTTTATAGAAAAAGTCTAAGATTCTGAAACATTTTTTCTATAGAAAAAGTCGCAGATTCTGAGACATTTTTTCTAATGAAAAGTGTTAGATTCATAGACATTTTTTCTGTGGAAAAATTTTGTATAGAAAAAGTCTTAAGTCCTGACACATTTTGGCCCTTACTACAAGAAAACAAAAAGTATATTTTAACAAAAGTTTTATTTTAAATTTCAAATTTTCTATACATTTTTTGAAAGTCAATTTTAAAAACAAAAACAATTTGTATGGAAATAAAATTAAAAGCTGGTTTTAAATATATATTATTTTTCTATGGTAAGGCTGTTTGACTTTAAAGTTTTCAACACCCTATTTATTGTATGTCTACATGTTTTTCTTTTTTCTTTTTTTGATAAATAAATAAATTTACAAAAACAAACTTGTTTTATTTTAATAATTAGGGGTTAATTAAATTTAATAAAATACCAAAATTACAACTGAATATCTACTAATGTTCCGTTTGTAAATTTCCAAAATTTTAAAGGAGTATTACCAAAAAATATAGGTAATTTTTCGAACATAGAAATTTTATAGGAATTTCCTATTATTTTTGTAATTGTGCCTAAAAATTTAGCAACTGCCATGTTGCCTTAGAACTTAGCTGTTATTATACTACAATTTTAGGAAATATTACCTCGATTTTTTTTTGTGTGTAAGCTTAATTAAACAACTAAGCTGTTTTTAGAATTCGATTTTTAATTACCACCCTTTATTTTCAAAATATTCTTAACTTTTTTTATTTGTTTTGATACCAATTAAAACAAAATCAAAAAATCAAATACAAAATACAAAAAAAAAATAATTCGAATTTTCTGTCAAATAAAAAACAACAATATTTTAAATAAAAAAATATTTGTTTTGGAAAAAGATTTTAAATTTTGTTATTTTTTTTTAAGATTTGCGAAAATCTAATTTACATAATTCATCTCTTAGAAAATTTAACCGTTGATGTAAGTATTTAACTACAAAACATAAGAAATTAAAGTAAAAAGTACGAAAATTAGGAAATAAAATTAATTAAAATTTCTCCCCCTTTTGCAGATTTTTCGATAAATTAAAACACTTTAAATTGGTAAAAATACATACATATGCATGCATGTATGTTGCATTTTATGAAGATGAAGATATGCGAATGAAAACAGTTTTCCTGAAATTATCAAAATTACAAAAGCGGATCCTTTTTTGTTAAAAATTATGTAATTAGTTTAAGGTTTTTCAATTTAAAAATATCCACGGATATTGTTTACACGGTATTTACTTTCACTAAAAAGGCCACAAAAAATCGGATTTTGGGGTACATTTTACACGTGTTTGTTAAAAATTAAAGGCTCATTTAAGGGTACATTTTACGTGTGTTTGTAAAAATTTAAAAGCTCATTTAATCTTGGTGTAATTCAAGATTTTGGGTACCTATATAGAGTATAAACAACATTGGACTGACAAGTAACTGCCTATAGTTACTAACATTATTGATTTTCGAATTTACTAAAGTGAGTATGATACTACCTTTATTTTTTACTTTCTAAGCTACTTTATCAGGGGTTTTCTATGATAATTTCGATAACTTCAAACAATAATTTTGAAATTATCGAAATTCAAATAGAAACACCCTGGTAATGTTTCTTGAAAAGTTCATAAAAGCTGGTATTATATGTAGCTACTTTGATTAGACAATTCTCACTTTACATCAATACTAAATGAGCCATGAGATTTGTACAAGCACGCGTAAAACGGTATTTACCATATTACCCAAAATCCGATAAATAGTGCCACTTGTTTTTTAGTTATAAATAAGTCTGAAACTTTATTTATAAATTTGTGTGTAGTTTTGATGGAAATTATTTCATTTTCAATACTGATTTTTATTTTGCAACTAAGGCTTTAAATCAGCGATACGCAGACACATACTATAACATTTATGCTTGTGTGGGTAGTAGCAAGCGAAAAGTCAACAAATTTGCTTAAGCAACAGAATTTTATAGTGTATGTGTGTTGACAGCGCACAAGCAGCGCCTATTCCCGCGGGAATAGGAATTACAAAAATGCATATCACTGCTTTAAATGTTTAAACATTATTATCACTTTTAATACTGAATAAAATTTAATTATAACCATTTAAATAAAAATTTTATTATTTGTTCTTAGCAATAGAAAAATAAATTTTGCAAAAATCAATGTACATACATATGCTACAATATCAGTTCTGATCAAATCAGATCTTATAAGATCAGTATATATATGGGACAAATGTCGGATCCAATGAGATCTAATTTGATCAGTTTATATCAGAACTGATCAAAACTGATATAATTAGATCGGGTCAATTTCCGGATCTGATCAGATCTGATTATATATTGAGCGAGATTTAAATAGATCTGGTGCAATATCAAAATTTTTACTCGGGTGATCATGAAATTTTGTCTATTTTGCTCTATCTCCTATATTTAAGGAAATAATGGCAAATAAAGATTTTATAAAAATTTCATACAAAAATAGATTTTTTGAAATTTTTTTTAGTGATTCTGAAATTTTTTTTGCTCTACCTCTTATATTTAAGAAAATAATGGCAAATAAAGATTTTACAAAAAATTTCATACAAAAATAGGTTTTTTGAAATTTTTTTTAGTGATCCTGAATATTCGTCCATTTTGCTCTATCTCTTATATTTAAGGAAATAATGGCAAATAAAGATTTTATAAAAAATTTCATACAAAAATAAATTTTTTGAATTTTTTTTTAGTGATCCTGAAATTTCGTCTATTTTGCTCTATCTCTTATATATAAGGAAATAATTACATACAAAAATAGATTTTTTGATAGTGATCCCAAAATTTCGTCTATTTTGCACTATCTCTTATATTTAAGGAAATAATAGCAAATAAAGATTTTATAAAAAATTTCATACAAAAATAGGTTTTTTGAAATTTTTTTAGTGATCCGGAAATTTCGTCTATTTTGCTTTATCTCTTATATTTAAGGAAATAATAGCAAATAAAGATTTTACAAAAAATTTCATACAAAAATAGATTTTTTGAAATTTTTTTTAGTGATCCCAAAATTTCGTCTATTTTGCTCTATCTCTTATATTTAAGGAAATAATAGCAAATAAAGATTTTATAAAAAATTTCATTCAAAAATAGGTTTTTTGAAATTTTTTTTAGTGATCCTGAAATTTTGTCCATTTTGCTCTCTCTCTTATATTTAAGGAAATAATGGCAAATAAAGATTTTATAAAAAATTTCATACAAAAATAGGTTTTTTGAAATTTTTTTTTAGTTATCCTGAAATTTCGTCTATTTTGCTCCATCTCATACAAAAATAGATTTTTTAAATTTTTTTTAGTGATCCGAAAATTTCGTCTATTTTGCTCTATCTCCTATATTTAAGGAAATACTGGCAAATAAAGATTTTATAAAAAATTTCATACAAAAATAGATTTTTTGAAATTTTTTTAGTGATCCTGAAATTTTGTCTATTTTGCTCTATCTCTTATATTTAAGGAAATAATTACAAATAAATATTTTATAAAAAATTTCATTCAAAAATAGATTTTATTCAAATTTTTTTAGTAATCCTGAAATTCCGTATATTTTGCTCTATCTCTTATAATTAAGGAAATAATGGCAAAAAAAGATTTTATAAAAAATTTCAGGCGAAAATAGATTTTTTTGAAATTGTTTTTAGTGATCCTGAAATTTCGTCTATTTTGCCCTATCTCTTATATTTATGGAAATAATGACAAATAAAGATTTTATAAAAAATTTCATTCAAAAATAGATTTTTTTTAAATTTTTTAGTGATCCTGAAATATCGTCTATTTTGCTCTATCCCTTATATGTATGGAAATAATAGCAAATAAAGATTTTATAAAAAATTTCATACAAAAACAGAATTTTTGAAATTTTTTTTAGCAATCCTAAAATTTCGGTTATTTTGCTTTATCTCTTATATTTAAGGAAATAATAGCAAATAAATTTTTAATAAAAAATACAAAAATAGGTTTTTTGAAATTTTTTTTTAGTGATCCTGAAGTTTCGTCCATTTTGCTCTCTCTCTTATATTTAAGGAAATAAAGGCAAATAAAGATTTTATAAAAAATTTCATACAATAATAGATTTCTTGAAATTTTTTTTAGTGATCCCAAAATTTCGTCTATTTTGCTCTATCACTTATATTTAAGGAACTAATAGCAAATAAAGATTTTATAAAAAATTTCATACAAAAATAGATTTTTTGAATTTTTTTTAGTGATCCCAAAATTTCGGCTATTTTGTTCTATCTCTTATATTTAAGGAAACAGTGGCAAATAAAGATTTTTGGAATTTGTTGGTAAAAATAACAGAACTATCATTAATTTTTAATGTTTTCGTAGGTTATTTTTTTCGAATTTGTTGGTAAAAAAGAATGAAAAAAACGTTATTTTTTAATGTTTAATGTTATTTATTTTAGAAAGTTTTTTCAACAGTTAAAAATAAATGTTGAGGTTTGTTAAAACAAATGAATAATTACTGGGATGGTTTTCTATTGTTTATTCACTGGTATTAAATGTGTTTTTCATTTGTTTTTGCATACAAAATATTTTGAGTGTAAGAAATAATAAGAAATTTGGGTAATCGAATAGACCTGCACTCAAAAAAAAAAAAATAAAACTGTAAAGTTAACAATTTTTTTTGTTAACTTGAGTTTACTGGCTTTTAGCAAAGTTTTAGTTAAAATCAGCGTTTTAAATCCTTTTTTTAGTTAAGTTCAATTTACGAAAATACTAGTTTTGAACAAATTTTGAATTAATTTTTTTTGTTGACTTTAAAACTGAGTTTACGAATATTTAATATTAATAATAATTAATTTGCTGATTTCTCGTAACATTTGTCAAGTGAAAAAAAAAAATTCTTGTGTAGCCTCCAATGCAAATCTCATAAGTTCTACTTAATGCTGTGAAAAAAAAGAAAAAAGTGTGAAGTGTTAGTGTTAGTGTATAAAATCAATATTTAACAAATTTACAATTTTTTTACAAAAAGTTTAGCTGAATTTAAGTATTTTTTTTGTTAATAAGTACATAAAAATGTTACAAAATTTACAATAAAGTTACGGTTCTTTTTTCTACATTCATTCTACGAAAAGTTATCAAATTTTTAGTTAAATTAACTATAAATTTAGTAGGTTCAAAATCAGGTGTTTTTTTAGTTAAATTTAACTAAATTTTTTGCTTACTTTACAGTTTTTTTTAGTGTAATAATTTAATTTTTTTTGATCGATTAATCAAATAAGTCTTAATCGGTTGACAAATCTAGTATGTACTAGTATTTAATTAAAAAAAAAATCGGTTAACCGATTGACGTATTTATTTCAATAAAAAATTACCAACATATTTGCTTTTTTCATTTCATTTATTGGAATACACATAATTGTAATACTTAAGTAAATTTTACAGATGAAAATTTTAACTAATAACTTTATATATAAAACTAATAAGAATTAATATTTAAGAATAAAATTAGAATTTTTGATTTTTATAATAAGGCACATTTTTAAATTGCCAAATTTGGTTATATGTATATAATTAAATTAGAGATTAAAGGTTAAAGGATACTTTGTACAATAAAACATAAAAATGCACTCGTTTTATAAGAGTAGGGCTGGATTTAACAGTCAGCACTCACGTTTTTTGATACATTTATCGTTAGTGCAAGAGTTTATAAATACAAACAATTCCGCAAGGCGGAATTGCCTAAACGCAGTGAAGAGATATGATTGTGGCAACCATAATTTGAGAGCGTCATATTGCGATTGAATTTTTTATAATAGTATGGTTATATCAATAATATAATTTGTAGCAATGATATTATGGTCCTAAATTATAATTTTTGTATTATTTGGGATCATAACATGATTTCTTATGATGTTATGGTTGCTACAAACAAGTTATGATAAAATTTGCAATCATAATATGATGATCTTAAATTATGGTTGCCACAATCATACCTCTCCTCTGCGTATACAAACACAAATGAGTACTTATAAACTTGCCCAAATTGTTAAAAAGTCAGGCACTTTAGTGTATGTGAAAACTTAAGTGCTGGGTGTGAAATTCAGCCTAGTGATAGATATGCATTACATTTTTAAAACTATATAAAATATAAATTATTTACAAAAAAAACATTAAAAATTATTATGGAAGTAGTTATAACTAAATTATTTATTGCAAAATTTTTAATAGTTTATATTTAAAAAAAGTATTTCATTTAAATTTGATTTAAGTCTTTATATTTTTGTATAATTTTTAATTTAAAGAGATAACTAAGGGTTAATTTATTTATGTATATATTTTTTTTTAAAACTGGCAATACTGTTTCTAATTAGCAAGAAGAAATTTGTTGCTGGTAAGAGTTTAACTTTATCTGTTTTTGAAAATACCGTATTAATACCCTGTTTATATTGGCAGCTACCATTACCATAACAATGGCAATTAATTGTCACATTTGACGTTTAAAATTTACAAAACTGACAAAGCAATGGTTAGCAATTTAACTTTTTCTTATTTTGACATTTGACTACGAGCAATCTATGGTAAGTAATTGTCCATCATTGTATACAATTACAAAAGATTGTCTACACTAGCAATACAAACGTTTACAATTGAGTCTGACGTTTGATGGTAAATATAATGGTAGTTGCTAATATAGACACAGTGTAAGCCCTGGTCTTACCTAGGGTTATATAGTCGCAACAAAAAGTCGACTTTTCGACTTTTTTCAATTTCTAAAAAGTAGATTTTTCGACTTTTTTCAAATTTTAAAAAGTCGACTTTTCGACCTTTTGACTTTTTAAAAAGTCGACTTTTTCGACTTTTCGAATTTTTCGACTTTCTTTGACTTTTTAACTTTTTTCGACCTTTTCCTTCTTTTAAAAAGTAGCATTTAGGTGCTATTTTTATACCCTACACCACACTGTGGTACAGGGTATAATGAGTTTGTGCTGATGTTTGTAACTACCCGAAATATTGGTCCTAGACCCACTTTTAAGTATACCGATCGGCTTAGAATCACTTTTTGAGTCGATTTAGCGATGTCCGTCCGTCCTTCCGTCTGTCCGTCCGTCCGTCCGTCTGTCCATGTAAACGGTGTAAACACGATACAGGTCGCAATTCTTAATCAATTGACTTGAAATTTGAAACTTAAGCCTCTTTTGGCCCAAGGACGAAGCCTATTGAAATTGGAAAAAATCGGTCCATATTTAGACCTAGCCCCCATACAAAGGTCCTCTTTAGTTTTGGCTCAAATGACTCTAATAGACGCATTTTAACAGGTATCTATTCGAAATTTGGCAGGTAATCATGTTTTATCAACACAAATCACCATTCCAAATTTTAAAGAAATCGAACCAGTTCTTATTGTAGCCCCCATACAAACCACCTTCCCGATTTTCATAAATCTCTCAAATTTCATGAAAATAGAAAATATTTAATTAAAATTCTGTTTGTGTATGTTAAACGCGTACTTTAATAACCTTATCAAATCTGATTATCATCGGACCATTTTTGGACTTAGGTCCCATGTGGAAATTTCGCCCGATATTCAGTTGAAGTGATTTATTGTCTACAAAAACACACAAAAAATTATTGGCTAAAAATTTTCAATTAAATTTATTGATCAACAAAATTTATATGAGTCAATCAATGTTTTGATTGAAATTTTTGTTATTTTCTTTAACTGTCGAATTACAAATTTTCAACATACCAGATTTTTTTTCGCTTCAATTTATTTGAATACATTAGTTCAAAAATATACTCTTTACTACGGTTTTACTATTTTTTTATTGTCGGCAACATATTGGGAAGCAAAAAATATGAATTTCTTCATAATTTTTCCATAAGCGTAAAATTCATTTGTTAAATCAATAATAATTTTAATTGACTTTAAATAAAAAATCAATCAAATTTTTGATCAAAATCGAAAAAATGATTAATTGAAATAAAAATCAATTAATCACCTACAATTTGATGATTGATATAACAATTTTCTTTATCGGAGGAGTTTCAATTAAAAAATTAATTGAATCCGCGTTTTTGTTGATTGACTTTCGTTTTTAATTCTTTCTGTGAAGAAGCCTATTCCACTCAAATTTGATTAGTGAGTGCTTTTTACACTTATTAAAGATTTGACAAAATATAGATCTAATCAGTCCATGTTTGAACTTGGGACCCATTTTCCGGGAAACTCTGGTGTAGGGTATTTTATGGTCGGTCTTGACCGACTATAATTTTCTTACTTGTTTTTAGTTGTATTTTATTTATCAAAAAAGTCGAAGAAATCGAAAATGTGAAAAGGTTGAAAGAATCGAAAGTAAAACAGTCGACTTTCGATTTATAGAACCCTATCACTGAGGTGTTTACAATAATCAAAAATATTGGTAAATATTGCACTTAACACTTTCTAACTAATGAATTTGGCATTGACATTTTTGCTTCACATACAAAATACATTGAAATACCAATAGCTTCAGTTGTTATTAAAATCGGCTCTCATTTGAATTTTTTTTCAGAAGAAAGAAATTACTTTCATCTAGCAAAAGTAAAAAAAAAATCAAAAAAAAAAAAAATTCGAAAAAAAGTTAAAAAAGTCGAAAGCAAAAGTCGACTTTTCGACTTTTTAAGAACAAAAAAGTCGATTTCGACTTTTCCACTTCTTCATACAAAAAGTCGATTTTTCGACTTTTCGACTATAGAACCCTAGTCTTAATACACCTTTTCTAATGTCAGTTAAGAAAATATCAACTGAAATTCAGAAAGCCCAATATTAATTAAGTAATCTCAATTAAAATTCAGAAATCCGAAATGATATTGAACAAGTAAGAGGGTTAAATTCGGCTGTGCCGAAACTTTAATACCCTAAAAATGAAAAATAATTTAAAAAAATGTCAGGTGCGTTTTTTGTGGTGTTTTGAAGGGGGGGGGGGGGGGAGGGTGTTCGACGTGGACGTTGGGGGACAAAATATTGATTTATTATAATTTTTGCCCTTTAGTAATACAATTTTATTATTATTATAAATGGGGTCGGGGCCAAAAAAATTGAATTTTTAAATCCCCTGGATCCGAATGCAGGGTTTTGAATTTCTTTTGACACAAATATGAATTGAAATTCTGAAAGGCACAATGTATATTTAAATAAGTAAAAGTGTTAAATTCGGCTATGCCAGATCTTTTATACCCTCCAAAATGTAAAAAATAACTTTGGAGAGTTCGGCGGGCAAAAAAACATATTTTAATCACCCGGGTCCAAGTGTAGGACTCTGACCATCCAAAAATATAAAATAAGGTAAAAAATTTAGATTTTTTAGAGGTTGGTTTAGTTCTTCAAGGGAGACCTTTTTTCGCCCTGGTTTTGTTATTCCCGTTTTCGTATGCCAGCCTTCGACAAAACTTTAGAAGTCTACACTAAAAAAAAAACCTTGTAAAATTACAAGAAAAGTATGTAACTCTTTTTTCTTGCTACCTAATATTTGACAAGAATTCCTTGTTATTTTACAAGCTTTTTACCAATAATTTTGTAATTTTACAAGCTTTTTACGAAAAAAAAAATTAATTTTATAATTTTTTTGACACGATAAAACTTACAAGGAAGTTTCGTGATTTTACTGGATTTTTTGCTACCTCCTAATTTACGAGAATTCCTAGTAAAAATTACGAATTTTTTGTAATTTTACAAGATTTTTACCAATAAAATTGTAAATTTAAAATTACAAGAAAAACTGTAAAATTATCAAAAAATTTTAAATTTCGATCGAAAATTATTTGTTTAAAATCAAGGAAATCTGTCAAATATTGGTAAAATGGGATAACGAGACTTTTCCTAGTAATTTGACAAGTTTTTTTTGAGTGTAGCTCTTTTAGGACTGCATCGTGTTTTCCACAGACGAACGGACCAATTGTATTTTAGAAAAGCTCATCTAAACTTTAGAAAAGCCGAATTAATAGAAATTCAAAGAAACCCAATTGAATTTCCGAAAAGCTCAAGTGATATTCAAAAAAGCTCAATTAAAATTCAGAAAATCCCATTTAAAATTCAGAAATACCAATTAAAACTTACAAAAGCCAAATTAACACTTAGAAAAGTCCAAAAAATACAACAAAATCCAAAAGAAGCTCCGAAAAGCCCAATAAGGTTTAAGTAAAGCTTAATTGAAGTTTAGAAAAGTTAAATTAAAATTAAAAAAATATCAACTGAAATTCAAAAACATTTATAAGAAATTTAAACTTTTATAAGAAATTGAAAGACTAATTTATGTTTTCTTAATATCAATTGGGATTATGAATTAGATTTAAATTTTTTTGAATTTGAATTCTAATTTTAAAATTTTAATTCCTAAACTTCTGGTAATCTTTTTTGAATGGATTGCGTTAGTTCTTGTTCTGTAATATTTTTTGAATTGTTTTGACGATATCATATATTTATCGGTAGGACCTTTTTCCAGAATTATGGATCAGTCAATCCCGCAAATTCCAGAATCTTTTCTTTGGCATCTTTAATAGACTCGAAGTAAGATCGGTATTTATAACTAAACATTTTGGCACTCATTTTACAGTGTACAACAATTTCGAACTTTTTCCAAAATTATGGGGGTTTGAGAATAGATTCTTTGATGTTAGTTCAACACAGAAAGAACTGAAAACCAATTTCAATCAACAAAAAACGCGGTTTCAATTAATTTTTTAATTAAAGCTGCTCCGACGAAGAAATTTGTTAAATCAATCATCAAATTGTTGATGATTAATTCATTTTTTTTTTTCAATCAATTACTTTTTTGATTTTGATTACAAATTTGATCATTTTTTTATTTAAAGTCAATTAAAATAATGATTGATTTAACAAATGAATTTTAAGCTTATTTCAAAATTATGAAGAAATTCATATTTTTTGCTTTCCAATATGTTGCCGACAATAAAAAAAGTAAAAACCGATTATAAAGTATATTTTTTAATTAATGCACTCAAATAAATTGAAGCGAAACAAGTGAGAGTGTTAAATTCGGCTTCATTTATTTAACAAATATAAAAAAAAAATGTAAAAAAGTGTATTTTTTCAGAGGTTGGTTCAGTTCTTCAAGGGGGAACTTTTTTCCCCCTGGCCCGATTTTACTCATTCACGAACTTAACCTGCCTATGGACATGAGACATATTTGTGCCAAACTTCAGGAGTAGTGTGGCCCATCAACATATGGAAATTTACCAAGTATAACTTACAACTGAACGTACCTCAAAATATGATAGATGGCATCGTAACGAACAATTTGCGCCAAATTTCAGCACCCTACAACGATTGGAAGGGGATGCAACCTCCAAAGAAATCTTGAAATTTTTTTTATTGGAATCTTGAAAATAATCATATGGAATGGTAGCATACTAAGAGCACATAATTCACATGTGGCTATTTTGTCCTAAGATTGTCCTTAAACAAAAAAAAAATACATATTAAAAAAAGGGGAACCCTGCATTTCACTTAAACCGCTGTAACTCATAATCTATGCGGACCAATAAGTTGCGATACAGTTCATTTGAAAGGTAATACAAATATCTTTAATTTGAGTATAATATCAAAAAAAAAATTTTTTTGTTTTTTTCCTAATCGAAGCTAAAATGTCCTTATTGTCCTTTGTAGACAACCTTGGGGCAAAATGGTCATATGTGACTTATGTGCTCTTGTAACGATACCATTCCATGTAGTAATTTTTAGGATTGCAAAATTTTTTTTTTTTAGATTTCTTCGAAGGTTGCAAACACATGTGATCAGTTAGCATCCCCTTCTTATCGTCGTAAGGTGTTGCGATTTGGCGCAAACAATTAGTTACGATACCATCTTTCATTTTTTAAGGTACGTTGACCTGAAGCGAAGCAAAAGGAATTTTGGGCCACCCTATTCAGGAGTCTAGCTGTTTTATTTTGGACTGCATTGTGTTATCAACAGACAGACAGATGGACAGATGGACATTTACAGAATGTCTTAGAGTCGATCATGGATCAATAATATATACACTTTATGGGGTCCCCAACCAATATTTCGATGCGTTACAAACGGAATGACAAAGTGAGTATACCACCATACTGTGGTTGGAGGGTATAAAAGATCTGGTGTGCTGAAAATTTGTAGTTTGACAAAAATGTTGACCAAGACAATAATTGACAATTTGTTGATCAATAGACTTAATTAAAATTTTTTAGCCAATAACACTGTGCTACAAAAGACAAAAAATAAAATATGCAGGGGTTCTCATATGAAAATTCGGGTTGGTTGGAGTCCATAGAGTACTGATATACTCCTAGTTTTTCTGGATCACTTCGTTAAGTACGTTTTTTATTGGCAAATGTGTTGAAAAACGGCAATTCTTAAATTACAATTTTAAAAAATTATTACTTTGTTAGTTTGCAACCGATTTTCGATTTTATGGATGTTTTTGAAAGGTATAAGTCATACCTTTAAAACAAAATAAAAATATTAAAAATCGATCAAGAATTGGCTGAGCTACGATCGTTTAAGTTAAAAAAAACCCAATTTTTTGAAAAATTTGTCATATTCTTTATACTCTAAGTTGAAAGTGCATCATTAAACAATTTTTGTTATATTTTTGTAAAAAAGTATAGTAAAGTAGCTTTCCAAAACACCAAGAAACATAACAATCGGTTAAAAAATGAATGAGTTATGCTAAGTTTTGTGATAGGACATTTTTAATTTTTTTCAGAAACGCTTGTAATTCAAGCATTATTCATAAATCTTATTACTAGTAGTAATTTTATGTGCATATGCATATAAACTAGAGATAGGAACGTAATTAGATTTGTGCGTGATTCACACATGATCACAAGTGAGCGTGACTGAAAATTAATTTTACTCACGTGGTTGTGAGTGGGTGTCAGTGTGAGTGGAATAAAAAAATGGGTGTGCCAGTCACTTCCAAATCCTATTTATAATTTTTTGGGTTTGTTTAAAAAATATGAGTGTTACTTCTTAAACAAAAAAATATTGAGAATCGGTTAAAAACAGGCTAAGATGTGCTCGTTTAAGTAAAAAACCTTTTTTGAAGAGTTATACCTGCAACATTTTTATGACAGAAAAAGTTGTGCGCTTGCAAACATGTTTTTTGAAATGAAATTGGTAAAATTGTGGGATCATTTGATGGAAATTTTACCTATTGAATTTTTTTTTTGTATAAATAAGAATATCTTGAGTGTGAGTCAACGATAGCGTGAGTGACTCTTGGGTCGACCCACGTGAGTGTGAGTTGTATTAATTTACCCACGTGATTGTGAGTGAGTGTTAGTAGAAAAATTATGCTCGTGAGTGAGTGAAAGTTAAAATACACTCACGTGACCGTCTCTTAGACAAACATCTAATCTCAAAAAAAAAACAAGTGAGAGTGTTAAATTCGGCTGTGCCGAATCTATAATACCCTCCAACAGATAAAAAAAAAATCAAAAAAAAAATTGCAGGGGCGTTTTTTTTTTGGGGGGAGGGGGGGGGGTCAGAAGGGGTCATTGGGGGACACATAAACCATTGCGATAAATGTTTAAAAATTGATTTATTATGCTTTTTGAGCTTAAGTAATACAATTTTATCATTATTTAAAAACATTTTTAAAATCCACGCCCACAAAAGGGGGGCGGGAAAAAAAAATATTTTTTTTATTTCCCAAGTCCAAGTGCAGGACCTTGAACTTTTTCTGGCATCAAATTGTTTCATTTGCTTAACAAAAATATAAAAAAACCTGAGAAAATATGGCGTTTTTCTGAGGTTAGTTAAGTTCTTCAGAGGGGAACTTTTTTCCCCCTGGTCCGATTTTGCCCATTTACGAACTTAAACTGCCTAGGACCAAAACACATTTTCCTGCCAAACTTAACAAGTCTATCTCTTTTATTTTAGACTGCATCGTGCCTTATACAGACGGACGGACGGACGGACGGACGGACATACGGACATTCTAGAAAAGTCTTAGAATCGATCATAGATCAATAATAAATATACTTTATGGGGTCCCCGATCGATATTTCGATGCGTTACAAACGGAATGACAAAGTGAGTATACCCCCATACTGTGGTTGGAGGGTATAAAAAATTACAAAAAAAAAAAAACAAAAGTGGCCGGATTTTTTGTAAATTGACTTTTTTAAAAAATGGAAAATTTCAGAACCGGTTTTGAAAATTTTCCAAAAAATGTTTAATCGATAGACCATACAAAACTATACAAGAATATAAATTTTTGAGATTTTGGTGCATTTCGTTTTTATTTGATATATGAATGGCTTACTGCAACATTTTATTTTTTCGCCTTCTGCTGATGTTCCATTGACAGATTTTTGGCAGAGGTCTGCAAGAACTTGATAAGCAACATTTTATTTTTTCGTATTTTTCGCCTTCTGCTGATGTTCCATCAACAGATTTTTGGCAGAGGTCTTGCTTTATCCCTTCGTACAAGTATATTGAGAATAAAAGTTTTGCAAAAGTTCTATTTTCTACATTATTTTAAAAGTTTTGAGGCAAAACCCATCATAAAATGAAATGTTGTTTATCGAGTTTTTACAATATGCCCTTCATATATTTAAATAAGGCACAAATTTGACAATTTTTCCAATATTTGAAAAATTTAAAAACCAAAAACGCAATTTTCTTAGCTCCATATAGGGCTATCCATACAACCCATTCAAAAATTTACGGTTTACATGTTTTTTTTCGCTGAACATTTGGTCTGGAATGCCTTATACGTATATTTATAAATATTTAAAATTTACATCAAATGATCCCACAATTTTAACAATTTCGTTTCAAAAATATCAAATGTTTTTTTTCATAAAAATGTTCCAGGTATAATTCTTCAAAAAAGGGGTTTTACTTAAACGAGCGCTCCTTAGCCTATATGCAACCGATTCTCAATATGTTTTTGTTTACCAAAACCAAAAAATTATAAAAAAGAAGTAACTGACACGCCCATTTTTTTATTCCACTCACACTGACACCCACTCACAACCACGTGAGTAAAATTAATTTTCAATCACGCTCACTTGTGATCATGTGTGAATCACGCACAAATCTAATTACGTTCCCATCACTAGTTTATATGCATATGCACATAAAATTACTACTAGTAATAAGATTTATGAATAATGCTGGAATTACAAGCGTTCCTGAAAAAAAATTAAAAATGTCCTATCACAAAACTTAGCATAACTCATTCATTTTTTAACCGATTGTTATGTTTTTTGGTGTTTTGGAAAGCTACTTTACTATACTTTTTTACAAAAATATAAAAAAAAATGTTTAATGATGCACTTTCAACTTAGAGTATAAAGAATATGACAAATTTTTCAAAAAATTGGGTTTTTTTTAACATAAACGATCGTAGCTCAGCCAATTCTTGATCGATTTTTAATATTTTTGTTTTGTTTTAAAGGTTTGATTTATACCTTTCAAAAAAACCCATAAAATTGAAAATCGGTTGCAAATTAACAAAGAAATAATTTTTTAAAATTGTAATTTAAGAATTATCGTTTTTCAACTCATTTGCCAATAAAAAACGTACTTAACGAAGTGATCCAGAAAAACTATGAGTATATCAGCACTCTATGGACTCCAACCGACCCGAATTTTTATATGAGAACCCCTGCATTTTTTTGGTGTAGCACAGTGTAATTCTTTGTGTGAATATCTCTCTTTAATTTTAACGAAGTGATAGAAGTTTGTGAGAGGTTTAAGGATTTGGGAGATCATAATTTAATGCCGGTTTTTGCTATTTGCTATAAAATAAATATATGCAACTATCTCTTTACACTATGTAAAATCGAACAGTCCTACCGAAAAGTTTGACCAAAAGGGTTGTTGGTTGAAAATCGGTATATAAAACATTACTGTCCTACTGAAAATTTCGGCGAAATGGGTTTTTGGTTAAAATTCAGTGTTTGGAAAGAGTTTGGGACATATTTTTTTAGGGGTGATTAAAATCGAATATTCTTTACATTTTTTAGGGCGAAGAGAAAAGTAAACTACAGTTCGAAAGCCTTAAGTTCGGTAATGTTGAACAAATTTGGGCGTCCAAACATTAAAATTGTTTTTTAACTTTGACTTGACCCCAAAATTTCTATTGAGAATCGCCTTTGTTTGCCTCCACAAAAATCATATTTCCAATATACTTCTAAAAAAATCTTGGCAAATCGTACCTTTTTTAGCCGAACTCGGAAGGACACTAAAAAATGTTTTTTAAGACAGATTGTCGCACTCTTATCGGCTTAAGTCGCCGGTTCCAAAACTGTTTTTTTTTGCTTTCAAGTTGTTACTCAATAAGTTTTCTTTTTTTCTTCCTGTATAAATAACTCTCTTGAATTATTTATATTTTCAAAATGGAGATCCTGTAACTTATCTCTTTAATACTGTTTTTATTAATTCCATGTCATTTTATGAAGTGGCCATTAATTTTGCCGCCTGTATAACATTATGTTGATGATGATATACCCCAGCCATATCTGAAGCCGTCGCACCATGTACTCCAGCCGTTGAACCGGCAGAACCACCTAGCGCTCCAAATGATGAACCGAAATAACAGTTATTAACATAATCATAATTGGTAGCATTTGTTTCCGATTTAACACTATAACCACCCAAACTGCCACCACTACTTGCAGAATTTGCTACATGTTGAGACAACGAAGGCGAATGGTGATGATGATGGTGTGCCGCTGATGCAGCATGATGGGCAGCCGCCGCTGCTGCATGATGATGGTGATGATGTAAATGATGGCTGTGATAATTTGAACTTGCTGAGCTAGTGGGAGATAAACCATTCGATAGCGAATTGCTGGATCCTAAGAGATGTTCATATTTTTGGGTACCAAAAGCTGAACCCGATAATTGTGAATGACTCAAATTACTTTGAGCGGCTAAAGCTGAGGGTGAGTACAGATTATTGCTATGTGTTGTATGACCGTTACTACTGGAAGTATTCGTTGATGATCCTGTATGGGCAGATGATGTATGTGTTCCAATATTATTTGATAATCTTGTTTGTTGTGACGAAGTAGGTGGTAAATGCATATGATGGCTTAAGGAATTATGTAAGGCAGATGTGGCTGAGCCCAAACTTAAATTATGTAAGGCAGATGATGAGCCCACCGATTTAGCGGCCAAATCATTTTGTAATTTTGAAGCTAAAGAACCAGGTAAACTATGACGTTCTAGACCCATAGAAGGTTTGAGATCTGTGAATAGAAGAAAAACCGATCATTAGAAGATTGTTTAAACAGATTTCATGATAACGAAATTTGTTGGAAATTTGGGTTTTCTTTACTTACCATCATCTTTAATCTCTTTTCCATTTTCTGTAGTACCACCAGATTTCTTTGGCTTCCTTTTTCTTGTTTGTATGCCATCTTTGCGCATGGCTAATGGCCGATTAACACCATGCAGTTTAAAATATAAACCACAGGCATTGCAGACCGGTTCTCCCTCGTTATTTCGTCGCCATAGTGTAGTAGTTCGTGTACCACAATTAGTGCAGCATAGCCCCAAACGACGAGTAGCAGTCTGAAAAGAGCAGAGAGAGGATATTATAAATATTAAAAATATTCATACAGACTTTTTCTTATATGCGAAAAAGTCTCAGTGTCTGACAACTTTTCTATCGAAACATTTGTGTACGAAAAAATTTCTCAGAATCTCAAGATTCTTCTCAAAGAAAAATGTCAGAATCAAAGAATTTTCATACTCAAAGAAAGCATCAGAATCTTTGAATTATTTTGAACTTCCCAACAAAGCCTTAGCTTTGGTAACGTCTTACGGAATACATTACCATGTAAAAAAATATATATATTATTTGATAATGCATTAATGCGAGTAAGCGTTAGGGAATGCATAAGCAAGGGAAAAATATTGATTTTTTTTATTTATTTTGTCCATTACATGGCAATGCATTACTAAAGACATTATCATTTTAAAGGTTCTTTAAAGGTTCTGCTAGGTTTTGTAAACATTTAACTCACAAAAAAAAAGTTTTCCAATGAACGATTTTCATAGTATTTATGCACAAATTCATACAATTTATTAACTTTTTCATAATACTTATAAATTAGGCAACAGAAAACTAGCAGTTATGAATTTATTTTAAGGCCTAAAACTATGCAACAACATCTTTGAAACAGTAGTCAGAAATCAAACATATTTTTATTAAAATTTGATTTAAAACAATAGAGAATAATGAAGGATTGTCCAGATTTCCTCCTCTTGAAGGTTTTAGGATTTGTTACTTCATCTCAAAATTTTTGCTTTCATTTATTTAATTTTACCCTACACCACACTGTGGTATAGGGTATAATGAGTTTGTGCTGATGTTTGTAACTACCCGAAATATTGGTCCTAGACCCACTTTTAAGTATACCGTCCATCCGTCTGTCCATGTAAACGGTGTAAACACGATACAGGTCGCAATTCTTAATCAATGGACTTGAAATTTTAAACTTAAGCCTCTTTTGGCCCAAGGACGAAGCCTATTGAAATTGGAAAAAATCGGTCCATATTTAGATCTAGCCCCCATACAAAGGTCCTCTTTAGTTTTGGCTCAAATGACTCTAATATCCGCATTTTACTTAATAGGTATCTTTTCGAAATTTGGCAAGTAATCATGTTTTATCCACACAAATCGCTATTCCGAATTTTAAAGAAATCGGACCAGTTCTTCTTGTAGCCCCCATTCAAAACACCTTCCCGATTTTCACATAAATCTCTCAAATTTCATGAAAATAGAAAATATTTAATTAAAATTCTGTTTGTGTATATTAAACGCGTACTTTAATAACCTTATCAAATCTGATTATCATCGGACCATTTTTGGACTTAGGTCCCATGTGGAAATTTCGCCCGATATTCAGTTGAAGCGATTTATTGTCAACAAAAGAAGCCTATTCCACTCAAATTTAATTAGTGAGAGCTTTTTACACTTATTAAAGATTTGACAAAATATAGATCTAATCAGTCCATGTTTGAACTTGGAACCCATTTTCCGGTAAACTCTGGTGTAGGGTATTATATGGTCGGTCTTGACCGACTATAATTTTCTTACTTGTTTTACGATAATTTTATTTTGTATAGCATAGTTTTAGGCCTTAAAATTAATTCATAACTGCTAGTAAACTTTTTCATAGTATTTATGAAAAATGTTAAATAGTTCTTAAATTTCACATATTATGATTTATACATAAATACTATGAAAAAGTTTATAAATATTATGAAAAAGTTAATAAATTGTATGAATGTGTTCATACAAAGTCGATCATTGGAAATTTTTTTTTTGTGTGAAGTTTGGTTTTAATTTAAAACTAAAATAAAGTAAAAATAATTAAAAAAAAATGTTCAACACTCACTGCACTCACCAATCGCTTGCTTGGCTTGATCAACGGTCTATTCATACCGTTCATTTTATGATACAATCCGCAAGCGTTACACAAATAATGACCCGTACCGTCTCGCCGCCATAAAGGCGTACTTATTGCACCACAATTTACACATTCCCTACCCTCACCAAATTGAAAATCAATAGCACTATCATAAGGAGAGGAACGTTGAAACCCTGTAGGATCATATGCACGCCAAGAACCCATCATAACGGCATTTTGTGTATAGAATTGCGGAGGTAATTGACCATGAGCAGTGCCAAAACTATCCGAAGTCCAGGCATTTTGTGCAGCAGCAGTACCAAAGTGTGCTGCCACATGTTGATATTGACTATTGGTTAAAGCTCTATTGGAGGGTACATAAACTGGAGCACTGACAGTGGCGGCAGCCGCTGCAGCTTGTTGATGATATGAGCTAACGCCAGAACCGCCTGTACCGCCACTCAAATCGGGATAACCAGCCGAAGAGTGATACATTTTAGCTGTATACGGAGGAAAATCTTGTTGATGATCTAAATTTCCTGTGGCCGAAGAATGTCTTTGGCCCAAAGATTGTTGATAACTTGCTAAGGCCGAACTGGAAGAGGTTAATTCTTGTTGTAAAAGAGAATGATCTCTAGATGATTGTTGATCAGAATTTGACTGAAAGTAGAAGAGAAACATTAAAAAATTATTAAATATACAGTAGAATCTCGCAAATTAGAACCACTTTGTTCCTCGGGTAGTTCTAATTTCTGAAAAGTTCTAATTTCTGGACATTTTTTTTTTCAAAGAAAATGATAAAATAATAATAAAAGTAGTTACGACTGCTTTATTTTAACATAAAACTATTTTTTTGTTAATATTAAATTACTATAACACATTAAATTTGTAAAAAAAAACACTTTTAAGGGCTTTGAAATGAGAAATAACAGGCGTTACATCGATTATATCATCGTCAATGCTATTTGATCCGTCATTAAACCCATCGTCATTCCATTTTTCGATTTCTCTTACACTTATGGAATTGTGAAAATAAAAACAAAAAAAAAGTCCAGAAATTAGAACCACTGGTTCTAATTTTAGAGCGTTAACTACATACAATTCGGGTTTTCCCCTATTTAGTTTAAAAAAAACTATAAAAAAAATATTTGGTAGTGTAAATAAAAACAAAAAAAAGAAAAACTTCCAGAAATTAGAACCACAGGTTCTAATTTTAGAGCGTCCAATACATTAAAATAGCCAGTTCTAATTTCTGGACAGTTCTAATTTGTGAGAGTTCTAATTTGTGAGATTCTACTGTATTTAAATTAGCAATTAAATCATTAAAATCGGCAGAAAAATAATTAAAAATAATAGTGAACAACTTTTGAACAAAATTTAGAATAATTTACATTTAAAATAAATCTCGGATTTGAAGACATTAGAGTTATTAAAATTTTTAAGAAATTCTTACTTGTCTATTAGTAAGAATTCTATACAAAATTTAAGAAATTTAATTAATTTTATTAATTAATTCAATTAAACTTTAATTGATTCCTAGTATTTAATGGTCAACTGAAAAAATTCTCATATTCCAGACTAGTGCCCCCATTTCCCGGTTCTCGGTATTCCCGGTTCTCGGTATTCCCGGTTCTGGTACCGGTTTCCCGGTATCGGTTTCCCCTGGTCCAGTGAAGAAAGAGTATGAAGATCAGGAAATGACATGGGACGAACTAAAACTCCTAGCAAAAAATCGTGAAAGATGGAGAGAATTCGTTGGCGCCCTAAATTCACATTGAACGTTTTACTTATAATTTAATACTACACTCAAAAAATTATGACATTAACTGTTTGTAGTTTGTTTAAAAAGTTTTCGGTAAAGTCGTTTTTTAAAGAATAAACATTTGTTTTACATTCAAGTTTTGTTTTTAACATACCTGTGTATGTTGTTTAAAAAATAACTACCTCAATAAAAATGATTATCATTGTCATTCATTTTATGAAGTCATTTTTTGTTTTACCGAGTAAAATTGTAAAAAACAAATGACTAATACTTAAATTGTAGTAAAAATGTTATTCAATAAAAAAAAACTGATGAGAAAAAGAAAAATCATTTTTAAGTTATTAGAAAAATGTGACTTAATGTTTACTGCAAGCATTAGTTTTTTTTTTGTTTCTGGTAAAAGGAGTTGCGTTTTACTTAACCTGTTTCATGTGAAATTTATGTGTCCATAAGGCATAATAAACATAATTCATGTAGCCTCAAGGGTATCATTTTTTTCTTGGAGTTGGAATTTTGTGAACATATATGAAACTCCATGATCCCATTTTTTCATATTATTGGAAATGTACTATCTACTTCCCCCTAAATAATTACTACTACGTATAGAACTTTTTTCTAACATTAACCGTTTAAATGTAAAACTTAAATATTTTAAAATTCTTTGTCATTAAACTGCTAAAAATTAAAATTTTATGTTATTTAAATGTGTTGGATACATTCGTGGGTTACTCCACGGCTACACCTAACATAATTATATAAATAATCATAAAGCAACAAACACGCGCAAAATAACATTAAACAAAAAATTGTTATTGTTGTGTGTTTGTTTGTTGCTGTATGTCAATGCAATTATGTTGGAGTAGCCAAGGAGTGAAATACCGTTTGGCATGCAATATTTTTAGATGTTTTTTATTTTGTCAAAGAACAAAAATGGATCTCAGCATCGTTTTACCATTATTTTGCTATTTGGTTTCCTACATGTTCGTTTTCTTTTGTTTCTATGATAATCTCTGTTTCTGAAGGTCGCTTTAAATCACTGTCACTAAAATTTTACAATTAAAAAAAATAATAAATCTAGTCGGCTTTTAAAATAATTTTGTATGTTACAAAACGCTTGTAAAAATTTCAAGATTGAGATGGAACATACAGTACAATTGTGAATTTGTATGTTCTTTTTAAAAAGTACCCTAGTTTAGAGATGGGCGCGTGAGTGGATTTTGACTCACACTCACTCACGCTTACGCAAAAAATAATCGAATCACTCACTAATCACTCACGCAAATTTTTTTTTACTCACGCTCACTCACATTCACGTGAGTAATAAAAAACTTACTCACGCTCACGCGTGACTCACGCCAGATTCAATCACGCTCACGCGTGAGTCACGCAAAACCTACTCACGTAATAAAATTTTCTTACAAAAAAGAAAAAAAAAATCCAAAAAAAAAAAATTTTACAAAAAAATTAAAAAAAAATTTCGCAAATCAAAAAATCTAATCACGCAAACTCATGCAAAAAATAAATGACTCACTCACTAATCACTCACTCAGATTTTTTTTCAACTCACACTCACTCACAATCACGTGATTGAAATGAAAATCACTCACGCGTGATTCACGTGATTCACGCGTGAATACTTGATGCGTATATTAGCCAATATACGCATCAAGTATTTTATTTGCTAAAAATCAAAGATTTTTTTTAATAACCTTCAATGTATTGCAAACCTGAAGTTTAAAAAATTGCTAGACAAATTTTGTAAATGTGTTGTGTGCTTCAGTTTCCGAATAAAACCATTTTTCCTTAACGTAACTTAAAAAAAGTACAGTTTATTTATAATTCCGCTGCGGAAATAAGCAAATTGCACTTTATTTAAAAAAAAATATTTAGTACCATATGGTCCAAAAAGTACTGGTACAAACAAATACAATATAGTTTACCATCACCGGCTTGCAAAATTTAATATTATAAGTACTGACGCGTTGTTGAAAGAAAATTGGCGAAGTTAAAAAAAAAATAGTTGTGTTAGTAAAAGTAATTATTTGGTAAGTTTTTAATAAATTATTTTGTTTTTAGTTAATACTTTTAATATTTTTTTCATAAAAATTACTATATTCCGCTCTAAAAAGTGCAATCTTTCCGAAGCGTTTTTTGTAAGGTTAGAATTTGTAAAGGTGCTGTGCTCAAAATCTTTGGAGGAGCCTGGAAATTGGGAGAAAACGTTTATATTCTGTGTGGTAAGATTAATAATTTTATTCATGTAGTAATAGTTGTATAAATTCCACTAATTTTATTTTGTTCAAAAGGTTCCAACATCAATTTCGTAAAATACAGTCTTTGGTGAAGCGGTTTTTTAAAGTGAGGTTAGGTGTTTTAAGGTGCTACAAAGTCGTTAAGGAGTCGTAATACAAAGGAAGCATTTGAATTCGGTGGGGTAAGTTTAAAAATGTATTTCTTCATAAATTTACAACGTTTTGCTAAGTTGGTGTCCTGGTTCCTTTCAAAGGACCTTGCTTACCTCCATACTTATGTATATAAAAAGTTGTCTAAACGGTGACGCTTTTTTCTAACAAAGGGAAACCCATTTTTTAGTCTTATCTAACAAACATAATTGGTATCGAACAATATGTATCTTATTAAAGACCTAGGCAACGGTAATAAAATATGACCAGAAATGCTCTATTTCTAGATTTATTTAAAAATATTAATTGCATTTTTATATGCCTTTTAAATGCTTTTTGTTTGATGCGAATTATGTATGTAAATTAAAAAAAAAATATATACTAGAAAGATATTTAATTTGTTTTCCTCATCTAATAATATTAATTACCTCCTCAAAAAAATGCATGTCCAATATTTTTTGCAAAAGGTGCAGTTTACGGGGCACACAAAAACTAACAAAAAAGTTTATGAAACCCCCTTTAACATAAGCATGACACCCACCCAATGTTACGTATGGTTACTTTAATTAAAGATAAAAAAAAAAATTCTGCATTAAACCCACTCTATTCTAAAAATAAAGTTTTATTGGATAGTAAGATTTTTTTTAAATGGATCTAGCGGGTACCATATTGAACAAAAAAACAAAATGTATACTTTCAATCGTCAGCAAATTACCTTTAATTTTGTGTGTCCAATAAACTGCTCTTTAGACATATTTGTTACCACCATAGATTTCCATTGTAGATTTCTTTAAGACAATTTTTGGTTAAGAAATTCTCAGATTTAAAAATTAACCATTTTTAGTATCCAACCGATGTGTTAAAGAAGTTTCAATACAAAGAAACAAATCAATGCAAATTTAATTTCTATATCAATAGCACGTGTGAATGTTTCTGTATTTTTACGACTGCCAAAACTATTTAAAAACAAAAAAAAATACTGTTAAATGTTTCCCCTTTTATTAATTGAGGAGTCGCAGAACAAAACGTACTTTTTCGCATTTTTGAAAAATTGATTTTTTGTTCTTTTTATATTATTTGGTTCGAAATCTATCAGAAAAAATTTCCATAGCGTGAATTATTTTTGTTTTTCATCAAGAAAATGGATTCCTTAAAAATTGGTGTGTAACAAAACGTACTTTTTTGTTAATTTTTTTTATCAAAACGTACTTTTTTCATTGTATTTCATATGCAAGATTTTTCATAATTTTATAATATGTAATTTTACTGTTATATTCCATATACATAAATGCCCACCAAGATTTTTTGAGGCCTTCTTGCAGGCCAGTTAAGGATTTCCCCCTTATTCTTGTTATTGGCCTATCCACACCCCACAACCACAGTATGGGGGTACATTAACTTTGCCAATTCGTGTGTAACGTATCTAAATATGGGCCAATGAGGCTCTTTTGTAGTTTTTAATAAACAAGAACATTTTTAAAACACTCGATCAAAATAGTATCGTCTAAAAAAATACGCACATCAAAACGTCGTTTTTCAATTATTTTTAAACAAAACGTACTTTTTTCATTATTTTTTAACAAAACGTACTTTTTCCAAAGTAATAGTGGTTTTATATTAAACATCCTTAACATATAATGTGGTGACTTATGGCAGTTTGATGCATCTCTTGATAAGCAAAAAACTTGTTACCATATTCAGGTTCATGCTGTTTTTTAAAGGGGAAAAATAAATAAACCTCAATTTCCCAAAAAATTTGAATATGCGAAAAAGTACGTTTTGTTCTGCGGCTCCTCAATTGTTAATGTTAAGAACAACATTGAGTACATATTTATGATTGCCAGTGGCGGGTACAGCTTTTGGGTCTGGGGGGGGAAAATTTTTTTACTTCGAAAAAAAATCATAAATTCTCCTTTATTGACAAGCAAAAAAAAGGGATACGTTTTTTTTTTTTTTTTAAAAAGTGATGGGAAAGCTATAAAATCATCAAATTTATTAGTTTTTGCCGAATAAGGTGTGTTTTTTATGATCATATTTGGTTTAGATAATTTTTTTTCAATTTGTTTTAAAAGAAAATTGTATATTTTTCGTATACATAAGAGAATTTTTTAATAGAAGAAATTCTCCCTACATAGAAAACATCAGATGTTGAGACATTTTTCGTGAAAAAATAATTTTTTATAGGAAAAATGTCTCAGAATATAAGACTAAATGTCTCAGAATCTGAGACTATTTTCGTATAGAAAAATTTTCGGATTTTTAAAAGAAATTTAAAAGAAAATTGTATATTTTTCGTTTACATAAGAAGAGTCTAAATCTGAGAATTTAATAGAAGAAATTCTTCCTACATAGAAAATATCAGATTTTGAGACATTTTTCGTGAAATTTTTTTTATAGGGAACATGTCTCAGAATATAAGACTTCTTCTTAACGAAAAATGTCTCGGAATCTGAGACTTTTTTCGTATAGAAAAAATTTTCAGATTCTAAGAATTTTTTTCCACAGAAAAAGTCTCAGATTCTGAGACATTTTACTATAGAAAAAGTAATGCTATATAATGCATTACTGAGACATTTTACCTATAGAGAGGTCTCTGATTATTAGTTTTGTTTCGTACTGAAAAAGTTTTAGATTCTGAGACCTTTTTTCTGTAGAAAAAGTCTTAGATTCTTTGACCTTTTTCCAATAGAAAAAGTATCAGATTCTAAGACCTTTTTCCTAAAGAAAAAGTTTCAAATTCTGAGATCTTATTCCTAAAGAATAAGGCTCAGATTCTCACACATTTTTCCTAAAGAAAAAGTCTCAGACTCTGAGAGCTTTTTCTTATATAGAAAAAGTTTAAAATTCTGGCACTTTTTCTCTAAAGAAGAAGTGACAGATTCTGAGAGCTTTTTCTGATTCTGAAATCTTTTCCGATTCTAAGACACTTTTCCTATAGAAAAAGTCCTAGATTCGGAAATGTTTTTCCTATACAAAACGTCTCAGAGTTTAAGACCTTTTTCCTATAGAAAGGTCATAGATTCTAAGACCTGTTTCCTATAGAAAAAGTCTAAGATTTTGAGACATTTTTCTGAGATTCTGAGACCTTATTTCTATAAAAAAAGTCTTAGATTCTAAGACCTTTTCCCGTTGAAAAAGTCTCAGATTCTGCGACCTTCTACCAATTCAGTTTGTTTCAACTTCTGAGACTATTTTTCAACAATAAAAAGTCTCAGACTTTGAGACCTTTTTCTTCTTAAAAAAACACTCAGATTCTGAGACATTTTTCCTTTAAATAAATCTCAAATTCAGAAATTCTGAGACTTTTTCCCATAGAAAAATTCTTCTGCGATCTTTTTCCTATAAATAAGTTTTGAGACCTTTTTCACATAAAAAAATCTCAGATTCTGAAATTTTTTTCTTTATAAAAAGTTTATTCTTTAGAAAAAAAAAAATTTAAAATAGTTTTACAAATGTAAGTTCGACTATCAAAATTTTTTAGATTTTAAGATATTTTTTTTTGATATGTAGAAGACAAACACTTTTATATAAACCAAATTAACATCCTGTAACATTTTTCTAAACAAAAAAAGCATATTCTAAGTAATTTGTTTATGCAAAAATTCATAATAAGATTGACAGATATTTTTCACAGAAAATTTTCAGATTGATTCACTTTTTCCTTAAAAAATTTTCCCTCTTAAAATTTTACGATTTTTTTCTATGAAAAATTTTCGGACTTCGAAATTTTTTTAGAAAATTTCCTTCTTTCTTTTTTTTTCTTTTTCTTTCCTTTTCTTTTTTTTCTTTTTTTTCTTCTTTTTTTCTTTTTTTCCTTTTTTTTCTTTTCGAAATTTGATCTGGGGGGGGAAATTTCCCCTTTTTCCCCCCCCTTGTACCCGCGCATGATGATTGCAATTGAGAATTGACTATAACACATCGTTAGCATCGAAATCCAAAGTTGTCCCATCCATATTCAGTACGTTGTTATAGATATATATAGAGTTTCTAAGAGCATACACAAATTTATGTTGATTTTTTGCACGTACGTATCTTCCAACTTTTTTTTTGTTGGCAAACGGTGGTGAAAAGAAAACGGGGTAAAAAAAAACACGAATTCTTTTTTCCTTCTTATATGCTTCTCAGCCCCTATTGCCATAAAAAAAAACTCAGATAAAAAAGGCGTGCAGCTTAATAAATTAAGCTCCTTCCAGTGTTAAAACGAAATCCCTTACGACGGTCACAACATTCACTTTTTGGTTGGTTATGCATTTGCTTAATGTTATTTATTAAATCCGTTTTGATTTTATGGGCTCCATGGTTCCTTTTTATAGTTATCTTTACTCTTGTGTTCTGTTCCAAATAAAAAAAAATAAAACATTTTGTTTGCATTTAGAAATGTCAATCTACATTTCTCTTTATGTGATCAAAGCAAATGTGTTAAATGACTTCATTTGTTATGAGCAAAACAAAATGTAAAAAAAAGGGGCTACCAGATCAAATGCATTAAACAATGTTACCATTGTGGCGTTAACACGTAAAAAAAGTGTGTGTAAATTCCCACTAACAAATCGTCTGCTTATTATTGTTTTGCTGCATACGCCAACAACTCGTTTTCGAGAAAACGATAAAATAGGTTTACCACAAATCTTCTCAAAAGGTAATCGATGGATTTTGTTTTAATGTTCGCCATTTTTTGCTACATATATTGTAAACAAATTTTTTAGTTTTCAGACTTTTACATACAATAGATAAAAAGATTTTAAGCTTTTAAGAAAATAAGATTTTATGGTATTATGCTCCATATCCAATTTTGCTTACACATTTGGGTCTTTTGGGTGACATGGAGCAAATAAGTTCTCAGATAAAAAAAAAAAATGAAAAAAAAAAGAGCTAGATCGATAAAACTGGGTATTTAGAACACTTATATAGTCAGGTTGCATGGTATTAAAAATGGGGATGATCGGTCAATGGACACGCCTACCTCCCACACAAGCTAAATGGCAAATGTGACATTACTTGAAATTGTTAGAAGTTACGGTCACAGACTATATACAGACTCGACAGTAGAGTTTTATAAGAAAAATGGGGAAAAACCAAGCGATTTTAGGAGAAAACACAGCGTTTTTTAGTCCGTTTTCCGCTAACATCGCAACACTTTCTACGACTTAGGAGTGAGTGAAACAACAAAAACCGATCTGGCATCCATTTTTCTAATGGAGCGTTATATTAGCTTTCTCTTTCTAACCTAATTCGTAGAATAATTTGAAAAAATTAACCATATGGTTAAGAACTACTTTTTTGACACCTGTCACTTATGTCGAGTCTGTATTAGTCTGTGTTACGGTATTAAAATTTGGTACGTAGAATAGTACCAACATAATTAATAGGTATGTCGCGAATATTCGTCACTATTGGGTATTCGGCATGTTTTTTGAATATTTGGTTAAATAAATATTCGTCAACATTTTGCCGAATATTCGGCAAAATTTAAATTAGTTAAAAAACCACTTTTTATTAACGTTTGACACTTCTTTGTAGTCATTTCAGTTTGTTTTTTACACAAAAAACCCTAAGCACTTGATTAAAATTCGAATTGTTAAGGTACCAAAAAAATAGTGTCAACAACAGCGTTGTTGTCTTTTAGTCTGGTACTTTTTTTAATATTTTACAAAGGTAAAATACAGGCGTATGAATAATTAAATTATTCGGCAAATATTTGTATTCGGTTCAAACCGAATACCGAATAGTAAATATTCGGTAAAATGGCGAATACACTATTCGTGACATCCCTAATAATTAATCTTCATCCCCAAAAATATGAAAGATCTGTTATTGCTTATTTTTTTCTGTATAAATTTTCTGTAATAACGACGATTAAATTTGCCTTTTGAGTGTGGTATTTGGCAAAAGTGCCAAACGTCACAATTTGTTGCCATATTTTAAGCATGCGCTCCCTAGATGTCAGTTGCAGAACGAAACTTGTTTTATATAGGGTGTTTCCATTCCATGCATTTAGTTTGCTCCAAGTCAAAGAAAACATCTTAGACGGTATTTACACAATGCGTTTTTTCTTGCACGCCTTTTTTATCTGAGTTTTTTTTTGACGGCAATCGGGGGTGAGAAGCATAGAAACATTAAAACTTGATTTATTGCATATAAAAGTATAAAAATGTATAGTTTTGGTTAAAAAATATAAAGCAATCAATCAGGAGTATTAAAAACAAGTCTAACGAGTATTTTTTGAGAAAATTTGTTTTAACGTTTTTCACAAAACCGAGTTGATGGCGCATAGGATAAAACAATAATAAGCTGACGAATTATTGAATGCAGCTTGCTGGTACATTGTGAAGAAATAGAAAAATCAAAATTTAACACCTCGTTTCCATACTATTTTGTACTGTTTTTTGTACAACTCTGTTTCGTTTTTGTTATCTTTTTTATACTTGTACGTAAACAGAAAATTTTAAATTTAGGCCCTAAATTTTAGGGATTGAAGATGAAGAAAAATTAATTATTTTCTGTTTTATTTTAAAATAAGCTAGAAATCTTTTAACCCGATTTACGTGCAATCACAATACAAAAGCTTATTTGGTATAAATGAATAATTTTATAAAGGTTAAATTTTCGTCCGCTTAATACGTAAGTAAATTTGAAGTTCATTCGTATTTCTGTGCAAAAAAAGTGTTTTGTATGGGCTGTCAAACAATTTTTTCCTATATCGATTAAAACTATTTCTAATTGGAACAATGTTTTCGGCGTAAGACTAGAATACCGAAATGACTCAGTATATTATATATGGACAATTATCATTATCTTTTTATACTTGTGATATTCTCTGGCTTAAGTCAAGTTTACGTCCACCTATCCAAATCTGATGAAACTTTAAGCATTGATTAAGGACTTCATTCTGAGTCGGTGGTACTATGTCTTTTGCAATTTTTTTAAAAACCACTCAACGTATATAGTTGAATTAAAGCTCAAAATAAAGCTTATTTTAAGACCTTTATTCTGGTATGCAAAAAGTTGGGTTTTGGCATAGTTGAGAGTGGGTAAATACCAATTTTAGAAAAGTAAAAAAAAAAAAAATTACGAAATTACTGATTTTTTGATTTTTCATCGATTATATGGTATGTATTTTATGAATCTAAATCAAAGCTAAGGTCAAGACCTTTCCATTGACATATAATAATGTTCTGGAGTTTTTTTTTAAATTATACCTTGTTTTTGCATTTAAATGTGAGTCGCTCGAGTTTTAATCAAAAAATTGACGTGGATGTAAATAAAAAAATATATGGTTGAATTATGGTTGAATTAAAGCTCATTGTATTACTTATTTCAATAACTTTTTTTTAATGTGCAAAAAACCGAAGTTAAAAATTGGTGGCGCCAGACTCGGTAAGCACCGCTGAGCCTCCCATAAAGTAGCGAATTTATCACTGATTTCAACCGGGCAAAAGGCGTGATAAACAAAAAACTTAATTTAGCGAACCGCTAAACTAATTTCTGGTGTTTTAAAACAAAAGAATCTTTTTTTTATTAAGATGTCCTTAGATGCCCCTATTAAAAAGGGCCCGGCGCCACTAATCAATAATTTTTATTTTTTTTTTAATTCAAGAGCGGATGGCGTTCTTAGTTTTTTCGATTTCAGTGTGCCCCATAAACTTTAATTTTACCCATTTTTTATCAATGGAGAGGGGTTAACCTTAACTTTAATTTAGATCCATAAAATACTTACCATCCCAGGCAGAAAAATACATACGGGCCAGATCTGGCAAAGTATCTAATAAGGTAGTATTAATACTGACAAAGTACCTTATTTTTGGGTTTTTAGTACTTGCTAAATGATAACACCATTTAGTAGTGGCAAAGTAATTTTTAAAGCGCTTTCCCTGTACTTTAAAAAGTACTATCCGAGAATTTTTAAAATAGCTTAACTAAAACAATCCATTACAAAATTAAAAATGTATTTAATAAAATATTTTTTTATTTAATAATTTGTACATTAGAAATCTATTTTTTAATTTTTTCTATTTTAAATAAATTATATATTAATTACACAGCATGACAAAAGTGACCACTATTATAGAAAATAGGAGTTATGACCAACATTTCCATCTATTTGAGACATGCTGAGTCGAATGGTGTATTCCGTTTTTCGATGCATGGTACAGTTTTCTTGACTTATAGCAATGTTTCTTATGCAAATTCAGTTTAAAGCTTTTCATCTTAAGCCATTAAATTCGCGAATTTCTTGATTTTTCGAGGTTCTCGCGAAATAAACCTCTAAATTGGTATTTGATGAAAAAAATTGCTTTTAGTGGATCATACAGGCATCCTTAACTCTACGAATAGTGAACAAAAAACATCTATGTGATATAGACCATCATGTTAAAAGTCGCGAAAAACTAAAATGGTATGTGCACTGCACATATTATAAATCATAGAAAGCAACATTGATCAAAAGTAAATGTTAGCTAATTCCGCGGTGTTTTTCCGTTTTCGCTTTTTTGTAAGGCACATCCAGGTTGCTTATAGAAATTGGTCGGTGAAAAGCGCCTTTTGTAGTCTCTTTAAAGCTCTAAAAAATTAGCGTTTATCCAGGTTTTCCGTGTTTTTAATTTTTTGATACTCTTTTATTAAATGCTTATAAAAAATCCTATACTACTAAAAAAATGTGCCACGAAAAAAATTGATTTTTTATACCCTCCAACTACAGTATGGGGGTATACTCACTTTGTCATTCCGTGTGTAACGCATCGAAATATCGGTCGGGGACCCCATAAAGTATATATATTATTGATCAGTGATCGATTCTAAGACATTTTAGCGATGTCCGTCCGTCCGTCCGTCCGTCCGTCCGTCCGTCTGTAGTTAACACGATGCAGTCCAAAATAAAATAGCTAGACCCTTCAAGTTTGGTACAAATATGTCTTATGTTCCTAGGCAGGTTAAGTTCGGAAATTGGCCAAATCGGACCAGGGGGAAAAGAGTTCCCCCCTGAAGAACTAAACCAAACTCTAAAAAAATACACTTTTTTAAATGTTTTTTTTTGTATTTTTCTTAATTAAATGAAACATTTGGTATACTTATCGCGATGGGAAGGTGCTCTCAACGTCCCCCACTAACCCTATCAACCCCCCCCCCCCCCAAGAAAAGAAAAGAAACGCCCCTGACAAATTTTTGTTTTTAATTTTTTTTTTTACATTTTGGAGGGTATAATAGATTCGGCACAGCCGAATTTAACACTCTCACTTGTTTTTTTTAATATGAAAAGTTATTGACAATTGTCCATCTATATATTACAATGACAGTTTTTACATCAAAATATCATTCATAACAACTATGTTTTGATTATCACAACTAAGTATTTGTTAGTAATCAAAATTCTGTTTACTTTTCTGTTCACAAATATTTAGAAAATATGATTATAACTAATGCCAATGATTAGAACTAATGACAATGATTAGAACTAATGCCAATGATTACACAATAATAAAAACCATTATCATTGATACAACTAATGACAAAAATTTCATTGGTATTTATTTAATTTTAATGCCAATGAAATGTTAATAAGTCAACTTATGAAATATTCCTATGTATGTCACACTAGGGTGGCTAGTTTTTGAACTTTTCTCTCTGATCAAATTATAATACCCCTAGTTTCACCTTAAATTCACTTGTTGAAAAGCCGTTAAACATGTTTCAAAAACATTGGTTAGTCACAAAAATATTTTACAACGAATTTTTGTCACTCAAAAATATTTTTACACTAAAAAAAATACACTAAAAAAAAAAATTAGTAATTTATTTTTTTTTTTTTTCAAAAATTACTAAAAAAAAATTTTTTACACAAAATAAAATATTTCTAATCAAAAATTTAAATTTTTTCACGTTAGCAACTTTACTATCACTTAAAAAGGGCATTGTGGAGGGTATTCATAGATTCGGCCAAGTCGAATTTAACATTTCTACTTGTTTTTTGTTTTTTTTTTATTCTATGGCACACATCTTAATTGAATTACTTCTTACTAATTTGCTTTATTTTTTTTATAAATAGGTATATAATTATAACATCAAAAATGGCGGAATGTTTTGTTTGCAAAACTTTTTTTACTGATTACAAAGAGTTTTTTAAACATTTCAAAAATCATTACATTTCACAATATAGTTATTTTTATTGCATAGAGTGTCAAAATAAGTCATTTTCCTCAATTGATCCTTTTAGAACACACATGAAAAAATTTCATTTCCATCACAGAACGGATGTTGATTCAAACCCTATCTCTCAAACCTTATCCACCAACCCTATTTCTGAACAACTTTCTAGTTCCAATGATTTTAACCCAACCCCTCAACCATCAGAAACTTCTACTTCAGATAATACACAAAGTCCCCATATGAATTGTTCATTTACGGAAAATATACAACCGAGAAAGTTGAACGAATCGGCACTAAAATTTGTTTTAGCATTATTTGCAAAAAATAATATAAACAGGAAAGACGTGTTCGATATAATTGATTCTATTAAAACTCTTATATTGGCCGAAATTGTTAATGTTATAAAATCTAATATTTTACCATTTATAAATGTTGAAAATCAAATAAATTTGTTGGATTTGTTATTCAACATTTCAAATTTATTTAAAGACGTAGATACAGAATTTAAATTGCAGAATAATTTGTATTCACTCAATTTATTAAAACCAATAGAGGAAGTTACTTTTTCAAATGAAATACAACCTTCACATAGTCGAGGAGAATTTGGTCTTAAGAACCTTAAGAAAAAAGGTATTATATTTCCTATAGATTTTTATATTACAAAAATTTTTGAAAGGGACAATTTAATCGATTCTTCAATTAAGCAAATAGAAAATCTTCTTCATGAAAATAATATAGAAAATTTTGTACAAGGCGATGTATGGCGGAACAAATTAGATATGTTTCCTAATAATCAAAAAGTTATACCATATTTTCTTTATACGGATGACCTTCAAATCAATAACGCTCTAGGTTCCCACACATCTTCAATATGTGCTTTCTATATGTCATTTCCGACAATACCAAACTGTAACAAAATTGATAATATTATTCTAGCAGCTTTAGTTGAAAGTAGTGACATTAAATCTTTAGGAAATCATGTTTGTCTTCACGACCTAATAAATGCATTAATTGGTTTAGAAGTAAATGGCATAGATTTTATTTTAAACGGGGAAATTGTAAACGTAAAGTTTGTTCTTGGATTGATTTTAGGAGATAATTTAGCTCTAAATTCAATATTAGACTGCAATAAAAGTTTTAACGCGCAATCATACTGTCGATTCTGCACGGTAAAAAGAGATGACGCTGTAAAATTATGCGTTGAAATACCAGAGAGTTTAAGAAACAAGCATAATTATACACTGGACATCGAAAAAAATGATTCTCAAAGTACAGGATTGAAATGCGAAACTATTCTAAACCAAATTCCATCTTTCCATTTTACGGACAATCGGGTAGTCGATATCATGCATGATCTTTTTGAAGGGGTGTTTGAGTATGATATTTGCAATATTATTGTTAGTTTAATAGAAAAAAGCAAATCCATTAGAATTGATGACCATCACAAATTTTCTCTAGTAACTCTTAACTTAAGGAAGACAAATTTTAATTACGGGACTATAGAAATAGGAAATACCTCACCCGAAATTACTCTTGCAAGACTACAGACATACAACCTCAACATGTCGGCAAGAGAATGCTGGACATTCATTCATTTTTTTCCATTAATGTTTTACGACCTTGTTGATAATGATACGGATGAATGGACGTTTATTTGTGTCGTAGTTCGTTTATTGGATTTGGTGTTATATATATCCCATAATGATGTCAGTATAAATTTGTTAAGAAATACTATAAACGAACATAACGCAATGTACATTCAATTATATGGGGACACACTTAAACCGAAACACCACTTTCTTACCCATTATCCAACCATTTTAAAATCTTCTGGTCCTCTGAAACATTTATCGAATTTTATGTTTGAAGCCAAGCATAAGGAAATTAAATCTTATGCGAATGTTACAAATAGCCGAAGGCGTTTTATTCTTTCCGCAGCAATTAAATTTCAGTTCAAGTTTGCTAGTAAAATGTTGTTGAGTGAAAGTAGTTGCAAGGAAGTAATTTTTAATGATTTTGAAAAAGTAAGTTCTAAATATTTGGAAATAATTTTAAACTGCGAACTTTTAAATAATGTAGATTTTATAACATTAAATACAATTTCTTATAAAGGAACAATTTATAAAAATGGGTTTTATGTTGCGAAACTGAGGTCTGAAAGAAACTTAGACGGTTATGAAATTAAAGAAATTATATACACTGCAACAAACTCAAAGGTTTTTTTGATTTGCGAAAAACAATTTTATTTAAATTTTGACAATAAAATTGTTGGATACTTTGTTCAACAAATCCCCAATTCTCAAATCGCTATTTTTTCTATTAACGATTTTGTATCATTTCCTTTTAACATCACAACTTTATTTAATGGTAATAAAGCTGCAAGAATAAAGAAATTTAATTTATAAGCAGTTGCGCAAACATACATCCGCCATTCAATGGAGGATCCTAAAAACACCGAAACCGAATTTTCCAATTTGATAAAACAAATTGATGAAAAAAACTTTGCATACGTGATGCCGCTTATAACAAGTAAGTAACACATATTAGTAGAAAATATTGACACAACAAAAACAAAACAATTTACAAAAAAAAAAATAAGTTGGTAAATACCTATTCTTAAATAACTTACAAGGACATTCTCCCTGGTGCCACCCTTCGATCGTCCTGAAATTTGGATATGTTGTTCAGAACAAAAATATATTAGACACGTATTTCGTTTTTATGGCAGTCGATTTGTATCCCAGCAAAACTTTGATTACCAAATAAGGTATAAAATAAGGTATAGGATCTCTTATTTTATACATTGCAGCATTGATGATTTTAACATGGGATGAGACTCAAAGTAATGCATACCAGTAATGTATAAAATATAGCATACCAGAACGTCATATATAAGGCGTTACGAGTAGTGAACAAGTAACGATGTATTAAATTTACTCACGTGATTGTAAGTGCGTAGAAAAATATGCTTGTGAGACATATTCGGTATAAGATTAAAGGTATATAAAATACCTATCTCGTGGTGCTAATAACGTGCCTAAAATTAAAATATTTTTTGATTTACATATTAACAAAAATGTCTTAAAATTTTTGTATTTTAATCAATATGTCGAAAAGCTGTGCATGTTTTAACACATTCTTTGCACATAGAAATAGGTTTTCCAAATACCTTTCATTTGATGTACTACATACCTTGGATAATAAAGGAGTGTAAGTGAGTGTGAGTCAAAATCCACTCACGCGCCCATCTCTACTCCCAAACACAACACGAATCCGACATCAGAAAAATTGTATCAAATCGACTTCCCTAGATATAGGTATTATCAATTTTTGTGGACCAAGGGGAAAATAAACAAATTTATTATAATTTTGTGCACTTAAAGCTATGTTTACATCATTCCACTGAGTTTTAAGACTTGTCAAAAAGTCGTGCGGTTATATGATTTTGCTGGCAGTCCAAAAAGACGTCATTTTATGAAGTATTTCAAAAGATGACTATAGTTGTGTTCCAGAACGTTACTGCGGGTACCCAAACCAGCCTGAAAAGCGTTTCCGTACGCAAAAATTGGGAAAAATTAATAAATTTTTAATATCCACCCCCACAAAAATAGGCGGCCCAACAAACCGACATTTTCTAATTCCCTGGGTCGAAGTGCAGGACTTGGTTAGTTCTTTAAGGAGAGAATTTTATCCCCCAGGTCAGATTTCACCCATTTACGAACTTAAACAGCCTATGACCATAAGACATATTCGTGCCAAACTATTGGAGTCTAGCTGTTTTACTTTGGACTGTGTCGTGTATTCCAAAGATGGACGTCGCCAAAATGTCTTAGAATCGATCACTGATGAATAATGTATGCACCATAAGGGGTCCTAGATTGATATTTTGATGCGTTACATACTGTGGTTGAAGGGTATAAAATTTTTTTTTCTAACTTATGGATAAACTGAATTACAACACGTTTTACATCATATTTATTTTAGTGTAAAATCTTTTTAGATGTGCTTTAACATGGTTGTTATTACTAAGATATATTTTAAATTTCCTTTTTTTTTCAGTACAAAAAATAACTGAAGAACAATTCAAGATTTTTGACCGTTATCATTTAGAAAAATTGTTTGAAATTAGTAGTTTCGAGCATACAAGAGAATTGGGAAAAGAGGTACAATTTATAGAAAATTTTTTGAAGTGGAAATCACCAAACGATTTTAATAATAATAACCATTTAGCTTCTGATAATATTCCGTCAACATCAAGAAAAATTAATATTCAATCAAGCATATATAGTTGTGTTAGTCTTTTTTTTTTTTTGAAAATTTGTGCTTAAAATGTGTATTTCAATAACTTTGATTTAATCTTTTTTTTATAGAACTTAAACGAAGTATTTAAAGACAACCCTATTTATTCTGAACTGCAGCAGTATTATAAACATAATCAATGTTTGGGTGTTACAGAACGGAACAAACTTACGCGAACTATAATCGACTTCTATGTATCAAAAAATATTCGTTTGGAGTCAACGAATTTAAGAAATTTAGCGGCACAAATTAAACAGCTCTTCCCTAACGAAAGTACACAACTTTACTTTGAGAAAACAAAAAAGATACGCGCAAGAGGCAAATTATTTTATCGATACCAAAATGTGGGTAAAACTTTAATGAAACAAATTAACAACGCCAAACGAGATTATTTGCAAAAAAAAGTTTCATTTATGGGAAATGGTATATATAAACGACTCAAAACAAATCTCCATTTTTACTCAATTTAGCATTTAATTTCTGTTGCAGAAGAAGAAGCTTGTAAAATAAAGATGTATCTCAAATTCAATTTTAGTGATAAAGACCAAACATGTGAACGTTGGAAACAGTGCGCTGATTACCGCCTAAAAGAACTAACTGAATGTAAAGATGTTCATATTACTAATATAATAGAAAGCTGGCCGGCATATAAACAAGTCTTTGGACCAGATTTGGTAAGTTTTCGAATATACTAAACTTTTTATTTCTATATAAAAAGTCTCGGAATCTAACAAGGAAAGTACCCCCAACCTGAAACTTAAAATACATATAAAAGAGACGATTTTAAGGTTGGGGTGTCTCGGCTTATCGGCCATATAAGTGTTTAAAAACTCCATTGCAACCTTATGAAAAAATATCGACCTTCGCGAAAATTCCGATAAATTTCAAACTAACAGGAATATCGTCCAGAGAAAACCCCAGAAATTTACACATTTTCGCGAAAAAAAAGAAATAAAAAGTAAAAAATTCAAAAAACAAAAAAATTAAAATTTTTTACCCATTTTTTGAACCTCTAAATCCCACATATTGCCGATAAGCAGAGACACACAACCTTAAAATCGTCTATTTAATATTTATTTTAAGTTTCAAACAAATCAGTTAGTGTATTTTCCTTGTAAAACATTTTTTCTATAGGAAAAATGTCTCAGAATCTGAGACTTTTTTATAGGAAAAATGTCTCAGAATCTGAGACTTTTCCTATAGGAAAAATGTTTCACAATCTAAGACTTTTACTACAGGAGAAATGTCTCAGAATCTGAGACTTTTACTACAGGAGAAATGTCTCAGAATCTGAGACTTTTACTGCAGGAGAAATGTCTCAGAATCTGAGACTTTTACTACAGGAGAAATGTCTCAGAATCTGGGACATTTTTCCTATAGAAAAAGTCTCAGATTGTGACACATTTTTCCTATAGAAAAAGTCTCAAATTCTGAGACATTTTTCCTATAGAAAAAGTCTCAGAATCTGAGACTTTTTCTATAGGAAAAATGTCTCAGAATCTGAGACTTTTTCTATTGGAAAAATGTCTCAGAATCTGAGACTTTTTCTATAGGAAAAATGTCTCACAATCTAAGACTTTTTCTATAGGAAAAATGGCTCAGAATCTGAGACTTTTTCTATAGCAAAAATGTCTCAGAATCTGAGACTTTTTCTATAGGAAAAATGTCTCAGAATCTGAGACTTTTTCTATAGGAAAAATGCTCAGAATCTGAGACTTTTTTTATACGAAAAATGTCTCAGAATCTCAGACTTTTTCTATAGGAAAAATGTCTCAGAATTTGAGACTTTTTTTATAGGAAAAATGTCTCAGAATTTGAGACTTTTTTTATAGGAAAAATTTCTCAGAATCTGAGACTTTTTCTATAGGAAAAATGTCTCAGAATCTGAGACTTTTTCTATTGGAAAAAGTCTCAGATTCTGAGACATTTTTCCTATAAAAAAAAGTCTCAGATTCTGAGAAATTTTTCCAATAGAAAAAGTCTCAAATTCTGAGACATTTTTCCTATAAAAAAAGTCTCAAATTCTGAGACATTTTTCCTATAGAAAAAGTCTGAGATTCTGAGACATTTTTCGTATAAAAAAAGTCTCAGATTCTGAGCATTTTTCCTATAGAAAAAGTCTCAGATTCTGAGACATTTTTCCTATAGAAAAAGTCTCAGATTCTGAGACATTTTTCCTATAGAAAAAGTGTCAGATTCTGAGACATTTTTCCTATAGAAAAAGTCTCAGATTCTGAGACATTTTTTCTATAGAAAAAGTCTCAGATTCTGAGACATTTTTCCTATAGAAAAGTCTCGGAATCTGAGACTTTTTTATAGAATCTGAGACATTTTTCCTATAGAAAAAGTCTCAGTTTCTGAGACATTTTTCCTATGGAAAAAGTCTCAGTTTCTGAGACATTTTTCCCATAGAAAAAGTCTCAGTTTGTGAGACATTTTTCCTATTGAAAAAGTCTCAGTTTCTGAGACATTTTTCCTATAGAAAAAGTCTCAGATTCTAAGACATTTTTTCTATAGAAAAAGTCTCAGATGCTGAGACACTTTTTCTGTAGGAAAAATGTCTCAGATGCTGAGACACTTTTCCTATAGAAAAAGTCTACTAGAATCTGAAATTTTTTCTATTCAAAAAATGTTTCATAATCTAAGAAATTTTCTAAAGGAAAAATTTCTTAGAATCTGACAGTTTTTCTATTGAAACAATGTCTACCATTTACCAACATTAAGCTCTCTATTGAAATTGTTTGGACTTCTTAATGATTTTATCTTAATGATTTTATCTTATTGTTGTAGATTTCTATCGACTTTGATCATCTGTTTCCAGAAAAAGCCAACAACTTTTACGTTAATTGGGAAAAAGCGACTAAAGTTTTACCAGTTTTTTTAAATATGAACTTAAAGGCCGTTAATTTAAAATCTATGTGGACTGAAGCTAACTGTAAATGGCAGCAAATGGACCAAAGTAATATAATACAAATTTTTTATATTACAGTATGTTATAAAAACTATTTTTTTTTTATTTTTAGACTCAAAAGATGCCCTTCTCATATTTCTGATCCATGGTGTTCTTAAGTCTGATCGAAACTATAAGGATGTTGGAAGGCCAACAATAGCAGAATCACAGGAAGCAACAATTAAAGTTGTAAACGCAGAAATAGAAACTGATCTATACAGCGGCATGCCACCGTTTATACTTATAAAACCTAATATATATTCGATAGAAAGTATCTATGTCATTACTGACCAAATTGTCTACAAAATGGAGTCGGTTGCAGCAGCGTTGTCCCTATGCCTTAAAATTTATCAAGTTTTTAATTTAAATTATAACATTAAGTGTATTAATTTTTGGTTATTTATACAAAAAATTCTATTTAATATAGATCTTGAATGTGACATTATAGGGACCAGTTTCAAAACCATTTCAACTTTTTTTAATGCACACAATTAATACTACACTTAAAATAAAAATGTTAATATAAACAACATTAAACTACACTTTGTCTAATTATAAACATTTTGTCTCTTAATTTACTTTTTTTAACATATGTTACACACAAACATATGTAAACGCTATGTAGCGTTTACTTAATTATTAATTTTGAATCTTAACCTAAAAAAAAAAAGAAATAAAATTAATGATTTCTTTGGAAGAATGCAAAAACGTATATTAGCAACAATCTTCAACAATTTGACCTAGTTCTTTGTCTTTTTATACGATTTTATTATAGATAATTTACAGATTTCTTTCTTAAATTTGGTTACCAATTTGGTATTGTTAATATAAGCAACTTAATGTTAATGTCATTGTTTGTGTTTTAAGGGGTTCAACCTTAGAAATCGTTAATTTTTTATTTAATATTTCGATTGAATGTACTGTCGACTATATGCTATAAAAATTTCATTAAAAAATTATCAAAAATAAAATTAAATTAACTCAAAAAAAGCTGAAACAGCAAAAGTTTAAATTGCTTTTTCTCAATCGTTATTCGAAATCGGCTGCCACGATACAACTGTTTTTTTTTTCAGTTTGTAGAGAATTAAAACTCTAGTCCCTGACGCAGAGCTTTTAACTTTTTTTATACCCAAAGAAAATACATTTTTGGTATTTTTCCATTTTTTGACTTAAACGTCATAGGGTAATTCCAAAAATTTTCGCCCCACTGTTCGGAAACATGCCATTGGACGCCACTGAGAATTTGGCTCATAGATATCCACGTTTATATGAGATATGTTGCATTTTTGGATTTTCAAAATTTGCTGTAGTTTTCAAATTATCGCGGGTCAAAGTTCGACTTTTTTAGCAAAAGTCAGAAAAATACATGACGTTTAACGTTCTCTAACTTTTTAACTAGTAATCCGATTATCACAAGTAATGGCTCATACGAAAGCTTAATTCTTCTTCTTTTAGGAAATATTTTCAAAAGAATACGGTTTCTTTTCAGAAGTGTTGCAAAAATTCAAAAACATTATTTTTTTGCGAATATTTAAAAAAACACATCTTCGATTTTTTTAAAAAAATGTTTGGTGATAAACAATACTGTTTTGTACAACATATCCAAAATTCAGAGTGGGATCCCAATGGGATCAAAAAATATTCTGGTTTTAGTACGAAGTTCTTAAATTTTACCTTAGAAAATTAAAATTTTATGTTTCTTCAATATAAAAATTTAAATTTTCAAAGAAAATTATACTATTAAAATTTTGAAAACATGCAAAACAATAGAAATTTAAATTTTCTAAGGGAAAAATATGAGAACCTCGTACTTAAAACAGAATATTTTTTGATCCCATGGAGATCCCACTCTGAATTTTGAATATGTTATACAAAACATTGTTATTTTTCACCAGAATTTTTAAAAAAAAAAAAAATCGAAGATGTGTTTTTTTAAATATTCGAAAAGAAAAAATGTTTTTGCATTTTTGCATCATTTCTGTAAAAAAACTGAGTTATTTTAAAAATATAAAATAAAAAGAAGAACCCCAGCTGTCACATGAGCCTAAATTTGTGAAAATCGGGTCATTGGTTAAGAAGTTACAGCTCTTTAAACGTGATGTATTTTTCTTACTTTTGCTTAAAAAGTCAATCTTTGACCCGCCATAATTCGTTAAATACACCAAATGTAAAAAAACGATATATGGTACATATATCATATTTATGAGGGCTATCTATGTGTCAAGGTTCAAATTTATCTGAGACACCATTTCCAAAAATGACTAAAATTTGAGCTAAATTCTCTGGAATGGCCCATATATTTCTTATAAAAATTCAAAATTTAAAAATCTGGCTACGTCGGGGACTAGATTGTTAAATCTTCTACAAAATAAAATTAACAACTGAAATCGGTCCACCCGTTTTTAAGCAGATAGTCAAAAATTTGTTGATTTTATGGTCAAGATTTTCTTTGCAATTTTTTAAACTTTTATTATTTTATATATTTGTTTTTAACAACTTCTAAAAAAACTATATTTTTAACTTCATATTGTTTTAATGTAAAATATTTTAAACTTCATTAATGTTTAATGTAAATCATAATACCTACTTTAGACTATCACACTTTTCCATTATACACATCAAAATTTACCAACTTAAAAAAGATTTATGCATTCTTTTTTCATTGAAACATAGTCGTATTTAATGAGTGAACAATTTCTGTCAAAACTTTCTTGTAAAATATTTCCCTAACATGGTGAAATTACGCTTGTATAATGGAAAAGTATAATGGTGTAAAGTAGGTATAAGTAGTTTCTACTTTGTAAAAAATAATTATATAAATGAATTCATAATTAGTATTTTGTTGTATATTTGTTCCTATTACATGTAAGTTCTTTTTTAATGTAAAATTTTTATTTGTATAAAAAAAAAAATAAATAAAACAACATTTTTAAATGAAAAAACCGTTATTTTTATTGTTTTTGTAGGTAATTTTTTCAATTTTTGTTAGCAAAAATTAATGAAGAATCATTAATTTTTAATGTTTTGGTAGGTAATTTTCTAAAATTTTGTTGGTAAAAATAACTGTCAAATCTTTAGTTTTTAATGATTCGGTAGGTAATTTTTTTAAATTTTGTCAGTAAAAATTAGTGACAAATACGTAATTTTTAATGTTTTGGTAGGTCATTTTTTTTTTTTTGTAAGTAAAAATTAATGATATATCTTTAATTTTTAATGTTTTTGAATGTTATTTTTTGAAATTTTGGATACCAAAAAAAAAAAAAAAAAAATTTAAATAACTTAGTATGCTGTTATGCAATTCAAATTTAATTTGGCAGCAGTAAAAACAAATAACAAATACTTTACATTTAAAAGTTTTGTTAGTTATAAAATCAACAGTTAAAAACAACTGTTCTAAATTTTTTTTTAAATGAAAAATGATTGGAATGTTTTTTGAAAGAATAATTATTTGTTTTAAGTTGTTTTTTCAGTTGTTTTTAGCTACAAAATTTTTTGAGTGTATGTATTAAAGATTAATTAAATAAAGGAATTAAAAAAAAAAAAAAATTAATCAGTATTTCAGTAATAATTAGTTGTGTATGTAAAATTATTTAAAAATCGTGTAACGATTTGTTTATTAAATTCATAAAAGAAATGGAAATGGTGTTTTCCACATGTTTTGTATTGGTAAAAGCAAAGAAAAAATTTTAATTGTACAAAATTTTAATATACATACCGGTAGTCACGGGAATATCAGTAATACCGTCAGAACCGGAACCGGAAATACCGTTATTCCCGGGAATACCATTTCCCGGTAATACCGGTACTCCCGCTACATATATCGTATAAATAAGTTCAAAAATTGTAAGCCATTCTTCGAATACGAATGTTTTAATTTTTTTTTAGGAAATTTTCTGAAAAAAATATTTCAGATTATTAGAAATTCTTCGGAGACATTTATCGTACAGAAAAATTTTCAGAACTTGAGAAATATTTCGTATAGGCATTTTCTGAAAAAAAATTCTCGGATAGAATTTTTCCGTATAGAACAAGTTTCCGCTTCCGAAATATTTATCCAAATAAAAATATTCTATAATTCTCAGGTTCAGTGTAGATAAACTTTCAGATTATGAGACATTTCCCTTGTAGAAAAACTCTCAGACTCTTTGAAATTTTCACGTATAGAAAAATTCTCAGATTTTGAGATATTTTTTCCGTACAGAAAACCCCTCAGACTCTGAGACATTTTTTTTCGTATAAAAAAAAATTAAATTCTAATTTTTATTTTTTTTTTGTAAAAATAGAATTCTTAGATTCTGGGACATATTTTCCTATAGAAAAATTTACAGATTCCGAAACTTTTTCAGTATAGAAAAGTTTTTAGATTTTGAGACATTTTTCCGTAAAAAAAAATTTCAAATTCTGAGACACTTTTCCGCATAGAAAAATTCTCACATTCTGGGACATTTTAACCGTATAGAAAAATTCTGAGAATATTTTATTTCGTATATAAAAATTCTCAGATTTTAAGACATTTTTTCGTTAGAAAAATTATTCTCAGATTCTGAGACATTTTTCCAGTATCGAAAAATTTTCAGATTCTAAGACATTTTTCTTGTATAGAAAAATTCTCAAAGTCTGAGATATTTTCCTGTATAGAAAAATCCTCAAATTCCGATATATGTTTTTTTATAGACAAATTCTTAAATTCTGAGATACTTTTCGTATAAAAAATTCTCAGATTCTGGGAGACTTTTTCCGTATAGAAAAATTATCAGATTCTGAGAGACTTTTTTCGTATAGAAAAATTCTAAGATTCTGATACAGTTTTTCTCAGACTCTGAGAAATTTTTTTTCTTAGATTCTGAAACTTTTTTTTGTATAGAAATTTTTTAGAATCTGAGAATTTATCTATACGGACAAAATTGAAAAGTTATCGGATTCTAAAACATTTTTTCGTATAGAAAAATTATGAGACTCTGAGCATTTTTTTCCGTATAGAAAAATTTTCAGATTCTAAAATGTATTTCCAGTATAAAACAATTTTTCAAATTCTGAAAAATTTTCTGTATGGAACAATTCATAAATTCTTAGATATGTTTCCGTACACCCAAAAAAAAAAAAAATATAATGTTAGCAAAACAAGCTTGTAAACCTACAAGAAAATTTGCTGATTTTGAACCCACAATTTTTTTGGTAAAGTTAGCAAAAATGTTTTGCTAAAAATTAGTTAACTGTTTTTTTTTTTTATTTCGACTTAGTTCATACTTTGAAGACCCCATTGGGTTCGGACCCGATAGGTCCAGACCCCGATGGGCCTAGACTTAGTTGGGTTCCTTAAAAATCGACATAGTTTTTGATCCAAAATTTTTGTCCGTTTCGCTCTATCTTGCTTAGTTTTTGAGATACGTGATTTTAGGGGACCACTGGGGTTTTGAGAATTAGAAAACTCGATAACTGGTCTTGTTCTACGTATTGTGAGCTACAAAAATGCTTTTGGACTGTTTATCGTGTCGGCAATATTTACCGAGATATGAGCATTTTAAATTTGGATCCAAAGTTAGGACCCATTAGGGTCCACACATGTGAAGAGAACCGGCGATACTATGGAGAACTCGAGAACCAAAAATGGCCTCCATTTTGCTCTATCTGGCTTAGTTTCCGAGATAGCGCCATTTAAAGTTTTCTGAAAATATAAAAAAATTTACCATTTATTTTTGCTACTATTACACAGAGAAAAATAAATTTCCAACTGAATTTTTCAGTTGTATCAACTCAAAATTCGGTTGCTGCTACAACATGTTGACATGGCTAATGAATTTTGTAGTTGTTTCAATAAAAAAACAGTTGTAATAACAAAATTTAGTTGTTACGACCGATATTTAGTTGTTTCAACTTTAATTCAAATGCATTCATCGATTTTTTGTTGCAACAACTGACTTTCAGTTGGAAATTAGCAAATTTGTTTTCTGTGTGTAGCAAAAAATCTTGTAAAAATGTAGTCAACTCAATTTCAAATTTAGCAAAAGAAATTAGTTCAAAGTTTGTTAAAAATTGCTAATGTGCTAAATGAAGTTTACAAGAATTTTATGCTAACCTTAACTAAAAATTTGCTAAAAGTTAGCTAACTAGCATTAGTAAAAAAAATTAGTAAATCTACTAACGTATTTTTTTGAGTGTATAGAAAAATTCTCAGATTCTGAAAAATTCTCTGATTCGGTATAGAAAAACTATTTGATTCTGAAGCATTTTTACGTATAACAATTCTCAGATTCGGAGATATTTATCCGTATAAAAAAATTCTCATATTCTGAGAATTTTTTTCGTGTAGAAAAACTCTCAGAGTCTGTTTGATTTTCTTTCATTTAAAGAAATTCTTAGATTCTGCGACAGTTTTGCCGTACAAAAAAATTCTAGGGTTCTGAGACATTTTTTGTATAGAAAAATTCTCAGATCCTGTGACATTTTTTTCATAAAAAATAATTCTTAGACTCTCAGACATTTTTCCGAAAAAGAAAAATTCTCCGATTTTGAGACACTTTTCCGTACAGAAAAATTCCCATATTTTCATATACATATTTTTTCCGCATAGAAAAGTTTTCAGATTTTGAAACATTTTTTGCGTATAGAAAACTTCTCAGACTCTAAGAGTTTTTCCGTAAAAAAATTCTCAGATTCTGAGATATTTTTTACCTATAGATAGATTCTCAGATCCTGAGAAATTTGTTCCGTACATAAAATTTATCAGTTTCTGACACAAAATTCTCAGATTCATATTTATTTTCCCTAAAAATTTCTATAAATCTGATAAGATAAATTTAATCGAATTTTTCTTGCGTGGCAACCCTTTCTTAAATATGATTGGCCTAATTTTCTTCAAAAGGGTTACGCCCTTTTTAAGAATACACATGCTATCTTTCAACACTGCCATTACACTTTCAATATGGCCCAACCCATATGTTCCTTTTGTAGTCACTACGCATGCTTTCTTTCGTACCATTGCACTGTGGGCCAGGATTTCCATTTTTTGGCCAATAAGGTCTGTAAGGCAACACATATTTAAAAATATTTTTTCGGAATGTCGACATCTTGAATTTTGCCCACCTTTAATATCTTTTTATTATAGCTTAAAGTTTTTTTTTTACATGAGGTTAAAGTCAATGTTTGAGAATTTTTTTATATTTTTTATTTATGAAACAAATAATTTTTTTTTGTACTTCGACACAATATTTTTTCAAATTTTCGGTGAAGTTCTCCTAAAGACATACCTGTTTGTTCAACACATGATATAAACTGCCAAAAAGTAAGCTATAAGCTTATTTTTTTTTTAAAAAATTATGGAAATTCATACTTTTGTTGAAATCCGCCTTTTTTCAACACCAAAGTCCAAAAAAGTCCAAACGATATTGACAAACCTCGAACTACGATCTGTCTCTGACAATGTATTCTATTCACATTTTTGCGACCCTGTGCGACCGTTCATAAACTTTTGATCTAGAGGCAATAAACCAAAATATGACGTTTTGAAATGCCCTAAAATGGAACTTGAACATTTTTCGATATTTTTGTTTCTATTGATTTCTAATAAAAAATGCCTCACTTTGGCAACATTGGCGTGATAACTGCTGATGGGCACGTGAGTGAATTTTGACTCACGTTGACTCACGCTCACGAAAAAAAAACATAATTTACTCAACCGTTATTTTTCTCACACTTACTCACTATTTACGTGAGTAAACAAAACACAACTCACGTGTGACTCACGCTCACTCGTAACTCACGCTAAACATTTAAAACACGAAAAAAATTGTAAAAACTGAATCAATACAATTAAATAGTTTTGACTCACGCAAAAAAATTGCACTCACTACGAATCACTCACGCAAAAAATTGTCTCACTCACTTATCACTCACGAACAAAAAATTTTAATTGCGCTCATTTTTGATCACGAGTAATTCACGTGACCAGCGTCCATCTCTAGTGCTAAACATTAAAGCTGGTAACGCATTTAAGCGGGCATATTTGGCAATAGCATTTTTAATATTTTTTACGAAATTGTAAGCTTGTAGTATTATTTGTACATTTAGGATGGCAAATGCCTATTGGAAATAAAAAAGTTCTCTCTTAAATGAGCCACTGAGTATATTTGAACTTTTTGACGCATTTAAAAGAGAAATATTTTATTAAAATCTTCTAATAATAGCAAAAAGAGGGATTTATAAAAGCTTAGAAATTTAAACATTGTACATTTTTTTAAAAAGCTATGTCCTAGATTTTGGATCCGCCATTTTGATTTCAAAAAATCTGAGTTCGTATTCGTGTTGTGCAATCATTTCCTAGTGATATTTTGAAACTTTAATCAATAATTCAAATATCTTGTCCGCCATTTTGGATCCGCTATTTTGAATATTTGATTCTTAAATCAGATTTGGCATTCCAAAAACCAGCAAAATCAAACATAGAAAAAACTTAATATTTTATTTGACGCCATATTGGATCCGCCATTTTGAATTTAAAAAAAAAAATCGGAGCTTATATTCGTAATTACTGACCCTAAATACATCAAAAATTACTAATTTAAGTACAATTAGCTAAGAATTACAAAAGCATATTCGCCATATTGGATCCGCCATTTTGAATTTCAAATCTTTAATTCCAAAATCAGTTTTAACATCCGAAAAACCATTAAAATCAGAGTTTTTGGCCAAAAGAGACAACATATAAAAAATTTTAAATTTTAATTTGTCGCCATATTGGATCCGCTATTTTGAATTTGAAAAGTCTGAGCTCATATTCGTTATTAACGACCCCAAATACATCGATTATGATTATATTAAAGACTATAAACAAAGAATTAAAAAATCATGTCCGCCATTTTGGATCTGCCATTTTGAATTTTGAAATTTTTTTTCCAGAATCGTGATCAGCGATCCTTTAACACCCATATGCAATACTTTTTTGACATATAGGTTAAGCGGTCTATTTATGGCCAAAATTCAGGGATGCTGGCCCACAGTGCATTGTGGGGCAACATCATGGCCAGCAAAATAACCACCACCACCAACCACACTACTCTCAATCTTTTGTCCGTTGTCTTGTAACAAACAATTTAAAGCCGTCCATAAATTCTTTTCACATAAAATTCAATTTTTAATGGCGTTTTTGCACGTTACTTTTTTTTTAAATATTTTATTTTTGGATTTGGTTTTCATTTTTGTAATTCAACTTGCCTGGGCACATTTTTTTCATTCCTTCTTACTTGCATGCAAATACTTTTTTTTTTTTGCTCCCATATATTTAAAGTTTATTACAAGTATATATTTTCTTTCCAGTCCGCCAGTCGTCCGTCCAGTGTAAAAGGCTGCAAAAATATACATTCGTTTGCATGGCACGTTTTTTACAGAAGTTTGTCGACAAGTTGTAATGCCATAAACACATTTGGAATTTTTATTATATTTTCATACTTGTTTGTATTTGGCAAAGGCCATAATTATTTATTATTATTATATTTTATATTCATAAATGTTAGTAAAACTTGAATATGACTTTTTAATAGTTTTTAAAAACAAATGTTGTATTATTTAAAAAAAAAAAATATGCAAGAAATAATTTGAAAAACAAAATAAAATGCTTAAATGTCCGGAATTCCGGGAAGTCTCAAAATTATTAATAAAAATTTTTGCCGCGTTCCACTAAAAAAATTGGAAGACGGCCACCCCATACTTTTTGCAGAAGTACTTAATAATAGATCAATTGAAATTTGAACATTCTATTTGTATTCCCATTTCTTTTACAAATTCTAAAATTCCATTTAGAATTCGAAGATTTTTCTTGGTAGAAAATTTCATTTGAAACTACTAAAAGATCGATTGCAATTCGATAACAATCAATTGAATTTCAATGATTTCAATCAAAATCCGAACTGTGAGAGGCCAATTCAAATCCGAACCACAGACTAATACAGACTCGACATAAGTGACAGGTGTCAAAAAAGTATTCTTTAACCATATGGTTAATATTTTCAAATTATTCTACGAATTAGGTTAGAAAGAGAAAACTGATATAACGCGCCATAAGAAAAATTGATGCCAGATCGGTTTTTATTGTTTCACTCACTCCTAAGTCGTAGAAAGTGTTGCCATGTTAGCGTAAAACAGACTAAAACCCGCTCGGTTTTCTCCTAAAATCGCTTAATTTCCCCCCATTTTTTCTTGCAAAACTCTACTGTCGAGTCTGTATATAGTCTATGTGGGTGATTCCATGTCAAACCGCACAGAAAACTGTGATTTTCGGATTTGTCACCTCCAATTTTAATGAAAATCGCAAAAAATATTTCACATGCGTTGTTTTCATAAAATGATTACCTTACAGGCTCCAAAAAATTTTAGATTTCGAAATATGGCGTCTTGAAAATTGGCAAAAACGTCAAATTTTCAATAAGGTGCACATACAAAGTCACACATAACTTTAAAACTAAAAAACCCACAATTACCAAATAGGTACCATTTGAAAGCTGAAAGGATTACCTTAAAAGTGACATGCACAATTTGTTCTTGTAATGAAAGGTCAAAGGTCATATTTCAATGTCTAATGTTCAAAGACCTATATCTCAAAATCCGATATTTTTAAAATTCTCAAAAAAATATATGATAACAATCAAGTCTTTCCTTACATTTGTATCAAAATTTCAGGGTGGACACTCATATGGTTCCAAAGCTACAGAAGAAAACGTGCTCCAAGGCAAGGTTTTTTCTACGAGTTCATATAAAAAATATTGCACAAACAAAACAATATACATAGTGGTAAACAAAGGTGCGGGCCTAGAACAAGGCTTAATACTTTTTATGTATTTTAAGTTATATTTTAGGGGTTTTCTTGTTCTTTTACAAGGAAAGTCCTCGAAAGTGAACATACCTGATTTCTTTAAAATTTATACACAAGCTAGAAAAAATAAATCTAAAATCAACCAGTCAGAGCTTGTCGGCCTAAATTCAGGTTAAACGGGATTAAAAATTACCCATTTTCAGTTATTTTAAAGTTTAGGTACTTTATATTGATGCCACATATAACAGATCGGTTTCATTCGAAACCTATATTCTTCCATAGTAGGGAAATAGGAATGGGGTGGGGGAACCGTATGTTAAAAGCGGAATAAAGCTCATAAACAAGAATATAATCAAGCATAAAAATGGTTTAGAAATGAAAACACTAATGTTTCGAACTTCTTTGAATTTTTTCCTTATTTTACTTTGGACACACTAATAAAGATATATTTTTTTTAAATTCGGATGAAACCCAACCTGTAAGAAAAACTGCCAACAAAAAATTCATGTGATTGATTAATTTAAATAGAAAATAGTACCAACAATGAATTTGTTTTACAAAAACTATATAGTTTAACAAAAACTATACATTTTTAACAAAAACAATGATGCAACAAATAAAATGTCTCAAACAGACGCCAATTTTTTTTTTTTTCAAATGAAACGGATCTGATATAAGTGGCATCAATGTACCTAAAAGTTAAAATTACTAAAAATCTGTCATTTTTGACTCCCCTTTAACCCTTTAAATCTAAATTAAGACCAATAAGCTCAGACAGGTCGATGTTAGATATTTGTTGTCTTTCGTGGGCATAAATTTCAAAGAAATTGCGTATGTTCACTTTGAAGATTTTCCTTGTAAGAAAAATTCAGAAAATTCAGTTTTGATAGTGAAATCAAATTCAGGAGGTCGAAATATTAATAAATAATGATTTCAGTTTTTAGGTCCGTCCCATTGTTTGTTTACTGCTAGCAGCATGCTATGCTGCTTCGTGTGTTTAAGCTTTTGCATATGAACTCGTAGAGAAAATCTTGACTTCAAGCACGTTTTCCTCTGTAACTTTGGAACCATATGAGTGTCCACCCTGAAATTTTGATACAAATGTAGGGAAAGACTTGATTGTTATCATATATTTTTTTGAGAATTTTAAAAATATCGGATTTTGAGATATAGGTCTTTGAACATTAGACCTTGAAATATGACCTTTGACCTTTCGTTACAAAAAAAAATTGTGCATGCCACTTATAAGGTAATCCCTTCAGCTTTCAAATGGTTCCTATTTGGTAATTGTGGGTTTTATAGTTTTAAAGTTATGGGTGACTTTGTATGTGCACCTTATTGAAAATTGGACGTTTTTGCCAATTTTCAAGACGTCATATTTCGAAAACCGAAAGGTTTTGGAGCCAGAAAGGTAATGATTTTAAGAACACTATCCATTTGCAATATATTTGGCAAATTTTATTTAAATCGAAGGTGACAAATCCGAATGCTGTGTGGTTTGAGCTGGATTTGCCCATGTCCGAACTAGGGTTGCCAGACGTCCCGCATTTGGCGGGATTGTCCCTCTTTGTGACATCGATTCCCGCGTCCCGCGCGGGATTCCAAATTCCCGCGCGGGATTCCAAATTCCCGCGCGGGATTCCAAATTCCCGCGCGGGATTCCAAATTTCCGCGCGGGATTCCAAATTCCCGGGAGGAATAGAGTTCACTATTTCGTTCATGCACTTAAAATACTACCTCTGTCCAATCAGCAGAAAAATCTGCTGAAAATAAACCCATATTGAGCCCAATGCTGTTTATTTTGCCAAGACAGCAGAAAAATCTACTGATTTTTGCTGAAAAATCCGCAGATTGTAGCAGATAAACAAATCAGCTGATTTCAGATGAACAATTTAAACATCTTTAACTTATCAAAAAGCAACTGTAATTTTTTTACGAAAATTTTCAAAGTTTTTTTTTTTTTTTCAAAAATATGCTAAAAGTGTGATAATTCAAACTGAAAGTTGTTTAACAAATTTTTCCTCAGAGTTTTTTGTCTATATGTAGACTAAAAAAAGAGAAATACATATCGACGGTGGGCCAAACAGAACTGCAATGTATATTTTAAAATTTTTTGAAGAGACTTTAAAAACAGCTAAATTTGGTACTTTTGCGCAGTTTTTTAAAATTCAAATTAATGTATATAGAAAATATGCAATATTATTTAAATGTTAATGGAAGAAATATTGTGTTAAAGGCTTTAACTTAAAGCACCGCGAAAGGTCAAAATAAAGCTTATTTGTAAGCCTCTTCAAAAAATTTAAAAAAAACACATAGCGGTTTTGGTTGGCGCACCGACGATATATTGGGGAAAGAGACAAATTTACGATATTATGCACTACTTTTGTCCCGCCAACATTTTTGAAATCCCGCCATTTTTGTAATTTTTTGTGTTTGTCCCGCTTTTTGAAAATAAATTTCTGGCAACCCTAGTCCGAACATTATTTTTGTAAGTCGAAGATTCCTTTTGAAATTGGAAGATTCTACTTTTAATTTAAAAACTATTACATTCGTCATTCGTAAAAGAAAAATTGAAATTCGAAAATGATCAATTAAAATTCGTAGAAGATCAATTGTTATCTTAAGACTACCCTGAAAAGAAAAACTCTGTCAAAAAATCTGTAAAATGACTTTTAAGCAGATTTTTCTGCTGAAATGGATATTTTAAGTAAATTCTCTGTCATTCAGTTTTAGAAAATAACAAAAAACTTTCTGCAATTTTACTGATTCTTTTTACTGAATTTCAAAATATTTTTGTGCAGATTATTTTGTTATTTTACAGAAATAGTATGTTGTAATTTTTTTTTCAAAAATTTTTTTAGTTGTTTTAAGATTATTTTTTTTTAGATTTTGTGAAACTTAAAACCCTTAAACTAAATCATCAAAATTAAAAAAAAAATAAAAAAAACAACAGATTGTTTTCTTAATATTACACAAGTATTGTGCTATCCCGTTTTTTTTACTTTTTACGGAATCAGTAATTTTTAAATTTTTGTAGAAAATCCACACAAAAAAAAAAGAATAAGATTCAATATGGATTTAATTGGAAATAAAAAAGTCAACATAAATTTGAAAAATCCTACTTGATTCCAAAATTAATTTTATATTTTTGAATTTCAATTGATCATTTCAAATTCGAACATTTTTGAAGAAAACTGTACTATTAGGCATTTCTTGAATTATAATTAGAATATTTAAGTTTCAATTAGAATCTTTCGAATTTATTTTTCCTTTCTAATTTTAATCGATCTTTACAGAACTTAAAAAAGACGTTCACAAACCTCACACACAAAGAAAAACATGTTTGAAACATGATTGCAGCACACGAAATCACCCTTAATGGGGGGGGGGGTAATATTATGGTTGATCCATTTGATCATATATATGAATTTGACAATCATATTATGGTCGTCATAATATGATTGCTACAAACATGTTATTGTCAACCATACTATGTTCCTTGCCATTATGGTTGTCGCGATCATGTTTCTTGTCTGCGTGAATTTTGTCGTTTTCAAACTTTATTTGAATTTATTTTTATACCCTCCAACTAAAGTATGGGGGTATACTCACTTTGTCATTCCGTTTGTAACGCATCGAAATATCGATCGGACACCCCATAAAGTATATATATTATTGATCTATGATCGATTCTAAGACTTTTCTAGAATGTCCGTATGTCCGTCCGTCCGTCCGTCCGTCCGTCCGTCCGTCCGTCCGTCCGTCTGTATAAGACACGATGCAGTCCAAACTAAAAGAGATAGAATCTTTAAGTTTGGCAGGAATATGTATTTTGGTCCTAGGCAGTTTAAGTTCGTAAATGGGCAAAATCGGAACAGGGGGAAAAAAGTTCCCCCTTGAAGAACTTAACTAACCTCTGAAAAACGCCATATTTTCACAGGTTTTTTTGTATTTTTGTTAAGCAAATAAAACAATTTGATGTCAGAAAAACTTCAAGACACTGCACTTGGACTTAAGAAATAAAAAAAAAATATTTTTTTTTGCCCGCCCCCCTTTTGTAGGCGTGGATATTAAAAATGTTTTTAAATAATGTTAAAATTGTATTACTTAAGCTCAAAAAGCATAATAAATGAATTTTTAAAGATTTACTGCATGGGGTTATGTGTCCCCCAATGACCCTACTGACCCCGCCCCCCCCAAAAAAAAACGCCCCTGCATTTTTTTTATTTTTTTATGTGTTGGAGGGTATTATAGATTCGGCACAGCCGAATTTAACACTATCACTTGTTTTATTTCAATTTGTCTTGTTCAAACTAGAAACCTTTTTCGAATTTCAGTTTATATTTTTTTAAATTTGAATTAATAGGTATCAAACATTAGATGACCTTTTTATACCCTCCAACCACAGTATGAGGGTATACTCACTTTGTCATTCCGTTTGTAATGCATCGAAATATCGGTCGGGGACCCCATGGTTAGGTTAGGTTAGGTTAGGGGTGTCGGAGCTAAAAACTTTGAACTCCTCGCATAGACCGGCTAGTCCATAGCAATACCACAAGTTCCTTCAACGACGTGGATAAAACGCGTTAGTCCATGTTGCAAACAATTTAAGGCGCATAAGGTCCATAACTGCGATTTCTCCAGATTCTCGAGTTCAGCTTTGCCTAAAATTTGTTTGCGATGCCTGGCCAATGCGGGCATTTGCACAGGATATGTTCAACTGTTCCATCCGTATTCGGTTCATCACACCTTTGACAATTGGAATCAGAGATGAGTCCAATTGTTCTTGAGTGGAAAGCAATTAGGCAGTGTCCCGTGACTACTCCTGTGAGTAAACGACATTCTCTTCTGTTGAGAGAAAGTAGGTAGCGAGTTCTTTTGAGGTCGTAACGCGGCCAGATTATTCTGGTAATTCTGCTTGTACTTAACTCTCGCCATTTCCTGTTCGCCATGGAAATACACTGACAATCACTTCTTGATCTAAGGGGACCCCATAAAGTATATATATTATTGATCCATGATCGATTCTAAGACATTCTGTGAATGTCCGTCTGTCCGTCCGTCCGTCTGTCTGTAGATAACACAATGCAGTCCAAAATAAAACAGCTAGACTCCTGAACTTTGGCACAAATATGTCTCATGTTTATAGGCAGGTTAAGTTCGTGAATGGGCAAAATCGGGCCAGGGGGAAAAAAGTTTTGTTAAATAAATGAAACATTTGGTATATTTATCGCGATGGGAAGGTGTTCTCAAAGTCTCCCACTGACCCCCCACCCCCCAAAAACAACGCCCCTGACAATTTTAAAAATTTTTTTTTTTACATTTTGGAGGGTATTAAAGATTTTTCACAGCCGAATTTAACACTCTCACTTGTTCTAATTTCAATAATTACCCACCCTTTTATTTCGTGTGCAACCCATCGAAATATTGTTCTTAAGTCCAATAAATTATATATACTCTAAAAAAATCTTGTTAAATTACAAGAAAAACTTGTTTGCTACCTCCTATTTGACAAAAATTCCTAGTATTTTTACAAGCTTTTTACCAATAATTTTGTCATTTTACAAGGTTTTTACCAATAAAATTGTAAATTTAAAAATTTTTTGACACGATAAAATTTACAAGGAGGTTTCGTAACTTTACTAGATTCTTTGCTACCTCCTATTTTACGAGAATTCCTAGTAATTTAACAAGCTTTTTACCAATATTTTTGTAATTTTACAGCTTTTTACCAATAAAGGAATTCTCGTGAATTTACTTGATTTTTTTTTTGTAAAATTATCTTGGAAATTTGTAAAATTACAATAAAAAATTGTAAAATTACAAAAAAAAAAAATGCAAATTTCGATCCAAATTTGTCTGTTAAAAAACAAGGAAAACTGTCAAATATTGGTAAAATGGGATTACGAGACTTTTGCTAGTAATTTGACAAGGTTTTTGTTTTTTGTGTGTAGCTATATCTCAAAAACCATTTGACCGATTTAATTTTTTTGATATTAGTGTATAGCGCATCAAATTTATAAATATTTTCAAATTTTGCATTATGCAAAAATTCAGGCAGGATTTAACCGTGATCATTTAAGTCGAAGTACAGATTACAACTTATAAGTTACATGCTGCTTAAGATATCAGGTACTTAAGTGAAGACTTAAACATAAGTGCTGCAAGCTTCAGCATTTTTGCATAAATTTTCTAATCATAAATTATAAAAAAAAATATTACAATTTTAATGCAATCTTATCCAAATATGACAAAAAGGTAACAAATAGAATGACAACTTTTCAATATAATCTCGTTATTTTAAATACAACAAACATTTTTATATGATTTGAATTAAAATTAAATAAATTTAATAAATAAATTACACTAATGATATGTATACCGTCGTTTTTTATTTAAGTTTTCTTTATTTGAAATATGTTTAAAGTACCTACAAAGAAATGAGTCATGTTAAATTTACCCAGTAACAACATCAAGACTTCCTCTTATTTTAGCAGAGTCAGCTAGTCTTGATCGCACAAAATTATACTTAACTTCCTTTTAGATGTGTGTGATTTTTTTTTCCAATTTTATATATTTTTTGCAGTTTTTTTTTGTTATGTTTAAAGTAAAAATCACAAATGCAGATTTTTTTTGTTTTAACTTTTTTTCCCCGTTTGTGTGTGTTTCGATTCATTTTTGTCTGCTGGGGAGACCACATCTTCCTGATGCCATAAATAAAGTCAAAGCTGAACAACAGACAAATTGATCCACTCGAAAATGCATTAAAAATAAAACGCGCTTTCAAAAAAAAAATGCGCGGCATTAATGTAACAAAGAAACTAAAAAGCAGAGCTTTCATAGAATTTATTATTAAATAAGAGTTTTATTAATTTGTATACCCTTTAATCCCAGAATTGGGGTACATTTTATTTCTCATTATACCCTACACCAGCGGTTACCAACCTTTTTGGCACGCGTACCCCTAATTTTAAATTTTACTAGCCGCGTACCCCCTAACGATTTTTTTGGTTTTGTTAAAAAACTTAAATATAAATGTAAGAGTTAATTTTTAAATTTTTGATCTGTGGGTATTATAATTTTTTGGAAGGATTTAGGGGAGATCAAAACAATGGTGGTATTTTTTTTTGGAAAAATGTTCGCTCCTTGGGGTGGTTCAATGCATCTGAAAACGAGGATTTTGAGCAGATTTTCCTGCAGAGCAAAAACGGCTGAAAATATTGAAAATCTGATTTTACAAGTCGATTCTACACTAAAAATTTAAAACAACGGAAGTTTTTTGAACTATTAAAAAAAATTCCAAAAACCCATCACAGGGGGCGGAAATATAATGTTTTTAATTTTTTAAAATGTTTTTGTTTTTAATACGAGGGCAGATCAATAATGTCGTGACTTTTCGAATGATAAACCCTTTGTATATTCAATGAAAGGACATTTTGAGCTTAATAAAATGGTACTAAAATTTCCATTCCATCACACCCGTCTCAAAAATGCCCAAAATCACATTTTTTGAGAACTTTGACATAGATTTTCTCAAAAGCCTGACATCATAGAAAAATTTGGGAACCATATTCGGAATCTGAATCGAAAGGTTAATCGAAAACAAGTGGTAAGGTCTTAAACTGTCATCCAAAAATATCACTAAAAATGATCTCTATATTGCACAAAAATACGTTTTTTGTCAACTTTCTTAAAAACCTGACGTTATGGAAAACTTTGGAAGCCAGATGCGGAACCAGTATTGAAAGGTTAATCTAAAACGAGTCACAGTGATTCGTTCCCATATATCGAGTGGGCAAAAATAGAATATTGGTCGCACATTTCTGAAATTTGGTACACAAGCATTAAATTATCTAATCAAGAAAAAAACGAGTTTTTGGAAAAATTGGAGCAAGGACACGCCTACCCCCCATATATCCTGAAATTTAAATATGTGATTAAAACTACAAAAATGGTCACAAAATTCCCAAACTTTGTCAATGTTACCAATTTTGATATAGTATTTTATGTGTAAATTTTTTTCTAGATTGAAGCAAGGACTCGTGTGGCTGCCATATATCCTTTTTCTTAAAAATATTGTAAATCGCTCAAAAATTACTCGATACCCTTTCAATGTGTGTGCCAAATTTCGCTGAAATCGGTTCTGTAAAACAAAAGTTATTTACATATCCTTTTTAAAAACAGCAATAAAGTGTTAATATAGTTTATTCACAAAAATAAAATAGAAAGAGTTGTCAACGATTTTCCAAATTTGGTACGCAAGCACAACATTAATTAGTAGAAAAAAAAATAAAAATTTTGAGCAAATCGGTCGAAGGACATTTGTACCTGTCGTATATCCTGAAACTTAAAAGAGAAGTGTTAGCCAAAAAACTTGCTATAAAATTACTAAACTTTGTTATTGTCTTAGGAATTTAGATAACTATCGACGTACAACATTTGTATTTTAATCTGAGTAAGGACTCGCGTGGCTGCCATATATCCTTTTTCTTGAAATCGCTGTAACTATTTTAAAAATGTTTCAATTGCTATCAAATTTTTAATATAGATTAGATCAAATGGCGTTAATAAGTGTGCCAAATTTCGTTGAGTTGCTTGCGGTAACAAAAAAGCTGTTAATATATCCTTTTTTTAAATATAGTCAAAAATATAAAAATACATAATAACTGCAAAAACAAAACATTCGCAACACTTATTTCCTATTGCATTACGAAAATAAATTTATTCAAAATAAGTTTAAAGTAAACTCGTTTAATTTTTTTTTGGGTACTTAAAATTTTTTTCGTTTTTTTCAAAAACTTAGTTATTTTTATTATTTGATCGTATAGAAAACAGTCCAGTAGTGCGATTCAGTAACTTTTTTAACGAAATTATCGATATCGTTAACTAACGAGAATTGTCGGTTGCTTTAACGAATATGTGATTCTATAAATTTTTCAATTAACGACAAGAATTAACGACAAAAATTGTTAATTTAAAATTTATTTATTTTGAAATTGTATTGAAAACCGAAAAATTTCGTTAACTTTAACTTCAAAATAATTTTTGTTGATAAGTTAACGATTTTCAATAACGACAAAATTCGGTAGAAAAATGTTATAGAATCGCTTTTAAAGACAATTGTCGATAATTAACGATTTTTGACAATATAACTACCGATTTTTGTCGTTAAAAAGTTAGTGAATTGCGCTACAGGATGTTAAAAAAATCAATAAAAAATAATTTTTAAGTACGAACTTTTTTTATGTATCTCAAAAAAAATTTGGTTTTGATTTGGGATACCAACGAAAATCAAATACTGGTTTTAAAGCAAAATGGCCCACTGTATACTTATTTTATTTAATTATTTACTATAAATTTATGGTATACAATACAATAAATCCCTTTATATAAAAAAACACTAAAATGTTGATGTATTTTTTAAATTTATTTACAGTAAATAAAATAAATAAAAAAAAAAACAATCCAATTTTAGATTGTTTTTAAAAAATTTTTTTTTTCAACTTAAAAAAAAAAAACTTAGTTATTTTTATTTTTTGATCTTATAAAACATAGTTAAAGCTACAAAAAAAATAAAAAACAAAAAAATTTTATTCACGACTTTTTTTATGAATGCCATTAAAATTTGGTGATTTTGGGGATTTTAGTAAAAGTCATAGATAACTTTTAAAGCAAAACGGCCCACGTACTGCATATTTTTTTTCTGATTTTTTATTATATTTTTACAGAATACTATATAATATATCAATGTGTAAAAAAAAACCCTTAATATTGGATTTTTTTTCTAATATTTTTTCCATTAATAATATAGCTTTTGAAAAAAATTAAATAAAGACACAAAATAAACCTAACTTTTTTCTAACTTCAGACAAAAACTTAGTTATTTTTATTGTTTTGCCTTATAAACCATAGTCCGAGCTATCGAAAAAGCGAAAAAAATAATTTTTTGACTCACGAACTTTTTTTATGCATTCCATCAAAATTTGTCAATTTTTGGGAATTCGGTAGAAAAAATATAGATTTCAGAGCAATACAAAAATGTATTTTAAGATTAATTTTAAAAAAATGCATATACAACATTTAGCTAATATATTAAAGTAACTTTTGCAAAAAAAAAGTTCGTTGATTTCTTTAAAATTCGATTTTTCATAATTATTTTAGTAAACCTATAAAAATCAATTTTTAGGTTTTAATACAATAGCGTTGAATTTCCATACTTTAGCGCCCTCTTGTGGCAACATATGACTTCTTAAAAATCAGAAAAGTACACATTTCTTTTAGTTTACTATTAAACTGTAAAAATACAAAAAATCATCAACATTGAAGACATACTTTTTTTTTTGATTTTTGCCAATGAAACGAATCACTGTGCGAGTGTCCAAATTAGTAAAACTTTGCGTACCCCCGCGGACAGTTTCGCGTACCCCCTAGTGGTACGCGTACCATAGGTTGGTAACCGCTGCCCTACACCACACTGTGGTACAGGGTAAAATGAGTTTGTGCTGATGTTTGTAACTACCCGAAATATTGGCCCTAGACATACCTTCAAGTATACCGATCGATTTAGAATTACTTTTTGAGTCGATTTAGCGATGTCCGTCCGTCCGTCTGTCCATCTATCGGTTTAAGCGCGATACAGGTCGCAATTTTCAATCGATTGACTTGAAATTTTATACTTAAGCATCATTTGGGCCAAGGACGGAGCCTATTATAATAGATATCGCTTTGAAATTTAGCAGGTAATCAAACTTTGTATGCACAAATTACTATTCCAAATTTCAAAGGAATCGGGCCAGTCCTTCTGGTAGTCCCCATACAAACCACCTTTCCGATATTCACATAATTTCCTCAAAATTCATAAAAATGGAAATATTTGATAAAAATGTTGTTTTTAGGTGTTAAACGTGCACTTTAGTAACCTAATCAAATCGGAATATAATTGGACCATTTTTAGACTTAGTCCCCCATATAAAAATTTCGACCGATATTCAGGTAAATCGGTCTATTGACAAAAAAATAAACCAATTCCACTAAAATTTGATCTGTATGTGTTTTCTACACTAAATAAAGATCTAACAAAAGACAGATCCAATCAGTCCGGGTTTGCACTTGGGACCCATTTTCCGGAAAACACTGGTGTAGGGTATCATATGGTCGGTCTAGACCGACTATAACTTTCTTACTTGTTTTGTTTTGAGATTATGGGGTTTTAATTTGATAGTTATAAAAAAGTAACAATTTTCATTTGCGCCCTTTTTTTGTATCGAAATTTCCAAAAAACTTCTTTTCAAAATGTTAATAAAAACATTAATTCATGAAACAAAAAAGTTACCAAAGTAGAATTTTTTAACCCTTTTTATTTTTTTACTAAAAAGTACCAACGTACACTTTTTAAACCCTTTTAGAATTGAAACTTTCTGAAACGTACTTTTAAGTTTCTATGATCATTATTTCAGAAGAGAAAAAAGTACCAAAGTAAACTATTTTACCACATAACAACCTAACACATTTAACCACACACGGAAAACATATTTGCTAATTTTCAACCGAAATTCGGTAAATGCAACATAAATTTGGGTGAAACATTTGCATAAAAGTTGTAACAATTGAATGTTGAGTTGGCGCAATTTAAAAATTCAGTTGTAAAAAAATTTTTCTGTGTGCACTTTTTTGAATTTCCAAAAAGTATTTTTTAGAATGTTTTTCTTCTGACGGAGGATCATACACGAAGATATGATTGTGGCAATCATAATTCAAGAGCGTCATATGATTGAACATTTTATCATAACTTGTTTGTAGCAACCATAAAATTTTTGCATCAATTATGTTATGATCCAAAATTTTTGATAAATTAAAATTTAGGACCATAATATGAATGCAATAAAAATTGTATGATTACTATAAACAAATTATGATACACTTTTCAATCATACTATGACGCTCTTTAATTATGGTTGCCACAATCATGTCTCTTCTCTGAGTTTACACAGAAAAAAAAATCGTCAAATTTAAATCAACAAACATCTATTGTAAATCAACCAAACATGATATCAAACAAACATTTAGTAAAACCGGCCGCCTGTTAGTCCATAATACAAAACTTCGATTTTGTTTTTAAAAAACTCAGTCATGTAATTTTATTTCAAAATTCTTTTATAATGTCAACAATTAGTGTTTGTGTTTGTTAAATTTCTTTATCGAAAAAAAAATTTCATTTGTCAGATCAACAAGTTGTGTTTGTTGAATTTTTTTTTGAAAAAAAATCAAAATTGTTTACTTTTGTCAGATCAAAAAATTGTGTTTGTGTTTGTTGAATTTCTTTGTTGAAAAAATAAAATCAAGATTTTATACTTTTGTCAGATCAACAAATTGTGTTTGTTGAAAAAAACAAAATTCTTTTCACTTTCAGTGAAAAAATTATTGTTTTCACAAACATTTGGTTTCTTCTATGTACATTCCATACTTTAAGTTTCTAGATTTTTATTTTACTAACAAGGGAAGTCACCCTAGAGTCACCCGCGGATCCTTATAAAATTGATTTTATTTTGTAGAGCAGGAAAAATAAAGAGACACGTAGTTTTTTTTAGCGGCCCAAATTCATATTATGGAGGTGCAAATGAGAGGGAAGGAAACAGACATTTTTCAGTTATTTTTTGGTTTATCTTCTATATTATGCAAAGGAACCTACCCAGGCAGAAACTGCCAACCGTTCCAAGGAGTCTCGGCAAAGCACTTTATTTTTTGCGTAAAAGGTTGTATGAATTCGAAAAAGTGCTTTGCAAGCGCTTTGCCAATGTTTTTCTATTTAAATCCTTTCAAAGTATAAATTTTTTATTAAAATTTATTAATTTTCGTAACAATTGGAATATTTTTTATTTCCCTGCAGGATAAGTGGCCGGTCCTTGATAGTTCTCGTGATGTGTCAGACACAATGACCTACATATTACAAACTTGACACATTTTTTAAATATAAAAACACCTGTTTCTTTCGTGAGGAAGTGTCTTAAACTCCGGATACATCACATGTGAAATGTAACTGGGCCTATCCCACTTTTTTTGGGACTTTTCCAAAAAGCATTTTAAATAAATTTTTTATTCCAAAACGCAAAGAAAACTGCAAACAAATTTTTTCCGGGACTATTTCAAAGTTTGTCCAAAATTGTTTTATCATAATAAATTAGTCAATAAATTGTTTATCTTAATTTAATAAATTTCTTTATTCAAATAACACCAAAAAAATTTGTGTCTTATGGACTTATACAATTTTGATACGTCCCATTTTTTTGTTCTAAAAGTGCTATAATAGTACCATATTTTTTTGTTTTTAAAGCGCTTTCAAAGCGCTTTAAAATAGCAACGGCATACCGTTTATCTTGGTTTTCATTTTGGACACTGGGGGAGTACTAAACTGTGATGCTTTCCCAGCACACAAAGGTACTTTGCCAGCGCTTTCCCGTTCGTATTTTTCTGCCTGGGTAGTCATGTTGCATACCAAATGAAAATCTATTCAAGTGTGTACACAGAAAAATACGAATTGTTATATTGACCCTCATATTTGTGAATAAAATAAATAATAATTTAAATTAATAACACAGCTCAACAAGAAAATGCGTATTGGATTCTGGTTAGTTAGTAGAGTCTGTTGCGCAGATTCCAAATCCGTAGCCCAAATTTGTCTATCACATCAGGATTTTGAGTAATTCGCGGTTAAAGTGCCAAAAAAGTTCATCTTTGACCCTTTTTAAAAGCTTATAAAATAAGATCCTGCCATGCAAATGACTTGGTATCAAGCTCATTTGAAAGCCTGTAATTTTCTCTTAAAGATAAGATAAAATGTTCTATAAAATTTAATTTTCTAAAATGGTAAAAAAAAATTTGCAAAAACCTTAAATTTTTTCAATATTTAGTTTATTAACACAGTGTTTTTTAACAAATTTCCATACAAATTCATACGTAAATTTTAGATTTAAAGCACTTGTGGCCAATAATTTTTTTACCATTTTAGAAAATTAAATTTCAAGAAGATTTGGTCTTGTCTGAAAGAGAAAATTACACACTTTCAAATCAGCTTGATACCAAGTCATTTGCATGTCAGGATCTTATTTTATAGGGGTTCAAAAATGTTCAAAATGGGCCTTTTTTGACACTTTAACTGCGATTTTCTAAAAATTGTGACGTGATAGAAAAATTTGAGTGATTGTTTGGGAATCGGGGCACCAAACCCTATCAACCTTTTTTGGTTTCATCCAAAATCATAAAAAAAAAAATTTTTTTACCGTTATTTTCTTCAGCAGAAAAGTACATAATAACAACATTTTAGAATCAAAACTTTCTAAAACGTACTTTTGAGTTTTGAAAAAAGTACACAATCAAAGATTTTGATATTTATCGCAAATTCATATAAAAAATAAAATTTGAAGGTCGATTTTTTTTGTATAGAAAATTATCAGATTCAAAGAATCTTTTCTATAGCAAAATTCACAGATTATGGTACATTCTGGGGGTTAGTCGAAATTTTTTTTCGAGTTGGACCTCCCTTTTACAAAATCATGATTAAGTTGCTGGAACTTACGACCCCTACACTCATAGGCTAGCATGCTATAAATCGTCACCTAAAATGCAAAACGCCCTATCTAACATTTTATAAATTTTACAGGAGAAGCAAAAAACGTGTTTATATAAAAACTATAAAAGTTTTCATTACAATTTCTTTAAATATTAGTAAAAACACACAAACAAATTCATTTCTGTTAAAAAAATTATAAATTTTTTATATTTGAAAAGTTATGTTAGTAACGCCCTTTTGTCTTGTAATTTTCAGAAACACAAAAAGCCCTATCTGCACTGAATATGTTTAAAAACACCAAGCAGATGTGTTATAAAATGTAACAACATGCTAACAAAATTTTACACTGAATGTTGTTTATCATATAGAACTCTAACAAAATGTGGGCGTTATTGGAAAAAGGGGCGTGGCACCTGCTATATAACCTAACACTGCAAAATGTCTCATTTCGGATTCTGTTAATCACATGCTAACTTAATTCGATACAGAATGTCAATTTTCCATTTTAAAGCTCCATGTCAAATGAGGGTGGAACAGGACAAGGGTATGGCCCGAAATAAACTAATGCTTCAAAATGCTTTAATCTTTTAACGACCACAGGCAACTATACTTCCCAAATCAGTTCTTGCTATTTTTTTGTTCAAGTAAAAGATAGGATAAATGTTCTAAAAGATGAATTATAGAAGAGTTTTAGAGAAACAAAAGTTTTGTTTTCATTAAGTCTCTAACTGGGTCCACTTACTCACTATTAGTTCTAAAAGTTTGCGAAGTAATAAATATATTAGGGACAAAATTATATTTACTTGACAGGCGAAATAAGGGTCAAGAAGGGGGTTCAGAATCCAAATTCTTGTAGAATAGCTATTATTAAATTGGTTTTCTTAAAAATCACAGCGAGTACCAAAATAGCCTTGGCCAGAACAGCCTAATAAGGGGGAAGAGGGGCCCAATTTTTTTATGCGTAACTATTATTAGGTCAGAAATTACAAAAATGGAAAAAAATCAAAAACACTTCGGCCAAAATATATGGTCGTCAAAGCGTTTACTCGGCTTCTGGAAAATTTCTTAAGATCTACAGTAAATATTGGGCATTTGATAGATATCTCACTCGCATCCCACAAAGCTCTTAAAGGAAAATTCCTTAAGGGTACTTTCCACTATCACACTTCCATTATACACATCAAAATTTACCAACTTCCTAAAGATTTTTGGATTCTTTTTTGATTGAAACCTAGTCGTATCTAATAAGTGAACAATTTCTTGTCAAATTTTTTAAAAAAATATTTCGCTAACATGGTGAAATTACGCTTGTATAATGGAAATGTGTGATAGTGAAAAGTACCCTTTAGCTTTATTTTAAGTTAAAAAAAGGGCCGGTTTTAAAAAAATGCCAAACAAGTTTTTGATTTTCCAAAATAAAAAAAATAATTTTTAATTTTTTTTTGAAAGATTAAAGAAATAGCTATCTTACACACTCGGGACACATTTTGCTAGGAACATTAGGTAATCAGTTACATGGATGCAAAAACAAATCCTGTTTGAATAAAATGTAAAATTACGGTCCCCTCTAACTCAGAAAGTTCTTGACCGATCTCGTTGAAAAATTGTGACTAAACTATCGGTTTTAAAAGTTGTGTCACTTGAGATAAAAACTAGAGATGCGCACCAATCACGTGATTATCGTGAATCACGTGAATCACGCGTGAATCACGTGATTCGTGAGTAATTTTATTTTCTACTCACGTGAGCGTGCGTGATCGTGAGTAACAAAAAAAAGTTCGTGCGTGATCGTGCGTGAGTAAAATTGCTGCGTGATTTTTTCGTGATTTTAATTTTTTCACCGTTTTTTGCTGTTACGTTTTTTTTTTTAAGTTCTTTCAAATAAATTAATAAGTTTTTTGAGCAATTTAAAAAAAATTTTGCTCCACTGCACTATGGTCTCGCAGACACTTTTCTTGGCCAAAATTCAATTTTCTCAAAATTGCTGTTTTGAAAAATCGCTTTGTGATCTAACAATAAACTCTTCAAAGCAACAGAAAAATTTTTGTCTCTTGTATATACTCATTTACCGTTATAATACAACAGATTAAAGTTTAAGTTTTACAACAAATCTAGGACAAGAAAAAAAACAACTGTTTTTTTTAAATTTTTCAATAATTTTTTTGAGTTTAAATTCAAAGAGTTTCTTATAATATTACACATGGAAAACAAAGTAGGAGATTAGTATTATAATAATTTTAATTTCAAATAGTGCAACAAAATTGGCGTCATTTAAAAAAAAATAAGTGGTTCAAGCAAACCAGAAAAAAAATTGGTGGTAAATAAAACATAACTTTAGATGGGCCTACAAAAAGTTTTTAGCAAAATTTAGCTATCTGACCAATTCAGAATCATAGATTGGGATCAGGACTACATTTCCACATTGTCAGATGATGCTAGTTTTTGCTAGTAAGTCTACTGGAAGAAAATTTCCAGAACACTTTTTCCATTAAAATTCAACCCAAAATCGAATTTATGTAACTAAAAAAAAAAACAAAAATTAGTAAAGTGCCCTAAAATGTTAATATTTAAAAAATAATGATTAAAATGATAATAAATTTCAACACCAATCCTATTTCAAAAATAAATAAAAAAATTTTCGTTTTGACAGTTTTGGCCAAGAAAAGTGTCCATCGGAACCATAGTGCACTGTTTGAATTGACTTAAAATTTGCCATAGCATATTTCATATTTGGATTTTCAAAATTCAGTATAGTTTTCGAATTATCGTGGGTCGAAGTTCGACTGATTTAGCAAAAGTGAGAAAAATACAACCTGTATAAGGGATATAATCTTATCCCTGTTAAATTTTTTAAAACATTTCAAAAATAAAAAAAAATAAAAATTCTAATGGAAAATTATGCGAACCTAGTACTCAAACCAGAATAGCTTTTGATCCCCCTCTGAATTTTGGATATGTTATACAAAACATTTTGACTATCACCGAATTTAAAAAAAAATCGAAGATGTGTTGTTTTAAATATTCGCAAAGAAAAAAGTTTTTGCATTTTTGATACTTTTCTTTAATGAATCCTTTTGTATTTAAAATTATTTCCAAAAAGCACAAGACTTAAGCTCTCATATGAGCCAAGAATTGTGAAAATCGGATAATTGGTTAAAAAGTTAGAACATGTTTTATGTGATGATATGTTTTTCTAATTTTGCAACAAAAAAGTCGAGGTTTGACCTGCCATAATACGATCAGTAAACCGAATTTAAAAAACGATAGAAAGTTCCATTATCATAGGTATGTTGGCTATCTATGTGCCAATTTTCAATTAAATCTGAAGAAACCATTCCCAAAAAGGACTAAAATTGGCTCTAAATATTTTGGAATTGCCCTTTTATAATTACAAAAACATTTTGTAAATTTAAATAAATGTTAAAAAGATAAAAAATATGGCATAAATTTTTTTTTATTTTATTTTAATTCGTGAGTATTTCGTGAACGTGATTACATCGTGAGCGTGATTAAAATTGTTTTCTACTCACGTGAGCGTGCGTGAGCGTGAGTACAAAAAAAAATTTCGTGCGTGATCGTGCGTGATTAAATTTTTTTTTTCGTGAGCGTGCGTGATCGTGATTGAAAAGTCACTCACGATCCCATCTCTAATAAAAACCCCCATATGTAAATGATGAAATTTGACACAGGTTGTTATTTTATCTTTCCTAAGCCCTGCACAGAAAATAATATCGTATATTTTATTTTAATTAAAATTTTAATTGTTTTTTAATTTAATATTAATTAAACTTTTAATTAATATAATTAATTGTTTAATTAAATGTTTAACTTTATTTTAATTAATATTTTAATTGTTTTCAAATTTAATATTAATTAAGTATTTAATTTATATAATTAAATGTTTAATTAAATTTCTAGCTTTACTTATTTTTTTTTGTTTTGTTTTCCGTGTGTGTGCGAGTGTGTGTTTTTCTCTTGCATTGTTTTACATACAAAAAAAATACATAAGTATAAAAAGTTTGTTGAAAGTTTTTTTTTTATGTCATAGGTTTTTGAATTCTCATTTTGTTTATAGTTTTATGGGTATGTATATGAAAGGTTTATAATCAACTTTATAAAATCATCTCACTGACTATGTCTTTACGGCATAAATAAATTTGGTAAAGTTTGAAGAAATATTTTTTTTAAACTATTTTCTTCAAAAAGAATGTTTTTACAAATTATTTTTTTTTTAATATAATATTTTTAATTAATTTTTTTAATTTATACAATTAAAATTTTAATTATTTTTTTTTTAAATTTTAATTAAATTTTTTAATTTATAGTATTAAGTTTTTAATTAAATAAATATCCATTTATTTTTAATTAAAGACATACAAATATTTTTAATTTATTTGCGCATTTTAGTGATTGGTCCGGATTTAATTAATTTTTTAATTAAATCTACGAATTTTTTAATTAAATATTTTTTTTATTTTTTTCTGTGTGTATTTAATGTTATCGGTATTAGACATCAACTTGTTTTTTTTTTCTGTCCCTTTTTATGAAGAAATTATAAGCTTTCCAATGAATGCTTATAACAATAATCGTATCGTGTCTATCGTTATTCCATTACCATATAGTGTCATTTTATGGTAATAGAATAATGAGCTAAAGATGAGGATATCAAGTTACATACATAATTAGCCCCCTGTATTTTTTGTAATAATAGCAAAAATTTATAATTAAAAACATTTTTTTTTACTTATTTAACGAAAAATTTACTTTGAATTTTATTCAATCGGAATGAAGAACTTCCAATCGTGTTTTTTATCGCCATTAATTATATTGTTATTAAATTTTATGTAAAATTTATATCTTACTTAAGACTAATTTTACTGCATAAATTGCGAATTCTATAACTGAAAAAAGAACGATTCTCGTGAGAGTACGGTCCTGAAGGGGTTAACTGGTAAATTTCTAAACTTTAGTTTTTGTGTACATATATAGATATTTTTCCTATTAGTGGACATTGTGGAAGAAGAAGTATCAAAAAAATGTTTAATCTTAAAAAATAACAGTTGCGTCGGCAATATTATGTAAACAAACGTGTAGTTGGGGCTTTTTGGTTTAACAAATATCAAAGCATGTAGATAGGGCTTTTTGAATTTTGTTAATAAAATCTCCATTTTTGATCAAAGGAGTCTAAAATTTTTTGTGGACATGTATTTTGATCCAATACATAAGAATCAATTAAAAACGCACTTTTGAATTTTTTGTTAGTTAGGGCGTTTTGCATTTTAGGTGACGAAATGATACATCTTATTGTTAGCCGAATTTAACACTCTTGCATAAATAGTTCTCAGATTCTAAAATATTTTTCGAATAGAAAATTTCTTAAATTCTAAGATATTTTGCTGAAAAAATTTTTAAAATTCTAAAATATTGTTTTATAAGAATTAGTTCCTTAAATTTCTGCCCTATAGTTTGTTTAAGGGTTTATACAAATTGCAGTTTTTTTTTTATTTTAATGCACACAGACTCATACTCATCCAGGGAATAGTTAAATGGTTAATGGTTTCTCTTATAATCATCATCATCATCATCATGGAGACCAAACCAAAAAAAATATTGCACTCATATATTACTCTTAAGTTTTGAAGACACTTACATTTCTTCCTATGAAGTTTTTATGACTACTCTGTATGCGGATGTAATTTATGGAAGCAGTTTTTTTACGGCTCAAGATCTGCAAATGAAGATCGTCATGATGATCTGTTTATATTATGACTCCTTGTTGTTTATATATTTATATTTACAAACATACTTGATGACGCCTTTTACACAAAAGGATAAAATATCCTGGTCTTGTAATCACTTTATTCTATTAAGGGGTTTGTCTTTATATTTTTGAAGTAGTAATAATTTTTAATGATTATTTTTTTGTATGATCATACAACAGAGATGGAACATAGGAATTTCAAAATAGTACCGTAGCTTTACCAAAAAAGTAATTTTTCTAACTCGGTACACAAAAAAAAATATATTCTCACAACAGTTTCAAATTGATGAGATCCAAATTCATTTAAAGAAATGGTTATTAATCGTTCGTTTGAGTACTTTCATTTTGAAGAGTAGAAAATTTCTGAAAAAAGTACTAAAAAAGTACTAAAGTCAGGGGTGCCAGATGATTTTGATGAAAAATCGGCATATTTTCAAAAAAAATCGGCATTATCGGCACTTCAATTTAAAAAATCGGCAAAAAATCGGCAAATGAAAAATAACCATTTTTAATGCAAAAAAAAAATATTTTTATTGACAAAAAATAGCAAAATAGAACAATGTAGCATTAAAGAAAAACAAAATTAATACGCTTAATAAAATTTTTCAATACTGCACTAACATTACGTTATATTTTCAGCAAAAAACTAAAAATTCTGATTAATTTTTATTAAAAAATAAAAATTGTTTTATTCGACCTTTAAAATATTATATTTTGAATAGTTTTGTTCTAGTTCGAGGTCATTATTTCCTTTACTAATTAATACCATGATATTCTCATAGAATACTTTTCATGAAAACTATTTTTCTGTTTTATATTTATTTATGTTGGTCATTTTTGCAAGACTTAAAAAACATGTGTTTCGGGATTTGGCCGATTCCATTGTCTAGAACTAATATATCCAGCAAAAAAAACTAAAAAAATATTTTTTTTAACATTATTCAGAGGTTCCCGATTTTAGGTCAAAAAGGAACACAGACATTGCCTCACAGGTTAAATATATGTTTGTGTTCATATTCACCCTAAAAGACAACTACTGACCCCTACGCTAAGTGAAATCGAAAAAAAAAAATTGCTCCACTCTAATAATGATGTGCTTTCTTCAGACATACGGACGGATATCGTTAGATTGACTTAAAATAGTTGGAGGGCCATGAGCATGTTCACTTATTAGGGTCCTAGACCGATATTTCGTGGTGTTACAAACGGAATGACAAAACTTTATACATAAATCCTACTATGACGAAGGGTAGGGTATAAAAAGTGACCGTGTTTTTAGAGTTGATCAAAAAAATCGGCATTTTTGGAGCAAAAATCGGCAAATCGGCACTTTGACAATTTTGAGGCAAAAAATCGGCAAAATGCCGATAAATCGGCAAATATGGCAGCCCTGACTAAAGTACTAACTTTTCCGTCCCTGCCATACAATATTTTTCAACAATAACTATGTGAGTTAGTAAGTCATATTTTTTTCTTCTTTTTTATTTCAAAACCACTTAACATTTTATTTCCTTTAACACTCAAGTGTTTATATAAAATGTTATGGTATTTTTTTGTTGAGACGACCCTCTTTTAGGTTTTTTTTTTTATAGAGAGTATCCTGTATCAAGATCAAGTGTGTGTGTCTGATTTGAAATCATTGTGTGTCTGTCCCAATTTTTTGTTATATTGATTACTCTCTTAAGTGATCATCATGCGGTCTGTGACAAAAGTGTTGATAACTAATAGGTTTTAAAAAAACGATCCTTGTTGTTAATCAGCTTCAAAAATGATTTTAAAATAAGTCCAATCTTCTTTGGTACTTTATATATTTGATGAAATAATGGTCCTAGAAACTTAAAAATTTTATCTTCAGTCGAAAAAGACATTTCAAAAAAAGAACTTTTTAGAAATTCAGGCTCTATGGGAGGGGGGGGGGGGGGTGGTAATATATTGTACTTTGTTACTTTTCGATCCTCTGAAATAATAGCCATAAAAACGTGAGATTTAAAATTTGGGATCATTTTGCCAAAAAAAAAATACTTTTTAGAAATTACGATTTTAATGGAATAAAAAGGGTAAAACAATGAACTTACGTAGTTTTTCTGTTTCTTGGTAAACTGCACGAAGAGATTGCGACAAACATGGTATGATAAATAACTTTATCATAACATGATTGTAGCGATCATATTACGATCTTCGCCGATCATAGTATAATAGTATGATTTTATAATTGTTGATGATCATAGTAAACAGGCGCGGATCCACGGGAGAAGGAAATCCCCCCCCCCCACATGAATTCGAAAGAAGAAAAAAAGGAAAAAAGAAAGGAAAGAAGAAAAAGGGAGAGGAAAAAAAATAAATAATCTCAAAGTTTTTTCTATGAAAAATTTTTCTAAAGAAAAAATGTCTCGAATGTTAAATTTTTCTATATGAAAAAATTGAGAATTTTTCATTGGAAAAAAATTGAGAATTTTTCTATAGGAAAAACATTAGAGTTTTTTTTGGAATGTTAGAATTTTTCTATATTAAAAAAAAATTGGAATATTTAAAAATTTTCTTAAGGGAAAATTTGAGAATTTTTCTACACCGAAAAAAATCCATGCAACATTTTACGAAAAAAAGTTTCGTACTTTGTTTTTTCGTAAAATACACGAAAGTTGACTACATAGTACGAAAAATTTTAGTACTAAATATCGTATTTTTACGAAAGTAACGAAAATGATTAGTAAATATTTTTTTCGTAATATTTACAAATGTTGACTACATATTACGAAAAAAATTTTGTTAAAACTTTCGTAATTTTACGAAAGTAACGAAAACAAGTAAGAGTGTTAAATTCGGCTGTGCCGAATCTTTTATACCCTCCAACATGCAAATAAATAAAAAAAAAAATTGCAGGGGCGTCTTCTTTTTTTTTGGTAGGGGGGGTTGGTAGTGGTAATTGGGGGGCACAATTCCTCTCGAATAAGTGTTAAAAAAAAATAATTCTTATGCTTTTTGCACTAAAGAAATACAAATTTATCATTATATAAAAAAAAAATTCTTCCACGCCCATAAAAGGGGGGGGGGGGGGCGGACCGTAAAACTATATTTTCTAATTCTGTGGGTCCAAATGCAGGACCTTGAACTTCTTGTAGCATAAAAATTTTGGATTTGTTAAACAAAAACACAAAAAATTATGTAAAAATATGATATTTTTCAGAGGTTGGTTTAGTTCTTCAAGGGGGAACTTTTCCCCCCCTGGTCCGATTTTGCCCATCTCCGAACTTAACCAGCCTATGAACATAAGACATGTATGTGCCAAATTTCAGGAGTCTATCACTTTTATTTTGGACTGTATCGTGTCCTCCACAGACGGACGGACGGACGGACAGACGGACGGACGGACGGACGGACGGACAGACGGACATCGCTAGAATGTCTTAGAATCGATCACTGATCAATAATATATATACTTTATGGGGTCCTAGACCGATATTTCGATGCGTTACACACGGAATGACAAAGTGAGTATACCCCCATACTGTAGTTGGAGGGTATAAAAAGAATGTAAATTTTTCTTTGGTAAAATATACGACTGTTGACTATATATTACAAAAAAAAGTGTACAGACTTTCGTATTTTTACGAATATAATTCGTAAAAACTTCTTTCGTAAAATATACGAAAGTGGACTTTATATTACGAAAAAAAAAAATAATCAAGAATTTTTTAATTTTACGAAACTAATGAAAAAAGAAGAAATCTTTAAATGCATGCTTAAAGGGTGTTTTTATGCACTCCAGCTACAGTATTGGGGCATAATCACTTTGTCATTTCGTGTGTAACGCTTCGAATATCGGTCGGGGACCCCATAAAGTATATATATTATTGATCCATGATAGATTCTAAGGCATTCTATTATCGTAAAAAAGATAGACTCCTGATGTTTAGCACGAACAAGTCGTTTGGTCATCAGCAGGTTAAGTTCGTATGTGGGCAAAATCGGTCCATGAAAAAAAAATTTCCCCTTAAAGAAATAAACCTACCTCTGAAAAACCAAATTTTTTTAAAGTGTTATTTTGGATTTTTGTTAAACAAATGAAACATTTTTATGTAAAAAAAAAATTAAATACTGTGCTTCGACCCAGGGGATTAAAAAATGTCTTGTGGTCGTGGGTATAAAGAATTAATTTCAATATTTCTGATAATTTTTTTACTTATTTGGGATATAAAAAATTCGGCACAGCCGAATTTAAAGCTCTCACTTGGTTTTTATTTATTTTAAGGATCAATTAAAATTTGAGGCTAATCAGATCAAATAAAATTTGAGGCTTGATGATATAAGTTTTTTTTACATGTGGGGAGGTGGTCCTCCAAAAAAATAATCTCAACATATCACAAGTTCTTGTAGTGTGAACGTAGCCTTAAACGAAAACACTGTAAATAATGAATGAAATCTTATAAGTCTCTGTTAAGAAGAAACAATTAATTGCTTGGAAATGTTGCTTTCAAAACGTTGAAAACGTTGTTCTTAGTCTCAAGAAAGAATTTTTACATGTAATTTCGTTTATTTAACGATTTTTTTTTACAAAAGATTTTCGTAAAAAAAAAAAAATTTCGTTTATTTTACGAAATAATTTCGTAAAACAAAAAAAATATATTTCGTTCATTTTACGAAAATTTTCGTAAAACACAAAAATTTATTGCGTTTATTTTACGAAATTTTTTTTGTAAAATACGAAAATAATTTCGTTTATTTTACGAAAAAATTTCGTGCATTTCGTACATTGTACGCAAGAATTTCGTGGTGCGAAACAACGAACTTTTTCGTACAATGTACGAACGTTTTCGTACATATAAGGCAGGATTTTTTTTCGGTGTATAGAAACAATTTATCAGAATCTAAGACTTTTTCTATAGCCAAATTACGAATCTGGGACTTTTTTTATAAAAAATGTTACGGAATCTGAGATCAGAATCAAAGACTTTTTCTTTAGGACAAAATTTTTCAAATGATTCTGAGACTTAAGAATCTGAAGTTATTTCTATTTGAAATATATCTATAATAAAATGTTAATAATAAAAGCTGAAATCTTTGTCTAACAAGGGAAGTCTCCCTGGTGTCACCCTCCGATCTTCATGAAATTTGGATATGTTGTTAAGAACGAAAATTAATTCGACACGTATTTTTTTTTAGCGGCCCAAACTCATTTTTAGGGGGGGTCGATTTGTATGGGGGGAAATTGACCTTTTTCAGTTTTTTAAAATTTACGCCTATTTAAACAAAATTAATATAGGCATGTGTGGTATCAGATTAAAGGTATTAAAAATACCTATCTCGTGGTGCTAACAACGGGCCGAAGAAGTTAATATTTTTCGACTTATTAACAAAAATGTCCTAAAATTTTGGTATTTTACTCAATATGACGAAAAGTTGTGCATGTTTGGACACGTTCTTAGCACACGTAGATAGGTTCTCCAAAGACCTTTCATTTGGTATGTAACATGACTAGGTTTCTTTGCATAATTTAGGAGATAAACGAAAAAAACTGAAAAATGGCCTTGTCTTCCCCCCTCCTTTTTACCCCCTAAATATGAATTTGGGCCGCTAAAAAAAAATACGTGTCCCTTTATTTTTTGTGCTCTACAAAATAAAACCAATTCCATAAAGATCCGCGGGTGACACTAGGGAGACTTCCCTTGTAAGATAAAAAAATCTCAGACTTTTTCGATAAGAAAAATATCTCAGAATTTTTGAGTTTTTATAGAAAAAATGTTCTAAACTCTGAGACTTTTTGTAAAATGAAAAAAACCCTCAGAATCTGAGATTTTAGGAAAAATGTCCCAGAATCAAAGAAAATATCCTAAATTTTGAGATTTTTTCTATTTGAAAAATGTCCCAGAATCTTTTTCTGTAGGAAAATGTCTGAGACTCAGATTCTGAAACTTTTTCTATAGGAAAAATGTCTCAGAAGCTGAGACCTGTTCTGTTGGAAAAATGTGTCAGAATCTAAATTTTTTTTGTATAAAAATATCTTAGATTCTTATGATTTTCAATAGAAAATATGTCTCAGCAAATGTTTGAGAATCTTAGATTTTTTCTAAGGAAAAGTGTCTCAAAAACCTTTACGTTTTTTTTAGAAAAATGTCTCAGAATCTACACTCAAAAAAAAAACTGTAAAGTTAGCAAAAAATTTAGTTAAATTTAACTAAAAAAGCACCTGATTTTGGGCCTACTAAATTTTTAGTTAATTTAACTAAAAATATTTAGCTAACTTTTCGTAGAATGAATGTAGCAAAAAAAACCGTAACTTTAACTAAAAATTTAGCTGAAATTTCGTAACGTTTTTATGTACATACATATATTAACAAAATAATTTGTTGAATGCTTTACTTTTTACCATTAGAATTCTAAAGGCAAGATGCAAAACATTTTTTTAAATTTATTTGAAAATGGCAGATAAAATTCTTAACCACAATATTGCTTAAAACACTGTCGTTAAAAATATTTTGGCTACCAACTGTGTTTTATTTTCAAGCTCTTTCTTTATTAAATCGATGCAAAATAAAATTTCAAATCGAGATTGCATGAGGTAGGGTGTTATAAGATGTTTTTCGCCCCTCTATAGTTAAAAAAAAATATGAAATTGTTGGGTTTGTGTATTTGCTTTAGATTACGTTGCCATTGTCTTATAAAAATATTGAGTTTTTGATTGGCTATGATAAGGTGTTTGTCTAGGAATTTGTATGGCAACGTAATTAAAAAATGTGGCGAAGATATTTTAATTAAATGGAAATTAAAAATTTTTAATTTTAATTTGTTCTAGAAATGAAAATTGAAAACGAAAATAATTATCATTTGCTTGAATAAATGGAAATTAAAAAGCAAATTATAATTTTCAACAAATTGTAATTTCCCATGTATGATGTACATATATTAACAAAAAAGGGGGCCCTGTAGGCTAGTTGGTAGCGTGCTAGCCTTTGAAACAGGGGGTCGTGGGTTCGATTCCCACCAAAACCCTTGGTCGATTTCGCTACAACGAGACGACGGTCATTGTTACCAGTTCTCGGTTAGGTTAAAATTATTTAAAATGAGTTGTAAATAAAAATTGGAAAAATAAATAAAAACTGATCATTGGATCAAATTATTACTTATTAACAAAAAAATTAGTTGAATTCAGCTAAACTTTTTTTTACTTTTCGTAAACTAAAATTTACAAAATATTTTGTAAAAAATTGTAAGTTTATTTTTTCTGTTTTTTCATCAGCTTAAGTAGAACTTATGAGATTCGCATAGGAGGCTACACAAGAAATTTCACTTAACAAATTTGTTACGAAAAATCAGTAAATTAATTAGTAAAAATTCGTAAACTCAGTTTTGAAGTCAACAAAAAAAATTAATTCAAAATTTGTTCAAAACTAGTATTTTCGTAAATTGAAATTAACTAAAAAAAGTAGTTAAAACGCTGATTTTAACTAAAAATTTGCTAAAAAGCCTCGAGTTAACAAAAAAAATTTGTTAACTTTACAGTTTTATTTTTTTGAGTGTAGGAAATTTTTTCCAAAAATTTTTAAAGTCATTAAAGTGTTTAATTTTTCTTACCAGAGGTACTTTCAGGTTTTAATTTTTCAAAACCTGAAAATTTTTGTGAAGAAGGAATGTTTCGGTGGAAAAATAGAATAGACAAACATACATATATCAGAACCTAAGAGGTTTTCTATGGGGAAAAAAGTCACTAAACCTATTTAAAAATTGTTTCTTAAAATAGGAATTTTTTGGTGGGAAGAATATAAAAAATTTTCAAAAACAAGAATTTTATAAATTCTTGAAATGTTTCTGTAGCAAAATGTCTCAGAACCTCAGAGTTTTTTTGTTGGGATAATGTCCCAGACTCAATAAACTTTCTCTTAAGGCAAGTTACTCTGAAAAATTTTGAAATCATGTAACTTTTTTAAATTAAATTTGTCGCAAATCTGATATATTTTCTAATCGAAATTTTTTTTCAGAATCTTGGTCTTTTGCTGAGAATTTTTTGAGGAAAATTTTTTTTATTTATCTAACATTTTCTTAAATTGTAAAACCTTTTTTATAGGAATAAATTTTTAAAAACTGGAAATGTTTATATAAAATAAATCATAATAAACAAAAGGAAAACACTAAAAAAACCTGACCTAGGACCTGAGGTTCCCTGCAAAACAAAATTTTGAGTAAAAACAAAAGTTTTTTGAGTAAAAAAAAGACTTTCCCCCCAAACTCAAGAGCTGGATCCGCGCCTGTAGTATAGGTGTCAAATCATACGTATGATGAAATGGATCAACCATACTATGTTGTCCCTCCATTATTGGTGATTTGATGTGCTACAATCATTACCCAAACATGTTTTTTCACTGTGTGTGGTTTTAGAAACTTGAAATTTTTAATGTAGGATCATCCAGCGAAAAAATAATTCTACAAAATTGAAAAAAATTCTAAATAATTTTAAAAGGGACTTTTAGATATTTCTGATTATAATGAAGTAAAAAGTACTTAGGTACTTTTTTGATTTTCTAAAAAAAAATAAAATTTGAAATATTGAATCTAAAATCCTCCGGCAGAAAAAAAAAATTAAAAAAAACTTTTTGGAATTTTTATTTTAAAGGGGGCAAAAATGGTAAACTGTTGTGCTTATGTACTTTAGTTTAAAAGTTATGACCCTCCTGCAAAAAAAAAAAACAAGTAGAAAAGTTAAATTCGACTTGACCGAATCTATGAATACCATCCACAATGATCTTTTTAAAGAATGCCAAATTTTCTAACGTAAAAAAAAAATAAACAAGTTTGATTAGAAAAATTTTATTTTGAGGAAAAAACGTTTTTTTGTCATTTTTGTAAAAAAAAAAGAAAAATTACTAATGTTTTTTTTTTTGAGTGTAAAATTTTTTTCGAGTGTAATTTTTTTTTTTTGTGTAAAAATATTTTTGAGTGACAAAAATACTTTTTAAAGTAATTTTGTGGCTTTCCCATGTTTTTAAAGCTTGTTTTTTTAAGGCTCGGTTTTTTCAGCACTGGAATTTAAGGTGAAGCGAATTTAAAATTTACGGTTTTGCTAATAACTTTTGAACCACTGGACCGATTTGGCTGAAATTCAAAATGAACCAGGTCATAAGAACGACAAATATGTATGCCAAGCGTCAGTATTCTTTCGAAAGTAATCATGTTTTTTAACCCTGGCCGAAAATAATTTTTTTCTTCATAGCTTTTGAAACTTTAGGAGCCACCGTAAAGTCTTTCAAAAGCTTGTGTGTTTTCAACAGACAGACGGACGGACGGACATCGCTAGATCGTCTTAGAATCGATCGAGCATCATGAATATATATACTTTATGGGGTCCTAGACCAATATTTCGAGGTGTTACAAACGTAATTACAAACTTATATGAGGAGTTCCGTCTAAAGATGTTATTTTTGTTTTGATGGCACATCGATGAAAGTTAGCATAAATATTAGAAGCTATTTAAGAATAAGAAATTCGTTCGCGTCAATTAAATCGCGCAAGGGGGTCAAAGTTATGGCGGTTTTAAGATTTAGCGGTTTTAAAAATCTTAAAACTATTTTAAAGATTTTATTTTCTACACATTAAATTATATGATATAAATTTAACCCTTTAATGACCAAACGATTTAAAAAAAATTATCTAAGTACCTAAAATCGCAATTAATTCGCGGTAAAAGAAAAGTTTCACAATTTGTTATAACATATTTAGGCAATGCGCGTTGGTATTACTGAAAAAAATCACGGATAATCGTATCATTGTACCAGTAGTTTAAAAAAAATCGGTGATGCTTTTTTATAACAAGAAAATTTAATATGGTCCAAAAAACCTATAATCATCAAAATTTTTAACCCGTCTCTGATTTTATGATGACACACCAAGTGGGCTTTCATTTCAAAAAAAATTCTTCTGATTTCGTGTAAAGCCTTGGTTGTGCCAGTGGGTACCAGGTTGGTTGGCTACCATTTAATTTCCTTTCTAAAAAAGTTGGTTCTCTTAGTGTTGCCTATGCTATTGCATGTAAAAACTCTCTTAAACATTAAGAGAACCAATTTATATAAAGTGACATATTGTTTTGGGGCCTATCAAAATCTCTGATATATTCTTGACTCTATGGGTTGTGCCAGATCAGAACAGGTTTAGATAAAATCATCGCGCTTTCCGCTCAGAATGGCTTAAAGTAAAAAGTTAAAAAGCAAAAAAGTTCTACTCGTTAAGGCACGTCTTTTAGTGTATTAAAATGAAAATGATGCATTAATTGCTACTAAAAAAAATAGGAAACAGGTTTGCAAATTTCGCACAATTTTCCAAAATGCCATAAAATTTTAGCAATTTATTTTTTATAAACCCGCCAGTGATTTTTCACAAAAAAACTCGGTTTACGCAAGAGTCCACCAAATTTCGAATGAAACCGCGAAATTGCCTCGCGAAAAACTGGTGTTTTAAAAAAACTCCTTAACTATTCGTTTCACATTAACAAATTTAATTCCAAAATGTTAAGAATTACAACAGCTACCAACTCTAGTTCAACTTTTTTCATTTTATAGACGGGGCCGAAATCCCTGATCACAAAACCTCGAAAATTTAAAAACTCTTAATTTTTGGTTTCAAAACTTAACCGTCTTATAACTTCTTACCAATCGATGAAGCATCTATCAAACCAACATTAAAATAATCTCTTATAAGTGCTGACTTTGTGTTATGCCGGAAAAGATTGAAATATAAGGAGAACTTAAAAAAAAGCAAAAGAAGGTAAAAACCATGGATTATTTCAAGCCATTTTTATCGATTTTTCAACTTTAACCCTCTGTAACTTTTACGGATAAAGTGGGGTAATCCTTTAACATTGCTCAGTGATGGTTCAAGGTCTTGTTTACACAACTGCATTTACAGTTTTTCTAAATTCCAAAAACTGCCGGTTTTTTTAAACATTTATTTCAGTTTCACTGACAAGGGAAGTCTCCCTGGTGTCACCCTTCTTCATGCAATTTGGATATGTTGTTAAGAACGAAAATTAATTCGACACGTATTTTTTTTTAGCGGCCCAAACTCATTTTTAGTGGGGGTCGATTTGTATGGGGGGAAATTGACCTTTTTCAGTTTTTTACGATTTACGCATATTTAAACAAAATTAATATAGGCATGTGTGGTATCAGATTAAAGGTATTAAAAATACCTATCTCGTGGTGCTAACAACGGGCCAAAGAAATTAATATTTTTCGACTTATTAACAAAAATGTCCTAAAATTTTGGTATTTTACTCAATATGACGAAAAGTTGTGCATGTTTGAATACGTTCTTAGCACATGTAGATAGGTTTTCCAAAGACCTTTCATTTGGTATGTAACATGACTAGGTTTCTTTGCATAATATAGGAGATAAACGAAAAAAACTGAAAAATGGCCTTGTCTTCCCCCTCCTTTTTACCCCCTAAATACGAATTTGGGCCGCTAAAAAAAAATACGTGTCCCTTTATTTTTTCTGCTCTACAAAATAAAACCAATTCCATAAAGATCCGCGGGTGACACTAGGGAGACTTCCCTTGTGAGTTGAAATTTAAAAAAGATTTTGTGATATATGTGATATATATCACTAGAGTGGAGGGTATAAAATACCTTTAAATAGTACCAAAGTACTACCTTTGATACTCTTTTTACCCCCTGAAATAATGGTTATAAAAACTGGTTATAAAGTTTTAGAATGTAGCATCCTCTATAAAAAAAAAAGATTTTATGAATTTTTGATTCAAAGAGGTTTAAAAGGGTAAAATATTGTACATCATTACTTTTCTATCTGCGGAAATAATGGCCATCAAAATTTAAATCGATTCTAAAATTGTAAAAAAGTGTATTTGATTTTTGGAAATATTCTGAAAAAATCCTTTAGGTACTTTTGAGGGTAAAAAATTGTATGGTAAGTTTTCGATTTCCTGAACTAAAAATTTTGAATGTGAAAAAAAGATTCTGAAAAAGGTACTTTTAGGAATGCTTCGATTCTAAAATTGAAAAAAAATTAACGAGCAGTGCGATCAAAGACATTTTGCCTTATAACCAAAAAAAAAACGGTAAATTAGCATTATTGATGGTGACAAATTATTATTATTATTGAAAATGAGAACCTTTTTTTATGTTGTCTAAAGATTTAAATTGATTTTTTATTGCTGTTTGTTTAATTTCTTTTACGAGTTTATATTTTTTTTTCATTTGTATTCATCTTCGGCTTGTTCAAAATACCTTTTTGGTATCAATCCTTTTTTTTCATTCTTTCACCTTTATTAGTCTAAATGACAAGATTTTTGTTTTGAGTTAATGTTGCCTAAAAATGTTTTTGAAGTTACCGCCAAAAGGGGGATTTTTAAGTTCATTTCAAAACGTGTGGCGTTTATATTAAAATAAAAAACGTGTCGTGATCAAATTGCAGTGATTTCTTTTTTTTGGAAATACCGATCGCAAGAGGAATATTAAAAACAAAAAAAAAAAAAAATCATAAAAAACTGTAACAAAAAAAATTTTGAAAATATTTGCATATTTTTATTCATACTTAAAATACCTTAAAATTGACATCCTGAAAACTGGTTTGAAAATGGAACATGTATTAAAATATTAAGATCAAAAAGATATAACCGACTTGACTGAAAAATGACAAGATGTGCAAAAAAGTTTAATTATGTATGAACAAAATAATTTTTGCCGACGCACTGTGGGTCATGGTCATCGATTTTATAATTTGTTTATATTTAGAAAAATATAAACTAGAGAACCTCTACACCATTTACAGATGTAATTCGAAAAATATCAATTGAAATTCAAAGATTCTACTTGTAGATCGAATATAATATTTGTAATTTAAAGATTTCGTTTGTAATTCAGAGATTCAATTTGTAATTCGAATGTTCCATATGTAATTCAATTCCATCTGTAATTCAATTCCATTTGTAATTCGGAATACTATTGATCTTTCAAAATTGTAATTGCCCGAACTTTTCTTCGAACTTTGCAGACAAATGCGAATTTTCAGCATATTGTTTATATGGTTTTTTGGCTATAACTTGTCGAATAATTAATATTTTTTCAATCTGTAAAAGCCAAATTATTGCTAGAGACCTGTCATACAAATTAAATTTTTTAAAAAATTGATTTATAAAATTTTTGTGTTGCTTATGAAGCAAAATGTTGGAAAAATTCTTTTTTTTTCATGCTTTTTCAAAATATTTTGCTTCATAAGCACAACAAAAATTTTCTAAATTAATTTTTTAAAAAATGTTATTTATTGGACAGGTCTCTAGCAATAATTTGGCTTTTACAGATTGAAAAAATATCAATTAGTCGACGAGTTATAGCCAAAAAACCATATAAAAACAAGTAAGAAAGTTATAGTCGGTCAAGACCGACCATATGATACTCTACACCAAGAGGAATATTAAAATAAAAAAAAAAAATCATAAAAAACTGTAACAAAAAAATTTTTGAAAATATTTGCATATTTTTATTCATATTTGAAATACCTTAAAATTGACATCCTGAAAACTGGTTTGAAAATGGAACATGTATCATAATATTAAGATCAAAAAGATATAACCGACTTGACTGAAAAATGACAAGATGTGCAAAAAAGTTTAATTATGTATGAACAAAATAATTTTTGCCGACGCACTGTGGGTCATGGTCATCGATTTTATAATTTGTTTATATTTAGAAAAATATAAACTAGAGAACCTCTACACCATTTACAGATGTAATTCGAAAAATATCAATTGAAATTCAAAGATTCTACTTGTAGATCGAATATAATATTTGTAATTTAAAGATTTCGTTTGTAATTCAGAGATTCAATTTGTAATTCGAATGTTCCATATGTAATTCAATTCCATCTGTAATTCAATTCCATTTGTAATTCGGAATACTATTGATCTTTCAAAATTGTAATTGCCCGAACTTTTCTTCGAACTTTGCAGACAAATGCGAATTTTCAGCATATTGTTTATATGGTTTTTTGGCTATAACTTGTCGAATAATTAATATTTTTTCAATCTGTAAAAGCCAAATTATTGCTAGAGACCTGTCATACAAATTAAATTTTTTAAAAAATTGATTTATAAAATTTTTGTGGTGCTTATGAAGCAAAATGTTGGAAAAATTCTTTTTTTTTCATGCTTTTTCAAAATATTTTGCTTCATAAGCACAACAAAAATTTTCTAAATTAATTTTTTAAAAAATGTTATTTATTGGACAGGTCTCTAGCAATAATTTGGCTTTTACAGATTGAAAAAATATCAATTAGTCGACGAGTTATAGCCAAAAAACCATATAAAAACAAGTAAGAAAGTTATAGTCGGTCAAGACCGACCATATGATACTCTACACCAGTGTTTTCCGGAAAATGGGTCCCAAGTCCAAACATGGACCGATTGTATCTGTCTTTTGTTAGATCTTTATTTAGTGCAGAAAACACACACAGATCCAATTTTAGTGGAATTGGTTTATTTTTTGTCAATAAACCAATTTAATTGAATATCGGTAGACATTTTTATATGGGGGACTAAGTCCAAAAATGGCCCAATTATATTCACGATTTACACCTAAAAATAAAATTTTTATCAAATATTTCCATTTTTATGAATTTTGAGAGAATTATGTGAATATCGGGAAGGTGGTTTGTATGAGGACTACCAGAAGGACTGACCCGATTCCTTTGAAATTTGGAATAGTGATTTGTGCAAAATTTGATTACCTGCTGAATTTAAACGCGATATCTATTTTAATACTGTTATAAGAGTCATTTAAGTCGAATCCGGCCAACTGTGGATAACAAGGCACACGATGTTATTTTAATGACGTGCACTCAAAAAAAAAAAAAATGTAATGTTAGCAAAAAAAGCTTGTAAACCTACAAGAAAATTTGCTGATTTTGAACCCACAATTTTTTTGCTAAAGTTAGCAAAAATGTTTTGCCAATAATTAGTAACCTAAATATTTTTTTTTTTTTAACTTAGTTTATACACATCTGAGGACCCCATTGGGTTCGGACCCGATAGGTCCAGACCCCGATGGGCCTAGACCTAGTTGGGTTCCTTAAAAATCGTCATAGTTTTTGATCCAAAATTTGTGTCCATTTCGCTCTACCTTGCTTAGTTTTTGAGATACGTGATTATAGGGGACCACTTGGGTCTTGAGAAATAAAAATACTCAATAACTTCAAAAATATTACTCGGAGAGCTTTTGACTATTTTGCGGTCTTGTTCTACGTGTTGAGAGCTACAAAAACGCTTTTGGACTTTTTGTTGTGTCGGCAATATTTACCGAGATATGAGCATTTTAAAATTTTCGGGAATGCTAACTTTTTTGGATCCAAAGTTAGGGCCCATTAGGGTCCACACATGTGAAGAGGACCGGCGATACTATGGTGATTCTAAGAACCAAAAATGGCCTCCATTTTGCTCTATCTGGCTTAGTTTCCGAGATAGCGCCATTTGGAGTTTTCTGAAAATAAAAAAAAAATTACCATTTATTTTGCTAATATTAGCAAAAAATCTTGTAAAAATGTAGTCAACTCAATTTCAAATTTAGCAAAAGAAATTAGTTCAAAGTTTGTTTAAAATTGCTAATGTGCTAAATGAAGTTTACAAGAATTTTTTGCTAACATGCTAATCTCAACTAAAAATTTGCTAAAAGTTAGCTAACTAGCGTTAGCAAAAAAAAATTAGTAAATCTACTAACGTATTTTTTTGAGTGTGGTGTGCGTTGCTATCTGCTCATGGGGAGCATAGCTGAGTGCTACCGGACGCGTCACAGGTTGCGGATAGTGATACGTTCCGTAGATATACGGAGTAGCTGCTATTTGTAGTAGTCGCGGACAGTCAGCGATTTCAAGAGGAGAGTCTCGGAGGGTCTTTCGAGTTCCAACAAATTCCGAGTATGCCGATGATCCTTGAAATGTCAAGGCGAGTTTTTGGCGCCATAAAACCAATAACCCACAGTATGTCTGGATACTTTAATCGGCAGCCCCGTTACCAGACTCGGATGCGATCGGCTAATTCCCGGTCCATCTTAAACTTCTTTTATTAATGAAACCACATGTGGCCCTATGTTCCTCCATGGAACCCCAGGAATAAATATATATATATAAGCCGAATCCAAGGGGGGCGTTTGTATGGGGGCTAGGTCTTAACATGGACCGATTTTCTCCAATTTCAATTGGCTTCGTCCTTGGACCAAAAGATGCTTAAGTTTCAAATTTCAAGTCAATTGATGAAAAATTGCGACCTGTATCGTGCTTAAACCGATATATGGACAGACGGACGGACGGACATTGCTAAATCGACTCAAAAAGTAATTCTGAGTCGATCGGTATACTTGAAGGTAGGTCTAGGACCAATATTTCGGGTAGTTACAAACATCAGCACAAACTCATTATACCCTGTACCACAGACTGGTGTAGGGTATAAATATGCTGAAAATCGGCATTTGACTGCAAAGTTCGAAGGTCGATTAAAAAAAAAAAAATCTAACTAACATAAGCAAACGCCGCGATACGGATCTTTTAATTTAGCCTCTATTTTCGCCCCTCACTCTCAGAATCGTCCTAACTTTTGCTAACCTGAATTTGTTCCACAGTGTTACCGGACATTGCTTTATAGGAAAGAACGCAGAGCGGTTAAATGTGCTGTCAAAAGACTTTTGCCAGAGTTTCATGGACGAGGAGGAGTTGGAAACTATCGAACGCTTTATCTGCCATTGCCCGGCACTTTCAGGTTAGAGACTTGCTTTACTGGGATCTAGAGAGCTGCACAATCTTTCTGAGTTATCGGATGTCAAAATTCATTATCATAGGAGCTGTATAAGAAGCTCAAATTGATTCAATTCAGGGACTAGCAGGGGAACCCTATTAACGTTTCGTGGTTTCACAACGGACCTTAGAGTCTTTGTATGCTGACGAAAAAAGTCAGCAGCCACTTACAATCTAACCTAACCTAGGGGGGTATATTGTATATGGGGCATTCCATGTCAAATCGGACACTTTGAAATTTTTTTTTTAGATTTTCCGAATTTGTTAACAGTTTTTAGTACCCTTCGGACACTCCTTCGTGGCAAATTTTCAGATTGTTTTGATGACCCGTTCAAAAGATATCGAATTTTTAAAAATTTGGTAGTTTGTTCCTTTACTCAAACTTCTTTTACTCATAACTTCTTCAATAATGATCCAAATTTAATTTTTTTTTTTTTAAATTTTTGTTTTTTTACTTTAAAAAAAAAAAAAAAATCCCAAAAAATTCTTAAAAGCGCTCTAGTATGCGATTTTTAAGTTTTAAAATTTAAATCTCATTTTTGAAAATGTTTGTACACATCGATTTTTTTTAAAATTTTTTTTTGTAAAACTTCTATCGATTCTACAATTTTTTTTTTTGCGGGAGGATCGTGGGATAACGATAACTATTTTTTAAAATTTTTTGAAAAAAATTTATTGTAATTTTCCAATCTTAAAATCATTTCTACTGCTCCAGTGGTGCGTCATAGAGGGGTCATTTATAAGACCGACCCCCATTAATTTTTACGTCTTAACATTTCTTTGGAACAAACTAATACCCTATCTCCAATTTCTAAGGGGGCTCCCACACAAAACGATTTTTTTTTTTAAATTTGCTCCAACCGCTCTAACTGCTCTAATAGTGCCCTTAGAGCAACAAATTTTATGACCGACCCATAATATTTTTTTTTAGTCCAAATATTTTCTCTGAACACACCTACCCTCTATCTTTAACTGTTAAGGAGGTAGGGCGTAGGTATGTTTTAAAAAAATGTTGTAGTGTAAAAATAAATGGGGGTCGGTCTCAGTAATGACCCCTCTCGGACGCACCATTGGACTGGTAGAAGCTGATTAAATAAAACAAATTTACAAAAAATAAAAAAAAAAGTATTGGGACTGCCTTAACAGTTAAAGATAGAGGATAGGTGTGTTCAGAGAAAATGTTTGGACTTAAAAAAATATTGTGGGTCGGTCATACAATTTGTTGCTCTAAGCGCACTATTAGGGCACTATTAGGGCAGTTAGAGCGGTTGCAGCAAATTTTAAGAAAATGTCATTTTGTGTGGGAGCCCCCATAGAAATTGGAGATAGGGTATTAGTTTGTTCCAAAGAAATGTTAAGACGTAAAAATTAATGGGGGTCTTATAAAAGACCCCTCTATGACGCACCATTGGAGAAGTAGAAATGATTTTAAGATTGGAAAATTACAATAAAATTTTTTCAAAAAATTTTTAAAAATAGTAATAATCATTATCCCACGATCCTCCTGTGCAAACATTTTCAAAAATGAGATTTAGGTTAGGTTAGGTTGTAAGTGGCTGCTGACGTTTTACGTCAACACACGTAGACTCTGAGGTCCATTGTGATACCACGGGATCGTAATAGGTTTCCCTACTAGTCCCTGTCGTTAAACCAGTTTGAGCTTCTTATGAAACTCCTTAGATGTTGAATTTTGACATCCGACAAATCAGAAAGATCGTACAGCTCCCTAGATCCCAGTGAAGCAAGTCGCTGACCAGAAAGTGCCGGGCAATGGCAAATAAAGTGTTCGATAGTTTCCAACTCCTCTTCATCCATGCAACTTCGGCAAAAGTCATTCGACGGCACATTTAACCGCTCTGCGTGCTTTCCTATAAGACAGTGTCCGGTAATTATAGAAACCACCGTCGAAATCTCTCCTCTTGGAAGCGATATCAGCTCACTTGTGCGCCCCTGATTAAGAGAAGGCCAAATCAGTCGTGTTGTCTCACACGTCCATCCATTTGCCCATCTTTGATTAGTCTCCGTCGCAGAACAAAGCCGTAGGTTTTGCTTGCAAGTTTCTAGAGGCATACCAACACATTCCAATTCTGTTGGAACCTGTAAGGTAGTTCCTAGTCTTGCAAGCTCATCGGCTTTGCAATTCCCTGGAATATCTCTGTGCCCTGGGACCCATATGAGTCGTATGTTAAACTGCTTGGCCATCTCATTTAAAGACGTGCGGCAGTTAAGGGCAGATCTTGTTTTCAGAAACATTGAATCCAGGGACTTGACCGCGGCTTGACTGTCAGTATAGATGTTGACTGCGGTTGTAGACAAGACATTGCAGCTCAACCAGTCAGCCACTTCCTTTATTGCCAGCATCTCTGCCTGGTAAACACTGCAATGATCTGGCAATCTACGAGCCAGGCTCAATCCAAGCTCTTCCGAATAGACCCCAAAGCCCACTTGTTCGTGCAGCCTCGATCCATCTGTGTAAAAATTTATGTTAGCTCCACTTCCCGGAGTATCCCCCATCCAAGACTCCCTGGATGGTATCATAGTGGTAAAGTGGCGCTCAAAGAGGCTCAAAGAGGGAGCACAATCCACATTTTGTGGTATTGTTATCTTTTTCAAGATCGCGCTATGGCCACAATCGCTGCTCCTCCATTGCAGCGTACTATTAAGTCGAATTGCCGACGCAGCTGCATACTGCCTACCCAATATGTCCAAGGGTATCAGGTGAAGGAGGATTTCTAATGCAGCCGTAGGTGTAGTACGAAGAGCACCAGTGATGCACATTGACGCCATTCTCTGTACCTTCGTGATAAAGACACAGTTCGCTTTTGTTTCTAAAGCAGGCCACCAGACAATGATTCCATACAGCAAAATTGGACGCACCACTGCTGTATAGATCCAATGAACGACTTGAGGGCTAAAACCCCATCGTTTTCCAATGGCCCTTTTACAGGAATACAAAGCAATCGTTGCTTTTCTCACCCGTTCCTCAATATTACGCTTGAAATTCAGCTTCCTATCTAGAAATACTCCAAGATACTTGGCTCCATCTGAGAAGGTGATTTCAGTACCGTCCAGAGAAATAGGATTAAAAGCAGGAATCTTATTTTTCCTTGTAAATAAAACAAGCTCTGTTTTACTAGGATTAACTCCTAGACCACAGTCTCTTGCCCATTTAGACAGATCTTTCAGAGAACCCTGAAGAATGTCCCGCAATGTTGGCAGATGCTTCCCCTTTACCGCTATCGCGACATCGTCAGCATATGCGACAACATGACAACCACGTGCTTCTAGAGATAGTAGCATTGAATTCAGTGCCAGGTTCCAAAGAAGCGGCGAAAGAACACCTCCTTGTGGTGTGCCCCTATTGACAAATCGAGATATGACGGACGCTCCCAATTCAGACGTTATACGTCTACTGGCAAGTAGGCTTTCCACCATTAAAACGATTTCACGCTTTACTCCCAGACCAGACAATGCCAATATTATCGATTCTGGGATGACATTATTAAAAGCCCCCTCAATGTCAAGAAAGGCCACCATAGTGTACTCCTTTACCGAAAGCGATCTCTCGATGGTACCAACGAGCTCATGAAGAGCTGTTTCTGTTGATCGTCCCTTGCTGTATGCATGTTGCTTTGTCGAAAGCAACCTCGGGTCAATCACTCTACGCAAATATGAGTCTATCATTCGTTCCATTGTCTTTAACAAAAAAGAAGACAGACTAATTGGTCTGAAATCCTTCGGAGCTGTGTGGGAACTTTTCCCAGCCTTCGGGATAAATACGACTCTGGTATCCCTCCATTTTAAAGGAATATACGACCAGTTGATGCATGCTGTGTATAGATTATACAGCAACGGGGCTATATAGTCCGACACTTGCTGCAACTCAGCCGGGATTATACCATCAGGTCCCGGGGATTTATAGGGCCTGAAGCTTTTTATCGCCCAGATTAATGTTGGCATATTTATTATTTCCGAAGCAATTTCAGATGCTTGGGCGTCAGAACGTTCCAAAGCTTGAAACGGCGTCATGGAATTGCCCGGAAAATGTGTGTTTAAAAGGAGATCCAGCGACTCTCCACTGGAGGAAGACCACACCCCATTAGGATCTTTCAGGTATCCCAGGGTGCAAGGAGAAGAAGCCAGAACCTTGCGCAGCCTGGATGCCTCAGAAACGTCTTCTATGTTTCCACAGAAGTTTTTCCAAGAATCACATTTTGCATTTCTGATCATCTTTTTATAACTCTTAAGTTGCAGCCTGTATGCAGACCAGTCCTCGTCCGCTCTTGAAAATTTAGCCTTATTAAAGAGCTTTCTGCAGGAATCTCTGCTCGTCTGCAACTCATTTGACCACCAAGGTGGCTTTTTTTTCCCTCTAGGCTTTGCAGAAGGGCAAGACGCATCCAGGCACCTATTACAAACATTTGTTATATGGTCAACCAGACAGTCAATTTCCGCCAAACTATGCGGTTCAGATAAGGGTACTTCATCCAAAAGCAAAGAAAAAGTCTCCCTATATTTCACCCAGTTTGTTCTCCTCAGATTTCTAGAGACTGTCTCAACCGGGGCACGCTCCCTGAGTAAAAACTCAATGTAGCGATGATCTGAGAAAGAATGCTCTTCCAAAACTCTCCAGTCATCAATTCTATCAGACAATGTATCTGATACAAGTGTTACGTCAAGAACCTCTTGCCGCGTACTTGTAACGAAAGTTGGTTCACCACCCTTGTTACAAATATACAGGTTAGTGCTTAACAAAAACTCCAAAAGTGATTCGCCTCCATCATTTGTGTCTGTACTTCCCCATATCGAATGATGTGCATTAGCATCACAACACACTACTAACTGGTGTCCCCTAGATTCAGACTCCCGAATTAGACCGACAACCTTCTCCGGGGGTATTGACCCCGGATTAGGAAAATACGCAGAGGCGAGCCAAATAGACTTCCCATGAAGCTCTAAGCTAGCCGCTGTAACATCCATATCACTAAAAGTTGATAAAAAGAATATATTTAAGCCATTTTTTTGCCAAGATACAGGCTCTTGGTGAGCCCTCACCTTTGGCAACCACCAACTTAAACCCAGGGGTCTTCAATCCGCAAACCCTGCCACCCCGCACCCAGGGCTCTTGGATAAAAACCAAGTCAACTGCTCCTGTCGTCAGGCGCAGAAAGAGTGCAACTGAGGCTGCCTTACAGTGATGGAGGTTTATTTGTAGGAACCGCAACATCTTGTTTTATTTCCACCATCCTTTCCACCACTGTGTTATTGGCTTCATCCTCCGTGTTATCAAAGAGGTCGCATTCGTCCCCAGATTCGGTTTCGAATAAGCCAGATATATATCCCATCTGTTCTGAATCGGAGGCAACAGAACTCTCCGAATTCCTCACTGCATGGGCCTCGTTCTGAATGTCACCCATCGTGGCATCAGCTTTATCCTCCATGCCATCACAGAGGTCGCAGTCGTTACCAGATTCGGTTTCAAAAATGCCAGATGCATCTCCCATCAGCCTAGAATCGGCCAGCTGAATATCAACCTTTTCCAGATTCTCCTCCCCAGCCGACTCTGCCACTGGCTTGTCTGCGTCCAAAATAGTCTTCTGGTCGCCCTTGTAGACATTGACTCTTATATGAAAAAATCCAAATCTAATAATGCCGTCAGTCCTGGCTAAAAGCGGAAGCGATTCCTCATTAACCAAGACCACTGCTTGACGACGAGCGCCCTCCATCTCACCCAATCTGGCAATTTGCCAATTCTGAGTTGGAAGGTCAGGATTGCAGACTTTTATCATCTTAAGAATCACCGCAGTGTCATTTGTAGCCATTGGGATCCATGCATGAGCTCTGGGTTGCGAGGGGATATCATGTTTTTCCACAACGTCCAGTCTGGCTCCAGGCCATAACTCTCCCACTTGGCTAATGGCAACCTTAAACACGGCTGCGGATCTTTCGTTCCCAAAAGCAACGAGTTTTACTCGCCCCTGATACCAACCTGCGTTGACAGTAGTAGGGAGAAAATCAGGCATACTCTCAAGGAGCGTATAGTAGATTTCATTTAGTTTAGTTTCAACTAAACTCCACTTGTCCCTTGGAATACTAAAATCCCCATTTTGCCTGTTTATCACAGCCCTAACGAAGTTACCTTTAACCACTTCACTAAAAGACTGAGTCCAGACGTTGCCAGTCACCTTAGATCTCTTAGGTAAAGGTTTCTCGTCGGGCGAGCGCAACCTTTTACCAGACTTCGATGACGAGGCCGAAACAGCGCTCTGTTTATCAGATGCGCGCATTGCCGAAAGTTTGTCCTGTTCTTCAATGACTCCTTTCGCCCATGATAGCGACGCCCTCTCACGTTCGGAGAGCTTCGTTCCATCAAGTTGGCTTAGTCTGTTAATTATTTTCAAACAAAGCCGTCTCTGGTTGTGCCTGACCTTTGATGGTTTAAGTTTCTTTTTCTTTTTACCACCAATATTAGGCTGAGCACCCCTACCAGAATCAAGGTCGGACTTCAAGGTCGCAACCCTAAGACCAGTGCTAGGACCAGCACCAGTCGGTGAGGCAGAGCCTCGAATTAAATCGGTATCATTTGTGTCCATATTTTCATTTTCCTGGATGTGGTCATGAAAATATTACAAAAATACCTATTACGAACAATTTCAAAAATTCAATTAATAGCACGGAGATAAATTAAAACACGTCCACACTTGTCAACAGTTGAACGAAGAAATGAGATTTAAATTTTAAAACTTAAAAATCGCATACTAGAGCGCTTTTAAGAATTTTTTGGGATTTTTTTTTTAAAGTACGTAAAAAAGCACAAATTTTGAAAAAAAATGTCTGCGAAGTTTGTACTCGTGCCCAAACCATTGAATCATGATAATGTTTTGCTGTATAAGTAGGTGTTCTTTCCAAAGCAAAATTTTTCTAGGAAAAATAACGCTATATTAATTTGTCATTATATGCAAAATGCATTGAAATATCGGTCGAGGACCCCATTATGTTTATATATTATTGATCCGTAAAGCTTTCTAAGACATTCTAGTGATTTCCATCTATCTGTTTGTCTCTGTTTGTCGATAGCAAAAAGTTTTTGATAAAAAAAGGGTTTTAATGAAAAAATTTTATTGATTAAAATAAATATTTAATGAAAAAAAAAAATTATGAAAAAAAATATTGATGAAAAAAAAAATATTGATGAAAAAAAATGAAATTGTGATGAAAAAAAAAAACAAGTGAGAGTGTTAAATTCGGCTGTGCCGAATCTTTTATACCCTCCAAAATGTAAAAAAAATATAAAAAAAAATCCAGGGGCGTCTTTTTTTTGGGGGGGGGGGGGGTTGGTGGGAGACGTTAGGGGGCGCCTCCCCTTGCGATTTTGAACTTCTTCTGAGGTTAGAATGTTGCATTTGCTTACCAAAAGTATAAACAACTCTGCAAAAAATGCGGTTTTTCTTGGGTTGGTTTAGTTCTCCAAAGGGGAACTTTTTTCCCCTTGGTCCGATGTTGCCCATTTCCGAACTTAACCTGCCTAGGAATATAAGACACATTCGTGCCAAACTTCGGAAGTCTAGCTCTTTTATTTTGGACTGCATCGTGTCCTCTACAGACGGACAGACGGACGGACGGACGGACGGACATCGCTAGAATGTCTTAGAATCGATCACTGATCAATAAAATATATACTGTATGGGGTCCTAGACCGATATTTCGATGCGTTACACACGGAATGACAAAGTGAGTATACCCCCATACTGTGGTTGGAGGGTATAAAAATATTGATGAAAAAAAAATTTAGGAAAAAAAAAAAAAATATTGATGAAAAAAACATATTGATGAAAAAAAAAAATATTGATGAAAAAAAAAATATTGATGAAAAAAAAAAAATATTGATGAAAAAAAAAAAAATATTGATGAAAAAAAAAAAAATTATTGAAAAAAAAAATATTGATGAAAAAAAAAATATTGAAGAAAAAAAAAATTTTTTGATGAAAAAAAAATATTGATGAAAAAAAAAATATTGATGAAAAAAAAAAAATATTGATGAACAAAAATATTGATGAAAAAAAAAAAAAATATTGATGAAAAATAATTATATTACGTTTTATTCACCAGCTGGTGAATATTTTTGTTATTCACCAGGTGAATTATTATTCAAGTTACAAACCCAAGTTAGTAAAATTTTTGGTTTTAAGAAAATAAAAACAGTAATTCCAATTTTCTTTTTTGTTAGTCATTAGCTTATATAGTCAAACTGAGGTGGCGTCCTGCAACTTTTTTAAAATTAGACACCAGCCTAAAAACATTATCATGTTAAAAAAATTGAAATTTGGACCATTATCGAAGAAGTTATGAATAAAAGTAGATTGAGTAAAGGTACAAACTACCAATTTTTAAAAATTCGATATCTTTTAAACGGGTCATCAAAAAAATCTGAAAATTTACCACGAAGGAGTTTTCGAAGGGTACTAAAAACTGTAAACAAATTGGGAAAATCTAAATAAAAAATTTCAAAGTGTCCGATTTGACATGGAATGCCCCATATGAGGCATTCCACACCAACTGTTCCACTACAGAAAAACCATAGGGGTTTCAATGGGATATCATTTGCAAAGTATTTGCTCTTAGGGTACTATTAAATAACAAAAATAAAATTTAAGTTTTTTCAAAAAGTGGTCCTTGTAGGCGTGGTCAAATATTGAAAATATCAAACTTTTTTGCCTGAGAATCTTTACTTCAATATTTTTGCAAATTAAATGAAACAGAGTAAAGTCTTTAAGACAAAAGTTTTTTATAGATTTTTGTATGGGCTATCGATTAAAAGAATAAAAATTGAAAAATTTTCAGAAGAAGTTCTGAATTTTTCAAATTTAAACTTAAACTTTATTTATCAGAAACATGCCGCAATTTTATTTTTGTAATTTTTTTTAAAAAAAGTTAAAGTGCTTTTCTATCTGTTCTGAAATTTTCAGAGATGTATTTTGCTTTGTTTTCGAGAAATCAAATGTCAAAAATTGCAATACGCTAATTTTATACAATAATGGTGTATAAAATGTGTGCGTATGAGTAATATCAATACTTAAAAAATATTTTAAGAGGCGATGGGAGCGTGAGTGAGTTTTTATTTACGATAAAAAATTATTCAAGCACGATATTTAATTTTACTCACGCTCACGCTCACGTAAACATCGTGACCGTGACTTATTTTTTTTTCTACTCACGCGTGCGTGAATGAGCGTGAGCAAAATAAAATATCGTTCGTGAAAAATTTTTTTCTTTCATGAGCGTGCGTAATCGTTATTAAAAACTCACTCACGCTACCATCGCCTCTTAAAATATTTTTTAAGTATTGATATTACTCATACGAACACGTTTTATACACAATTATTGTATAAAATTAGCGTATTGCTATCTTTGACATTTGATTTCTCGAAAACAAGGCAAAACACATCTCTGAAAATTTCAGAACAGATAGAAAAGTCCTTTAACTTTTTTTAAAAAATTAAAAAATAAAATTGCGTCATGTTTTTTGATAAATAAAGTAAAAGTTTAAATTTAAAAAAATCAGAACTTCTTCTGTAAATTTTCTAATTTTTATTTTTTTAATCGATAGCCCATACAAAAATCTATAAAAAACTTTTGTCTTTAAGACTTTACTGTGTTTTATTTAATATGCATAAATATTGAAATAAAGATGCTCAGGCAAAAAAGTTAGATATTTTCAATTTTTGACCACGCCTACAAGGCCCACTTTTTAAAAAACTATTTATTTTTGTTATTAATTAGTACCCTATGAGCGAATACTTTGCAAATGATTTCATATTGACACGACACAACTTTTTTTTTGCAGAACATTTGGTGAGGAATGCCTCATATGTATGTATTATTGATCCGTTATCGATTCTATGTCCATCTATCCGTCCAAACAAATTTTAAAAGTTTTTTGCATTTTCCTTTAACAAATGAAACAATTTTATGTCAGAAGACGTTCAAGGTCCTGCAGGGGAATAAAAAATATAATTCGGTTTGGCCCGCCCCTTTTTGTGGGCGTGTTTACAAAAAATTGTTTTAATAATGATAAAATTGTATTACTTAAGTGCAAAAAGCATAACAAAATAATTTGCCAACATATATCGCAAGGGCACTAACGTGGGTAATTATTCACGCTTAAATTAAGCGTATATACGTTAAGTGATAAACAACAAATCGATTAAATTTTACGCTAAATGTAAAAATATATTATAACATGCGTGTACGCAAAACAGGGCCAGTATTTACTAAAAATATAAATTCAATAGTAGCGATTCAGACTTATATTTAACACGGTCATTTTAATGAATTATTTAAAATGTTAATTATCTGACATTTATGTTGAAAATTAAACAAAAAACGCTTCAAACCAAATGGTTTTATGGTTTTTATTTACAGTTACTTCAAATACTATACAATTTTCTATGTTTGTAAATTATTCCATTTTATTTTCCTGATTTGAAAATATTTTTTTATATTATTACACTTGTCCGTGAATACAGATACCCAAATAAAATTTCTAGATATTCTAAATGGTACTTTAAAATATTTCTTCACTTTTATTATTTTTACACAAAAAAATTTCTTTTGTTTTCAATTGAGATTTTTTTTTGGGAGGCCATATGTTATTTTCTAAAATTTTATTTATACACAATTTACGCTTTAATTTCATACATCATCGTTTTTATTATTAATGGATAAGATAATAATGGAAAATATTATTGATTTTTTTTTCAAAAGAATTGTTTTCAAGGGTTACACATATCTCAGATTCAAATGTGAATGACGAAAATGTTTAAAAAATTTTATAAAATTCTTAGCAAAATATAAAAATTTTGCAATTTCAAAGACTTTAAGAAGACTACACTATTTACAGATGTAAGTCGTAAAAGATCAATTGAAATTGGAAAATTATGTACACTAAAAAAACTGGTAAAACGCCTGGTATACTAAAAAAAAACCTGTAATGTTAGCAAAAAAAGCTTGTAAACCTACAAGAAAATTTGCAAAAATGTTTTGCCAAAAAAAAAGTAACTGATTTTTTTTTATTTCAACTTAGTTCATACACATTTGAGGACCCCATTGGGTTCGGACCCGATAGGTCCAGACCCCGATGGTCCTATACCTAGTCAGGTTCCTTTAAAATCATCATAGTTTTTGATCCAAAATTTGTGTCCGTTTCGCTCTGCCTTGCTTAGTTTTTGAGATACTCGATTTTAGGGACCACTGGGGTTTTAAGAATTAAAAAACTAGATAACTTTAAAAATATTACTCGGAGAGCTTTTGCGATCTTGTACTACGTGTTGAGAGCTACAAAAATACTTTTGGACTTTTTGTTGTGTCGGCAATATTTACTGAGATATGAGCATTTTAAAATTTTCGGGGATGCTAACTTTTTTGGATCCAAAGTTAGGACTTGAAGAGAGCCCGAGAACCAAAAATGGCCTCCATTTTGATCTATCTCGCTTAGTTTCCGAGATAGCGCCATTTTAAGTTTTCTTAAAAAAAAAATTACAATTTATTTTTGCGAATATTAGCAAAAAAGCTTGTAAAAAATTGGTCAACTCAATTTTAAATTTACCAAAAAAAAATTAGTACAAATTTGGTTTAAAATTGCTAATGCGGTAATGAAGGTTACAAGATATTTTTGCTAACATGCTAATCTCAACTAAAAATCTGCTAAAAGTTAGCTAACCAGCAGTAGCAAAAAAAATTAGTAAATCTACTAATGTATTATTTTGAGTGTAGGAATATAAGACACATTCGTGCCAAACTTCGGAAGTCTATCTCTTTTATTTTGGACTGTATCGTGTCCTCTACATACGGACGGACGGACATCGCTAGAATGTCTTAGAATCGATCACTGATCAATAAAATATATACTTTATGGGGTCCTAGACCGATATTTCGATGCATTACACACGGAATGACAAAGTGAGTATACCCCCATACTGTGTTTGGAGTAGGGATGCCAAACGGGATTGACATTTACAAATCCCGGGGTTCGGGATTTTAAAATCCTAATCCCGGGATCCCGGGATTTTTCGGGATTTCGGAATCCTGGGATTTCGGGATTTCGGGATTTATTAAAATTACGATTTTTTACGTTATATTTTTAATAATTTCTTTTCATAAATAAATATTCAATTAATTCATAACTATTGAATAATTATCGTAAAGTTTTACATATTTAGCACAGAAAAACCGAAAATTTAGGAACAACTATGACCTCAAATCGAACAACTATGACCTCAAATTCGAGCGTGTCCGTCTGTGAAAGACGCGATGCAGTTGAATTCAAAAGATTAAAAAATAAATTTTGTTTCTGTCGGCCTCTTTTGTAGACGTGGATATAAAATATTTGTTTAAATAATGATAAAATTATATTAATAAATTTGTTACAATTTCTCGCGAGGGAATGGTGTCCCCAAATGTCCTCTGCCGATACAAAATTTGTATTAATTGGTAGGCGAATCGCATTTTAACAGTTTCCTTCCCTTTGCGATAAATGTTTACAAATGCATTTAAATAGCTTAAGTAACAGAATTTTATCGTTATTTATATTATTTTTTATATCCACGCCCACAAAAAGGGGCGAGAAAAGGGCATTTTCTGGCTAGGTGCAACTTAAAAATGTGTCATTTATAAACAAAAGTACAAATTGGTAAAACATTTTGGGTTTTCAGAGGCTGTTTTGGTTCTTCAAGGGGGAAATTTTCCCCTCATCCGCTTTTACTCATTTAAGAACTAAAACTGTTAAAAAGAAACTTTCCAGATGGATTACTTAATGCTCCCTTATAAATTTAACTCTCGGCAAAATTTAACTGCTTTTTAAAAATGTTGGCATATGCATAAATCAGCAGCTAACTGCATATTAGGGTGAAGCAAATTCTCCTTTGTTCGAATTTCAAAATCATCGTGGTCGGAATAGTTGCCTTTTAGGGTCAATATTTATACAAAAAAATATTGCGATTCCTTTTTAGACATGAAAATCTGAAAGTTTCAAACAGAGTAAAAAAATGTTTCACTTTATTCGGAATTTTCTGATTTTCAAGTCAAAAAAGGAACCCTAAGACATTGCCCTGCAGGTACAATATTTACCCTTAAAGTAATCAATTCTGACTCCGACGATTTTTAAATTCAAAAAAGGAAAACTTTGCTCCACCCTTCTGTAAATTAAGTAATACGCCCTAAAAATTAAATTGTACTCTAAAAGAGTAAGAGAATTTAAGCACAACATACTTCATTTGAAAGATATTTCAAACACCTTTCAAACGATATCCATTTTCTTACCATCGGACAATAAACACTGAAGAAATAGTCAATTTTTATTGTAAAATTTGACGAAAAAAATCCCGAAATCCCGGGATTTTTTGAAATTTGTCAATCCCGGAAAATCCCCGGATTGGAAAAAATAAATCCCGGGATTCGGGATTTGTCAATCCCGAAAAATTCCGGGATTCGGGATTTCCCGTTCGGCATCCCTAGTTTGGAGGGTATAAAAAAGAAATTGCTTAATCGATACAAATTAACCGACTTATTTGTTATTTGAAAATTAATCATTTCGAACAGTTAATTGACCAAAATTAATCGGTTATCCGATTAGCAATTAATCGATTGAATACCCTACACTCAAAAAAATACGTTAGTAGATTTACTAATTTTTTTTTGCTAATGCTAGTTAGCTAACTTTTAGCAAATTTTTAGTTGAGATTAGCATGTTAGCAAAAAATTCTTGTAAACTTCATTTAGCACATTAGCAATTTTAAACAAACGTTGAACTAATTTCTTTTGCTAAGATTTGAAATTGAGTTGACAACATTTTTACAAGATTTTTTGCTAACATTAGCAAAAATAAATGGTAATTTTTTTTTTTATTTTCAGAAAACTTAAAATGGCTTTATCTCGGAAACTAAGCCAGATAGAGCAAAATGGAGGGCATTTTTGGTTCTTAGAATCCCCATTCTTTCGCGGGTCCTCTTCACATGTGTGGACCCTAATGGGCCCTAACTTTGGATCCAAAAAAGTTAGCATTCCCGAAAATTTTAAAATGCTCATATCTCGGTAAATATTGCCGACACAATAAAAAGTCCAAAAGCATTTTTGTAGCCCTCAATACGTAGAACAAAACCGCAAAATAGTCAAAAGCTCTCCGAGTAATATTTTTGAAGTTATCGAGTTTTTTAATTCTCAAGACCCCAGTGGTCCCCTATAATCACGTATCTCAAAAACTAAGCAAGGTAGAGCGAAACGGACATAAATTTTGGATCAAAAACTATGACGATTTTTAAGGAACCCAACTAGGTCTGGACCTATCGGGTCCGAACCCAATGGGGTCCTCAAATGTGTCAAAAAAAAAATTTTTTTGTTAACTAATTATTGGCAAAACATTTTTGCTAACTTTACCAAAAAAATTGTGGGTTCAAAATCAGCAAATTTTCTTGTAGGTTTACAAGCTTTTTTTGCTAACATTACAGTTTTTTTTTTTGAGTGTATGGGGTCCGAACCCAATGGGGTCCTCAAATGTGTCAAAAAAAAATTTTTTTTTGTTAACTAATTATTGGCAAAACATTTTTGCTAACTTTAGCAAAAAAATTGTGGGTTCAAAATCAGCAAATTTTCTTGTAGGTTTACAAGCTTTTTTTGCTAACATTACAGTTTTTTTTTTTTTGAGTGTAGTTTCTACCCCGACTCTAAACGAAATCCAAAAAATATCTTTACTATGCATATTTGCTCCGTTCTACTGGAAATTTAACCGAAACTAAACAAATTATAAAAAACTTTCGGCGTTAATGACCGACCATATAACATCCTACAACTGTGCTTGCCAGGTAATGGGTTCCTAGATGAAACACGGACCGAGTAGATCTATATTTCGTTAGATATTTAATAAGTGTAGAAAAAAATATCAAATACCTCCTAAATATAGGCCGATTATTTCCGATTTCGTCCTTGAGTAGGAGAGTCCTTAATTTAATATTCAAATCGGCTCAAAAAGTGATTCTGAGTTAATCAGAATAAGTGAAGGTAGGTCAAAACCAATTTTTTTGAAATTAACAAACATCAGCACAAAACTCATTATAATTACCGGTACCACAGAGTGGCGTGGGGAATAAAAATAATACTTGGATGTGGTTTAAGAAGACTTCCGTTGGATGAACTTTTGATTGCTAATTTTAGCAATAATTCTTGTTTCCATTTTATTTATAAATTTTACACATGATTGCTTACCGAATATTTTGTTTTGGTTAATTTGAAAAAAAAAAAAAAATATATAAAAAACTAAAACTTACTTCGCCGTCGCTTAAAAGAATTCCCATTTTAGTGTGTTTTCTGCTTCGTACAAATTAAATTTGTTTGTTTAATAAATTTCAACTAATTAATTCACTTAATCTTGTTTTATACATTCAAATATTTAGTAAAATTTGATTTTAAATATTATTAAATTTTTTTAAATATTTTTTTTTGTTCTTTTAAACAAATAAAATTTTATTGTTGTTTATTAAATTTATAACACCATCATAAATACACTTTTGTTTGAGTTTTTAAAACTTGACTTATTATTTGAATTGATAACGTCATAAATTTAAAATTAACGTTTGGTTTTTTATAATTATTTTAAATTTTTTGTTTAGTAAAAAAATATTAATTAATCTTTTCGATTTTTTTTATTGAAAACTAATTAACGCACGATATTGTTTTAATTATGTTATGTATATAAAATTGTACTGTATTCCTTGAGACCAGTTAAGATACTAAATAATAAAAAAAAACTTGTCAAAGTAAACACACAAAACTTCAATACCAAAAAAATCACCAACGACCATCGGAACACAGTCAGTCATCCCATCCACTGAGTAGGTAACAAGAAAATATGTATGGAAAAAAAGCCGGTATTCAACACAAACACTACACTAACACTAAAAACTACTGTGACTGCTCCTTAATACATAGTATTGAGTCAATACCATACGATTCGAAACTACATCTACTACCACCACAAGAGCTCAAAAGTCAAAAATTGTTGTTATTGTTTTCTGTTCTTGTTGGTATCTTGGTTTGAAGTCAACATAAAAAGTCAATTTTCATCAATGAAATAAAGTGAAACCCTTATAATGTATACGATACATCGATGTCCATTTGGATAAAGTGATTGTATGTAGGAGTGAGTGTTGTAATTTTTACATAGAATATTTTTATAAGTATAAGTGAGACAACACATATTTGGGAAAAACTATTTTTTCAAGTGTTTAAGAATAGAAAAACAAAGAAATACAGGTAATATTATATCAATATTAATAACAACAACATTTAGACTGACACTTGAAATCTTTGGTTGCAGCATAGGAAGGGTAAAAGAAATTTTCAATAGGGAATTATAATATCACAAATTTACATTTGTGAGAGATTTTTTAAAATAATTTTCCCGATTTTGGGATAGTTTTTAGACATAAACATTTGCATATTCTGAGACTTTTTATACCCTCCACTTATTGTTAGTGATAGAGGGTATATGAAACTTAACATATTTATAGAAAGTTCTCCCGAGAAGTTTGGTATTGCATTTGAGCGATATCGGTTCAGCGGATCAAAAGTTATGAACGAAAATTTGAGGTGTCCTTACATTCAACATAACCTAAAAATACAAAATGCTTTAATTCGGCTGCTGATTGACATATGTGAACATAACTGATTGCCAAATGGTATTTAAACAAGTACGAACATATTTTTTGACAAAAAAGAAAAAAATTTGGCTGAAATTTTATTTAAAATTTTTTTTTTTTTCCAAAAGTAATTTCCTTTTAAGGGTAATTTATAAAGCTTTAATTTAGGATAAAAAGCGTCCTCATTGAGTAAATAATAATTGTGATACGAGGGTCGATCTTAGGGTTACCAGATTTGAAATATGGAATAACAGTACATTTGGTCTCAAAAAACAGTACATTGTAAATAAAAACAGTACTTTTTTAAAAGTCTTATTTTATATCAAACTACAAAAACTTAGTCCTTTTACCCTGATTTCAAACTGATCTCAGCCAAAACGAGCATAAAAGGTTGTTAACAGAACGGTGGAACATTTTAGGTAAACCGTCTCAAATTTATTCTATTTTTTTTATCAGTGTTGAAAAAAATTGCGATTGACTTTTTGAAGCATTTGTCTTAGTTGTCGCGATATCTTACTTGAAAAGCTTTTGTAGTCTATGCTTTCGCTTAACTAAAACACCGATCTTCCTATCAAAAACATATGACAAAATCCATACATAAAACAGTGTTTTAATTAAAACACGACTTTAAAAAGCAAACGCCAAAACGGTATTATTACACTCAAACAAAGGCCTAACTAAATTTTGGGAAAATGTTTTTTTTTCACAATTTAGTAAAATTTAATAAAATTTTTTAAATTTCTTTGACATAATTTGCAACCAATTAGTTCATCATATTTATCTTCTTAGAATTGATAAAGTTTTTTCTTCAGGTTTAGTAAATTTTATGCAATTTAAGGATTTTTTTTTCAAAAAATGTTTCAAAAATTTCAAAAACTAAGCTAGAAAGAGCAAAAAAGTGTTCATTTTCGATTCTAAAAATCTCTAAAGAATCTCCGGTCCTCTTTCAATGTATGGACTCCTCAACTTGAATCTAAAAATTTGGGCGTTCCTCATTTCTCAGAAAATATTGCCGAAACAAAAAAAAAAAAATGCCAAATACATTTTTGTAGTTCTTTACACGACCGTCTTAATCCCTCCGTGTAATAGTTTTTTAGTTATCCCGTTAAGATTCTAAAGACCCTTTTGGGCCCTTAAATTCCCATATCCTAAAAACTAAGCAAGGTAAAGCGAAAAGGTCAAAGATGTTGAATCAAAATCTATGACGATCCTTAATTGACCCAATGGGACTGGGCCTAAGGTGGTCTGGACCCATGGGTTCCGAACCTAATGGGGTCTGCCCGCAATCGGAACTTTAAATGAGATGTACTCAATAAAATAAATTTTTTCCCATTTTCTAGTTTTTTCTTTTTCTTATTTTTCAAAAAAATTTAGATAAAAAGAAGGAAAACATGGCAATGGAGCTAAATCATTATTGAATTTAGTTAAGTTTTCCACTTTTTAAATAAATTTTCATTTTGAGTGTGGTATAAAATTAAATTGCATTTAGCTCCTTTTTAAAAATTGAATTAAAATTTTGTCAAATATGAAACATTTTTCGAAAAATGTTACATTTTGGTGATAAGTATAAAAAACAGTACAAAAACAGTACACGCTTAAAAAAACAGTACTTTTGCGTACTGTTTTAGGTGCTGTGCATAAAACAGTACTTTTTATAAAAAACAGTACATGTACTGTTTAAAACAGTACGAATGGCAACCCTAGTCGATCTGGAAAATAAAATTATTTATAGACATTTTTCAGAAATTTTTTTTTTTAAATATTTCCAAATCGATTTTTTCTAAGTTCAAATATTAAAAATTGAAAAAAATATTTCAATTCGTTTGACCACTTTTTTTTTTTAGCTCACTTGTGCGCCTCTGATTAAGAGAAGGCCAAATCTGTCGTCCATCCATTTGCCCATCTTTGACTAGTCTACATCGCGGAACAAAGCCGTAGATTTTGCTTGCAAGATTCTAGAGGCATACCAATACATTACAATTCTGTTGGAACCTGTAAGGTAGTTCCCAGTCTTGGTAGCTCATCGGCTTTGCCCTGGGACCCTTATAAGTTGTATGTCAAACTGCTTGGCCATCTCATTTAAAGACTCACGGCAGTAAAGGGCTGATTTTGATTTCAGAAACATTGATCCCGCAATCTTCGAGCCAGGTTCAACCCAAGCTCTCCCGAATAGACTCCAAAGCCCACTTGTTCGAGCAACCTCGATCCGTCCGTGTAAAATTTTATGGAGGCTTCACTACCCGGGATTCCCCTCATCCAAGACTCCCTGGATGGTATCATAGTGGTAAAGTGGCGCTCAAAAATGCTAATATCATACAAATAATCATTGGATCAAAATTATTATATATTATATTCACAACTAATTATTTCAAATTTTAAAGGAATCGGAAGAGTTCTTTTTGTAGTCCCCATACAAACCACCCACCCCCCCCCCCCCCGATATTCACATAAATCTCTTAAAATTCATGAAAAATAGGAAATATTTGATCAAAATTTTGTTTGTGGGTGCTTTATTGGTAACATAATCAAATCTGAAAATAAATGGACCATTTTAGGATTTAGTCCTCATAAAAAATTTCGCCCGATATTCTGTTAAGTCGGTCTATTGGCAAGAAAAATATGCCAATTACACTTAAAATTGTGTTATGAGTGTTTTCTACACTACACTCAAAAAAATAAAACTGTAAAGTTAACAAATTTTTTTTTGTTAACTCAAGTTTACTGGCTTTTTAGCAAATTTTTAGTTAAAATCAGCGTTTTAACTACTTTTTTTAGTTAAGTTCAATTTACGAAAATACTAGTTTTGAACAAATTTTGAATTAATTTTTTTTGTTGACTTCAAAACTGAGCTTACGAATTTTTACTAATTAATTTGCTGATTTTTCGTAACAAATTTGTTAAGTGAAATTTCTTGTGTAGCCTCCTACGCAAATCTCATAAGTTCTACTTAAGCTGATGAAAAAACAGAAAAAATAAACTTAAAATTTTTTACAAAATATTTTGTAAATTTTAATTTACGAAAAGTAACAAAAAGTTTTGCTGAATTCAACTAATTTGTTTGTTAATATATGTACATAAAAACGTTACGAAATTTCAGCTAAATTTTTAGTTAAAGTTACGGTTTTTTTTGCTACATTCATTCTACGAAAAGTTAGCTAAATATTTTTAGTTAAATTAACTAAAAATTTAGTAGGCCCAAAATCAGGTGCTTTTTTAGTTAAATTTAACTAAATTTTTTGCTAACTTTACAGTTTTTTTTTTTTGAGTGTAATTAAAGATCTAAAGGGTACTTTCCACTATCACACTTTTCCATTATACACATCAAAATTTACCAACTTCCTAAAGATTTTTGGATTCTTTTTTGATTGAAACCTTTGACACATTTGCATATAGGTCATCACAATTGAATATCGGTAGTCTCGACAAAATGCGGTTGATACAACAGTCATTTAATTGAAACAAAAAAAAAAAAAACGGATGTCACGCCCAAATATAGGAGCGACAACCGAATTGTGAGTTGATACAACTGAAAAATTCGGTTGGAAATTTATTTTTCTGTGTGCAGACGCCAGGAAAATGGAAGTTCCCAAAATTTTTTTTTGTTTCAGCACTTATTGTTAGAAAATTATTGCAGTTACTACATGACGGTCATTTGGGTAGTTAGGTTAGGTTAGGTTGTAAGTGGTTGCTGACGTTTTACGTCAACACACGTAGACTCTGAGGTCCATTGTGATACCACGGGACCGTAATAGGTTTCCCTATTTGTCCCTGTCGTTAAACATGTTTGAGCTTCTTATGAAACTCCTTAGATGTTGAATTTTGACATCCAACAAATTAGAAAAATCGTACAGCTCCCTAGATCCCAGTGAAGCAAGTCTCTGACCAGAAAGTGCCGGGCAATGGCAAATAAAGTGTTCGATAGTTTCCAACTCCTCTTCATCCATGCAACTTCTGCAAAAGTCATTCGACGGCACATTTAACCGCTCTGCGTGCTTCCCTATAAGACAGTGTCCGGTAATTATAGAAACCACCGTCGAAATCTCTCCTCTTGGAAGCGATATCAGCTCACGTGTGCGCCCCTGATTAAGAGAAGGCCAAATCAGTCGTGTTTGGGTAGTAAGTAGTTGTTGTTTTGTAGTTGTTTTCAACTACAATTTCAGTTGTTTTTGTATGAAAAATCTGAAACAACTATTTTTTGTAGTCGTTTTGAAAAACAAATACAAAAAATTATTACATTGCAGTAACAGTTGTTTTATGTTGTTGTTTTTAGTCTCTAAAAAAAACTTCTAATTTTCTAGAAATTTTTAGATAAACGGATATGCAGGAATTATTTTCAAATAATTTGAACCGTTGTTAACGTTTAGAATTTTTTTTGTTAATAACAATTTTGAGTTAAAGTAAAAACAACTGTAATTTGAATTAGTTTTTAAATTATTTGTAGTTGTTAATCAATAGTTATTCTTTATTTAACCATACCTAACCCCTCCAATCTGTCTCTAGAAAGCACAATGCAGTCAACACCAAAAGAGCTAGTGCCTAAGTTTGACACGAAGGTGTGTTGTGGTCTCAGGCACTGTTGCCAAGTTGGAGGTTTTCCCGCTAAATCTAGCGCTTTTTGTTTGGATTTAGCGGGGGAAAATTGGTTTTAGCGGGAACGGTGCTTTAGCGGGAAAATCTAGCGCTTTTTATTTGGATTTAGTGGGAAAAATTTAGAGGTTTTTTCAATTTTTATTTTTTTTTTCAATCGAAAACCCCAAGTTTGTCGAATTTTAGCGCTTTTTTTTGAAATTTAGCGGGAGATTTTTGTATTTTCCCGCTAAAATTTTTTCGACCGTTTCTTGCGCGTTTTTAATGAAAAGTAAATTTTTGTAAAAAAAAAATAATTTGGAGGTTTTTTTTTTAATTTTTCTTTTTTGTCAATCAAAAATGCCAAGTTTTTCGGTTTTCAGCGCTTTTTTTTGTAATTTAGCGGAAAAATTTTAAATTTTCCCCGCTAAATTAATTTTTGGCGGTTTCTAGCGCTTTTCCGTGAAATTTAGTGGGTTTTGGTTAAAAATAGTTGGCAACAGTGGTCTCAGGCTGGTTTTGTTCGCAAATGCGCAATTGGACCAGGGGAAAAAGTATTTGTTTTAAAAATTTTGTTTGTACATTTGGTAAAAAAAGTCTTGCACTTGGACCAAGGGTACAAGAAGATACAATTTTTCGGACGATCGCCTTTTGTGGCCGTTGATATAAAATATTAGTTTATATAATGATAAAATAATATTACTAAAGTGAAAAATCATAATAAAATAACATCCCCAAATTTCTGAGACACTTTTCCGCATAAAAATGTTTAAGATTCTAAGACATTTTTCCGTATAGAAAAATTCTCAGAATATGATTTTTTTTTTGGCCTTGAAAAATGTTTAGATTCTTAACTCTTAAAATTATGACGGTAGATTCCACAACAAAAGACAGTTAAAACTACATTTGTTGTTGTTAAGGCGTCCACTAAAATCAACCAAAAATTGTTGTTTTTTTAAACTATTGATTAACAACTACAAAAAACTGTAAAAACTACTTTAAATTACAGTTGTTGTTACTGTAACTCAAATTGTCTGAATTTTTTATTAACAAAAAAAAATTCTAAACGTCAAAAACGGTTAAAATTATTTGGAAATAATTCCTGCTCATCCGTTTTTTAAAAATTTCTAGAAAATTATAAGTTTTTTTATAGACTAAAATCAACTACATACATAAAACAACTGTTACTACAATGTAGTAAATTTTTGTATTTGTTTTTAAAAACGAATACAAAAAACAGTTGTTTGAGATTTTTCATACAAAAACAACTGAAATTGCACTTGAAAACAAAAACAACTACTTACTACACATATGACTGTAACTGCAATAATTTTCTAAGTGGGAATTTTTTTTAGTATAACCAAATTCTCTGAGACTTTTTTTATCAGTTTAAATTGGTTGCTTTCTTTGACTTCCTTTCTAAAATATTGTAGGCGATTACACAAAAATTAGGCAATTACATGTAATCGTAAATATTTTCTAACTAGTGTTAGAGACGGACGCGTGTGTTTTGATTTTCATTAACGATCACGCCCGCTCAAGATTAACAAATTTTAATCATGTACAAAAATTAAAGTTTTACTGACAACCACTTAAAAAAGAATATTTTATAAAAGGAAATTGAATATAATCATGCACATCTCACTCGATTTATATTTTTTGTCACTTACTGGTAGTCTACACTAGCAATCAGATTACCATAAACTGAATGATATAAAAATAGCAAACTTCAAATTTGAAGCTGTTTCATCAACTTGATGGTACCATCATTGCTAATAACCCGGGTTTTAACCCTGAGAGAAATATCTTATGAGAGAAGACAGATTGTATTGGTAACAAAAACAACAAATGTCAAATTGTTTTTGTTTTCCATACGTTCTGTTCTCATAAGATATTACTCTCGGGTGTAGATGCCGGGTTACGATGGGCATTTACTTATCAAAAATCTCCCATAATAAAAGATTTTGTGTTGTTGTTGTTAGAGATGGGAGCGTGCTTTTTGACTCACACTTACTCACGCTCACGACAGGAATTTTCGAATCACGCACACTCACTCAGAAGCATATTTTTCTACTCACACTCACTCACAATCACGTGAGTAAATTTAATACAACTCACACTCACGAAACTCTTTTTTATACAAAAAAAATTTCAATGACGAAAATTTCAAAAACCTTTTAAAATTTTCAGCAAAAATTTAAAGTCCTGCGAAATTTTACATTTTTTATACCCTACACCACACTGTGGTACAGGGTATAATGAGTTTGTGCTGATGTTTGTAACTACCCGAAATATTGGTCCTAGACCCACCTTCAAGTATACCGATCGACTCAGAATCACTTTTTGAGTCGATTTAGCGATGTCCGTCCGTCCGTCCGTCTGTCCGTCTGTCCGTCCGTCTGTCCGACCGTCTGTCTGTCTGTCCATGTAAACGGTGTAAACACGATACAGGTCGCAATTTTTAATCAAATGACTTGAAATTTGAAACTTAAGCCTCTCTTGGCAAAAGGACGAAGCCTATTGAAATTGGAAAAAATCGGTCCATATTTAGACCTAGCCCCCATACAAAGGTCCTCTTTAGTTTTGTCTCAAATGACTCTAATAACCGTATTATAATAGGTATCTTTTTGAAATTTGGAAGGTAAATATGTTTTGTCTTCAAAAATCACCATTCCGAATTTCAAATCGGAAATCGGACCAGTTCTTCTTGTAGCCCCCATACAAACCACCTTCCCGATTTTCACATAAATGACTCAAATTTCATGAAAATAGAAAATATTTAGTTAAAATATTGTTTGTGCATGTTAAACGCGTACTTAAATAACCTTATCAAACCTGATAATTATCGGACCAGTTTTGGACTCAGGCCCCTTGTGAAAATTTCGCCCGATATTCAGTTAAAGCGGTTTATTGTCAACAAAAAGAAGCCTATTTCACTCTAATTTGATTTGTGAGTGTTTTTTACACTTATTAAAGATTTGGCAACATATAGATCTAATCGGTCCATGGGACCCATTTTCCGGGAAACTCTGGTGTAGGGTATTATATGGTCGGTCTTGGCCGACTATAATTTTCTTACTTGTTTTTTTTTTGCTTTTTTGGGACAAAATCAAATTTTAAAATTTTTTTGTTGCTTTTTTTGGTCCGAAAGGAAATATAAAGAGAAAATAAATCACGCAAACTCACGCAAAAAAATCGACTCACGCACACTCACTCACGCAAAAATCTTACTCACGCACACTCACTCACGCAATTTTTTTCTAAACTCACACTCACTCACAATCACGTGAGTAAAATTGAATTCAGTGAATCACGCTCTAATCTGCTCATGTGCCCATCTCTAGTTGTTGTTGAACAGTTCTAGTCTACTTAATGAGTTTTAGTTTTTGAGATTTTGTTAGTTTTCTCTTTGTTGTTGCATTTTCAAGTATGTATTGTTTGTGCACTTAAGCCACTTCTTAAGCCTATCGTGTGGGCTTGAGGATCATAATGAACAAACACAACATTCATATAACAATTGTATTTAGATTGTATTGGAAAAAAGGTATGAAAAGTAGGTTGATCCCTTTAAATGACAATTCAAAACAATACAGAGAAGAGAAATAGATTTATGGTATGTTTTATAGTGTTGAAAGGAAGTTCTTGTCGTTATTAATGGTTTAAATTTTTATTAAAAAAAATTCTTAATTTTGACAAATTGTTCTCATTCTCGTCTCTCTATCCTCAGGTACACTACTGATCATGTAAATGTCACTATTCAGCTTCCTTGCTCTTTTGAAATATATTGCTGTCAGACAACGTCACGATATGAATTAATGACAATAGTAGGATATGTGGACTATCTGCGGACAAAGAAATGGTGGAGTATAATTTTTGTACTTCTCAGTAAAGTGTTTGGAAGTCCACATGTTTGAAAATCTGGAAAAAAAAATTCTGGACAACTGACAATTGTTCATTTAGTGAGTGTTGTTAAGAAGTAAAATAATTTCCATTTTTAAATATATTTTTTAATTTTGACAAAATTATTGAACAAAGGTTTATTATTCTATATGGCGCTTAAAACAAAGTATCATATGATACCATCACATATTCTACCCATCATCACCATCATCCACACTTTCTTTGTTTACTTTTTGTTTTTGATATTTATTTAACAATTTCCAAGAAAACGCGTGCTACTTTGTTTGTTTCTTCTTTTTTTTCTTCATCGTCATCGTATGTTTGCTTCTGTTTTGTTGATCGTATCATCATCATCATTATGATATGATCAAGTGTGGAAGATCCCATTATGGTTTTGACTGACCATTATGAAAATAAAATCCATTAACTCAGCTGGATATATTACAGTTGTTTACTCTTTTGTTGCAGATGAATTATGAGGTTATAAAATTTTAATAAGGAGGTGTTTTAATAAAAATTAAACTAAACAAAGAATACATTTTTTATTATTATTTATTGTTGTCCAAGATGGTGCATGTTTTATAAATACATTATGGAAGTTAGTGGATTTCAAAGTGATTTATTTCTTGATGATGTTCATTTGGATTTACAGAATATTTTTACTATGCGGCCTTGATGAAGAAAATTTAGATTTTGGATAAGGTTAATCCGATTTTCCCAAGTTACCACTTTCAAATTGGAAATTGTTTTGTAGGGTTTCGAAAACTGTAAATTACAAATTCAAACGTGATGGAGAACTACAGTTTTACCTTCGATTTAAACTGTAACAGAAAGTTTGGTTTAACAGCCTCAAAATTTTATATGATTTTAGAATTCAAAGATTCCCTGAGTCGAGGAAATCGGTACTCAATATTTAGTGATGATTTGTTGAATCGATTTAGTTCGACACTCCATTGTTGTTTTGACATTTCATCGTTGGCGGTGGTCTTTGAGTTTCTACTTTGTTATTCTAAATCGTATCCCTGCTTGGGCGCCATTTCCACAAACTGTTCCCTTCATAATAATCCAAGTCAAGTAAAACTTTATTCAATATTTAGTTGAATTATATTACTCAAACTCTACATCGTGGGTCCATTTTGGCGTTGTTAATTGAATTCGGGCCCCTGCTTGGGCACCATTTCCACAAGCTGTTCCTTTCCTAATAAACCAATTTAAACGGTACTCAAGTATTATGAGTTATAACCTCTCTCCACAGTAAGGGAGTGTACTGACTTTGTCATTCCGTCATCCCCAAGACATCTCTATGTGTCAAATTGAAGGCAGTTTCATATAAAATTTCAAAAAGTTCTCAAAATATTAGCAGTTGTTAGAGGATGCTGACATTCCCAAGACATTTTTCCTAAGTAGTCTTTGGGGGAAATGTCTGATATAGGCTGGGTATGGAAAGGCACACACATGTGACGCACATCACATTTAGCAATGTAGCATACGACACATGTGACATTTCATTTCATATGTGTAATGGACCATGCTACCGGCACATGGCATTTAAGAAATGTGCAATGTACCTTAGTATGACACAGGTCACATCTGAAATGTGCCGTGTGTCATACAAGAGCACATGTGCCGTGTTCCAGTTATAGGCTAATGACATTTTTTTTTTTTTAAATAGTACTTTTTTTAGAAAAAATAGTAATATTTTTAGAAAATAATAGTATTTTTTTTAGAAAAAAAATAGTACTTTTTTAGAAAAAATAGTACTTTTTTAGAAAAAATGGTACTTTTTTTTTAGAACAAATGGTACTTTTTAGAAAAAATAGTAATTATTTAGAAAAAATAGAACTTTCTTAGAAAAAGGTACTTTTTAGAAAAAATAAAAAAAAGTATTTTTTTAGAAAACAAGCACTTGTTTAGAAAAAGTAGCAATTTTTTCAGAAAAAGTATCACTTTTTTAGAAAAAGTAGCACATTTCTTTTAGAAAAAGTTGCAGTTTTTTAGAAAAAGTAGCATTTTTTAAATAAAAAGTAGCACATGTTTAGTAAAATAGTACTTTTTTAGAAAAGTACAATACAACCTTTAGGAAAAACATTACTTTTTCAGGAAAAAAGTACTTATTTGTAAAACATATTACTTTTTCCCTAAAAAGTATTATATAAGAAAATATGGTACTTTTTCTTCTTTAGAAAAAAATACTTTTTTTTTGGAAAAAACTACTTTTTAGACAGAAATGCACTTTAAAAAAAATTGATTTTTTTTATAGCAAAATAGATTTTTTTTATAAAAAAATAGATTTTTTTTATAAAAAAATTGATTTTTTAGAAAAATATATTTTTTAAAAAGTAAATTTTTTACTACTTTTTTAAAAAAGTAATTTTTTCCAAAAAAGTACTTTTCTTCAAAAAATTACTTTTTTCTACAAAGTGTGTGTTCTTAAAAAATTATTTTTTCTAAAACATGTACAATTTTAAAAAAAAATTTTCTAAAAAATCCATTTTTTCTAAAAAGTAATTTTTTGTATAAAAAGTAAAAAAGTACTTTTTTTCTAAAAAGGTAATACATTTTTTAGAAAATATAGTACTTTCTTAGAAATAATAGTACTTTCTTAAAAAAAATAGTACTTTTTAGAAAAAATACTATTTCTTTAGAAAAAGTAGCCCTTTTTTGGTAGAATAGTATTTTTTTAAAAAATAACTATTTTTTAGAAAAGTAATATTTTTTTTATACCCTCCAACCACAGTATGGGGGTATACTCACTTTGTCATTCCGTGTGTAACATATCGAAATATCGGTCGGGGACCCCACAAAGTATATATAATATTGATCCATGATAGAATCTAAGACATTCTAGCGATGTCCGTCCGTCCGTCCGTCCGTCCGTCTGTAGAAATAACGATGCAGTCCAAACCAAAAGAGCCAGAGCCCTGAAATTGGTTAAGAATATATCTTATGTTACTGGTAAGGTTAAGTTCGAAGATGGGCAAAATCGGACCAGGGGGAAAAAAGTTCCCCCTTGAAGAACTAAAACGACCCCTGAAAAATACGATATTTTTTCGAGTTTTTTTAAATTTTTGGTCAACAAATGTAACATTTGTATGCCATATTATGTTCATAGACCAGCGCTTGGACCAAATGGGTTAGAAAATTAGATTTTTTTCAGGCAGCCCCCCTTTGGGGGCGTGGTTATAGAAATTAAGTAAAAATAACGATAAAAATGTATTATTTAAGCGTAAATATCATAAACAAATAATTTGTAAACATATATAGCGGGGGTACAGGTGTCCCCCACCAAGTCCGCTGACCTCCCCCACCAAAAAAATACGCCCCTGCGATTTTTTTTTTTTAATTTTAAACATGTTGGAGGGTATAACAGATTCGGCACAGCCGAATTTAACACTCTTACTTGTTTTTTTTTTAAAATTGTTTTTTTTTTATAAACAAATTGATTTTTTAGAAAAAATAACTTTTTTGAAAAAGTAAATTTTTTACTACTTTTTTTTCCAAAAAGTACTTTTATTCCTAAAAAGTACTTTTTTGTAAAAAGTGTGTCTTCTAAAAAAGGACTTGTTTTTAAAAAAAAGTACTTTTTCTAAAAAATTTACCATTTTAATTTTTTTTTTTTTTAAAAATCAATTTTTTCTAAAAAGTAATTTTTTGTCCAGAAAGTAAACTTTTTTTACAAAAAAGTCATATTTTTCCAAAAAAAAGTACTTTTTTTTCTAAAAAGGTACTAAATTTCTAGAAAATATAGTACTTTCTTAGAAAAAATAGTACTTTCTTAAAAAAAATAGTACTTTTTTTTAGAAAAAATGGTACATTTTTGGGAAAAATAGATATAAAGTACTTTTTAGAAAAAATACTATTTTGTTAGAAAAAGTATCCCTTTTTTGGTAAAATAGTACTTTTTTATCAAAGTGCTATTTTTAGGAAAAGTGGTATTTTACCAAAAAATGGCTACTTTTTCCTAAAAAGTACTTTTTATATATTTTTCCCGAAAATGTACTATTTTTTCTAAAAAAGTACTATTTTTGTTATTAAGAAAGTACTATTTTTTCTAAGAAGTTACTATTTTTTCTAAAAAATTTAATTTTTTTCTAAAAAAGTACTGGGCACATGTGCCATTCCTTACCCTGGATATAGGTCATACGAAAATGCAAACAATTTTTGTATTTCCTTATTTTTTACTTTCAACACACTAACTTTTGAAAGACTTTTCGGAGGATCTTGAAATTTGGCACATATGTTGGGCATTTATCTGGTCAGGCTGGAATTGCAATTCTGATAAATCCTTTCAGTGGTTCAAAAGTTTTAAGCAAAAGAGTGAATTTCGGCAAAGGGGTTTCACAAATCTACAAGATAAAAAAACACGCTAACTTTCGAAAGGCATTTCTAAGGATTCTGAAGCTTTACATGTATATTTTTCGTTCCCCTAGTCTAGTTTGTATTAAAATTCAGCCAAATCGGTACAGTGGTTCAAAAGTTATAAGCAAAACCTTGAATTTCAGATTGGTTTCACCTTAAAATCACGTGTTAAAAAACCGAGCTTTAAAAAAATCTTTAAAATCATTTTTAAGACATAAAATTACTTTATAAAGTATTTTTGTTACTCAAAAATATTTTTTTACTAAAAGAAATTACACTCGAAAAAAATTTTATACTAAAAAAAAAAATTAGGAATTTTTCTTTTTTTTACAAAAATGACTAAAAAAGGTTTTTTTCTCAAAATAAAATATTTCTTATCAAAATTGAAAAATTTTTTTACTATAGAAAATTTACTTTCATATAAAAAGGGCATATTCAAATATTCGGCCAAGTCAAATATAACTTTTCTACTTGTTTTTTGTACTCTTAAAAAAATAAAATATTTTTAAATCAGAAAAAGTTCAAGGACCCCAACGTCTACAACTAAACGCCCCACAAAAAACCCCTTGTAAACTCTGGGGTCCGTTGACTCTGAGGTAATGTTGTTAGTGGCAGAATGGTGCTGTGCTTGCTCATTTTATACTTTCAGTCCGAGTATGCATCATTGGCCCAACTATTTGGAATCCGGCCCCTGCTTGGGCGCCATTTTTAACATATCTTACTAATTTATTTCTATCTGCGGAAAATTTCTAAAACTTTAAAAATAACCTTACAAATTGTTTTTTCTATGTGGACAAGCAAATTTTAATCTAAAAGGTGTCTACTTTTTGTGTTACACCGAGCCTTGTAGAACTTCCTTCCATTTCCACTTTAAAGTGCAAGAAAATCATATGAACTAATAAGTGTTTTAGAATCTCTGACAAAATATAGTTTCCTTTTTTACTTAATTTACTCTTATTTTATAATTTTTTAGTTATTTTCTTCTACTAATCATCAAATTAATCTTAGTTATAGACTTTTTACTAATTGTTTTGGCTCCAGAAATTAAAAGACAGACAAAAAATGGGAATTAATATCTATTTTTTTTTTTTAAATATTCTATTGATAACAATTAATTTTCTATAGCAGATGATATTGATGATGATGGTGTTTTTTCAAAAGGGTTTTTTTTTTTATTTATTGAAAAGTATCTTTAAAATCACTTCAAAATACTTTCAAGCCACTTTAAATACAGAAAAAATACAAGTTTTAAGCGTCGGCTTTTTAGAAACACTCAATTTTCAAATGTTGTTAGAGGCATGCGACATTTTTTTCAAATTCAATTTTATACTTATTCAAATGTTTCTAATGTTGCTTAAGCCTTTTTGGAGTTTTATTTTTTTGTTCAAATGCGATCAAAAAAAGATCATTACAACATTAATATCAATTTGGTGGAAGATAAACAACAACGAAAAAATTTATACGTGGTACATACACATATCATTTGAAAATCTTTATATATTTCTAATATGTGGTGTTTTGAGTGTGTTTCAATACTTTTATTTATTTTTTGGTTTTCATCTCTTTTTTTTTTAGAAAATCCATTTGATCTTGATTTGTATGTGGTGTAGAAAGATCAATATATTTGTCCCATATCTGTTATACATATTCTACATACAGTCGTATATTTCTGGATATTGTAAATTATACCATGATTGAAAAGTATACAACATTTCGTGTATAAAATTTTAATTTTTTCTTAAAAAAACATAACAGATTCTGAAACATTATTTGTGCAAAAAATGTCTGAGTTTCTGTAGCAATTTCCGTAGAGAAAAGTTTTTAGATTCTACACACAAAATATTTTGGATGTAAATTCAACTGAAGAAATGTTTAAAACAATCGTTTTTCATTTTAAAATCGGACTACTTGTATTACATTTAAAACAACATACGTTTTCAGTTATTTTTAAACGTTAATAAATGACTAGACATTCCGTAAAAACAAATGATATTTCAGTTATTTTAACTGTTTACAATTTGTATGCCCTCCACTCTAGTGATAGAGGGTATATATAAATTTGTCATTCCGTTTGTAATACATCGAAATATTGGTCTAGGTCCCCATCATGTATATATATTCATGATCCTCGATCGATTTTAAGTCGATCTAGCGATGTCCGTCCGTCCGTCCGCCAGTCTGTCCGTAGAAAACAAGCTAACTTTTGAAAGACTTTACAGAGGCTACTGAAGTTTGGTACGTATGTTGGTCATTTACATGGTCAGGTTGGTATGGCAATCCAACCAAATCGGTACAGTGGTTCCAAAGTTAGCTCAATCGGTCCAGTGGTTTAAAAGTTATAAGCAAAACACTGAAAGATTGGTTTCATTGCCACGTGTTAAACAACACAGAAAAAAATATGGAGGAAACAAATTTGAGTAATCACTTGTTTAAATTTAAAAACAAAAATTGAGTAATTTTTTAATTGACGCAATTAAAAATTTACTTAAAAATTTTAAAAACAATTTAAGTAAATAATTTAATAAAAATTTAATAGTTTTTTTAATGCTTTTTAAACTTGTTTAGTTTTAAGACTATTGGTAACTTAAAAATTACACTCGAAAAAAATTTTACACTCCAAAAAAATTTTACACTCCAAAAAAAATTTTGTGAACATACGTAAATTTTGTGAACATACGTAAATGCATTCACTCAGAAAAACATTACACTCAAAAAAAGTTTTACACTCAAAGAAATATAGTAATTTTTTTTTTTTTTTAATGGCAAAAAAAGAGTTTTTTACTCAAAATAAAAAATTTCTAATCAATGTTAATTTTTTTCACGTTAAAAAATGTGCTATCCTTAAAAAAAAGGCATTGTGGAGGGTATTCATAGATTCGGCAAAGTCGAATTCAACTTTTCTACTTGTTTTATTTTTTTTAAATCTTAACTTTAAAATAGTGTAACTTCTGACCGAAACAAGATATCGCTTACTTAGTTTTTTTTTTTAAATCAGAAATCTACATAGCTTTTAAAAAAAATTATTTTAAAATAAATCGGACTAAATGCGGTCGCGCTATTGCCAAAAAACTGGACCTAGATCGGTTGAAATTAAAATTTCCCTTTTTAAAATGACTGTATCTTGTAAAGTATAAGAGATAATCACACACTTTAACACGTTTTTTTAGGCCTCACTAGCACATTGTTCACATATAATTTTTAAGAAATCTGATAAAAAAAGAGTTCGTATGCAAAAGATCAGCCGCTGGGCTCCAACTTCCAAACTTAAGCTCAAAAATACGTTAGCTTTCACCATTTCAAATTTCTTGTCTATCGGTCCAGTAGTTCAGTAGTCTCCTACTGTGCTACATTTCAAATTTCAAGTTTCTCAAACCATTATTTCAGGAGATAGAAAAAGTACCAAAGACAATTTTTTACCCCATTAAGTTCGTAAAAGGCATTTTTTCAGAGTGTTTTTCCGCTGACGGATCCTTAATTTAAATTCTACACTAAGAAAATTATGTCATTAACTGTTTGTAGGTTATTTTAAAAAGTAATCAGTAAAGTTATTTTAAAAGAAAAATCATTAATTTTATTATGGACTTCTTATTTTCTACTGTTTCTGTAGCTTAAAAAAAATAATTTACTGTATTAAAAACGAATTTTCTGTTACATTTAATTTCGGCAGTAAAAAATTTCTTCTATAGTTTTACTGTTTTTCAATACAAAATAACTGAATATTCACTAGTTTTTTAATGTTTTGGTTAGTCATTAAATTAACATTTAAAATTTACTGTATTGTGTTTTTATTTTAAAAGAAAAAACACTGGAATGGTTTTTAAATAAAAGTTCATTTGTTTTAAGTGAATATTCAGTGGAATTTACCTACATAATTTTTTGAGTGTAAAGTTTCTAGAACAATTTTTTATGAGATAGTACCAAATCCCACTTTTTTACCCATTTTGTCCCCTTAAAATCGGAATCAGAATGTTTTTGTTATTGCTAGAGGATCTTTCTTACATTTCAAATTTCAATGGACCATTTAATTATAAATAAATTCCCTTTTTAATTGAAAAAAAAACCAAAATCTACACCAAGTTGTCTTTTTGCGACTTTTAAAAATTTTTCCGTATTTCTGGAGATTTTTGCCATAACGTTTTTATTTGTTTTTTTTATTTTTTAACATTTTTTTTTTTAATGAAAAAAATAAATCTGAACAAAATTTAATTTTGGCGATTTTTTACATCCGATTTGGCGAGAAAGCCAAAAAAGTCTGGCCACCCTGTTAAGTACACACAAAATAATAACTCTGTAAAATACTCTGTAAAATGACTGTAATCTCAATTCAACAGATTTTGAGAGAGTTTTCTGTCAAAATACAGATTTTAAGAAAATACTTTGTATTTTGTTGTGACTAAAAAACCAAAGTTTCATCTGTTATATTACTTTTAACATTGTAATCTTAATTTTACAGATAATTAACAGAGTTTTCTGCTAAACTACAGATTTAATCGAAATACTCTGTATTTTTTATAACCAAAAAAACTAAGTTTTATCTGTATTTTTACTTATTTATATGTAATCTTAATTTCATAGTTAAAAACAGAGTTTTCTGTAAAAACACCAAAATTTTATCTGTATTTTTTTTTTTGAGAAAATCCAAAAAAATTACCAAAAAAATCTTTTCAAAAATCTTATTAAAATTTTACAAATTGACATGTATTTTACTAAACTCTGTAAATTTACAGAGTTTTTTCTGTAAAATTTTGGTTGCATCAAATGCATTTTACAAATATATGTAAATTTACAGAGTTTTTCTTTGCTAAAGTGTTTGATTTAACCAATATTTTACTAGAAACTCTGTAAATTAAAATTTTTTTGTCAAAATCATTTTACAGAGTTTTATAGTAAAATTACCAAGAAATGTTGCTAGCTGGAAAAGTATGGTGTACTCTGTTAAATTAGCAGAGTTTTTCTGTAATTTAACAGAGTTATTATTTTGAGTGTAGACTTAAAGAAACCAACACTTACCAAACATGAAGAACAAATACACTTTTTTCTCGTTTTGTGCGTGCATACAGGAAAAGGGACACACATATGCATAAAAATATCTACACTCAAAATAATACATTAGTAGATTTAGTAATTTTTTTTTGGTAATGCTGGTTATCTAACTTTTAGCAAATTTTTAGTTGAGATTAGCATGTTAGCAAAAATATCTTGTAAACTTCATTTAGCGCATTAGCAGTTTTAAACAAAATTTTAGCTAATTTTTTTTGCTAAATTTAAAATTGAGTTGACCAAATTTTTACAAGCTTTTTTGCTAATATTAGCAAAATGTAATTTTTTTTTATTTTCAGAAAACTTAAAATGGCGGAAACTAAGCCAGATAGAGCAAAATGAAGGCCATTTTTGGTTCTCGGGCTTTCCATAGTATCGCCAGTCTTCTTCACATGTGTGGACCCTAATGGGCCCTAACTTTGGATCCAAAAAAGTTAGCATTCCCGAAAATTTTAAAATGCTCATATCTCGGTAAATATCAAGGTAAAATATCAAGGTAGAGCGAAACGGACACAAATTTTGGAACAAAAACTATGACGGTTTTTATGGAACCCAACTAGGTCTAGGCCAATCGGGGTCTGGACCTATCGGGTCCGAACACAATGGGGTCCTCAAATGTGTATGAACTAAGTTGAAATAAAAAAAATTTCAGTTAACTAATTTTTGGCAAAACATTTTTGCTAACTTTACCAAAAAAAATTGTGGGTTCAAAATCAGCAAATTTTCTTGTAGATTTACAAGCTTTTTTTGGTAACATTACAGTTTTTTTTTCTGAGTGTAGACCAATTGGTCCATAGCGATACCACAAAACTTTTTCCGCTTATCGATGTAAACTAAATACATTGACCTTCATGGCAAATTGTTTTAAACTTTTCAGGTCTATCCTCGTAATTTCTCGAACTGTGAACTTCCTATAATTGATAGTCGAGTTCGTGCCAAAGCCGGGCAGTGACACAGGATGTGTTCAATGGTCTCGCACCTTTTGCAGCTTGCGTCCGTAATAAGATTCACGTTCTTGGCATGTTTTCCGACAAGACAGTGTCCCGTTATTAAACCTGTCAACATACGACATTCTATTCTCGTAAGTGTAAGTAAGAATTTAGTTCTTCCTAAATCATAGCGTGGCCATAAAATTCTGCTTATACGACTTGTCCCAAGTTCCCTCCATCTTTGATTTGCCTTGGCGACAGTAAGGGTATTTCGTTTTAGTTTGTAATGCTGGAGTGGCGGTGAAAGCATTATGGTGGTACCTATGACATCTGCTCCAAGTTTCGCGAGTTCATCTGCTTTCTCGTTTCCTTGTATTCCTTCGTGCCCTGGTACTCACAATAAGGTACCTTCATTATTTAAGCAAAGTTGTTTTAAATTCTCGTAACACTTTAAAACCGTTTTCGATTTAATTTGGTAGCTCAAGAGTGCCTTTAGAGCAGCTTGACTATCCACGTAGAAATTAAGGGTTGCACCTTTTTCCTTTGCCATATATTCCACAGCTTTTGATATAGCAGCTATCTCAGCCTGAAAGCTACTCGAGTCTATGGGTTATTTAAAAGATAAGTGTTGGTCTAGTTTTAGTATCGTGAAACCAGCTCCCACACCATGCGATTGCTTCGATCCAATGATGTATTCAGAGGGGGGGCCCAACAACAACAACAATTTTTTTTTTTTTTTATATGTATTGGAAAACACAAATCTCACGAAAAGAACAACAAAATTTTTTTGTTGTTGTTGTTGGGCCCTGAAAAAACAATCCTGCATACGCCTATGCTTCGATCCATCAGTAAAGATGTTTATTGAGTTCGCAGGAGGGCCCTGCCAGATCGACCAGAATTCTCGATCCGGAAATCTTTGTAATTTTAAGAATTTTCAAAATTTTTTAACGCCCATCCGATTTTGCAATAAGGCATTGAAGAAGCTTTAGATTTTTTTTATTTTAAGTGATTTGATTAAGCGCCTTGGATGTGCCATCGCAAAATGACTGGAGATAAAAGTGCAGATATTTCCGCTCACAATGACTTTTAAGACAATGCTATGCACGAAATCAATTATTTGCATCGCCGCATTACTTCCTAGTCACTTAACATTAAATTTTAGTTTTGTTTGCTAATGCAAAATCCAGAAACAAAATTTGTGAATTTTGTAAATTTTTAAAATGTCCTCTAAAATTTTTGCAATTCAAAATTTTAAGATGCCCACTTGACTAGGACGTGTTAATAATGAAAAAATTTAACTCCAAAAAGCGCTGGCCAATTTGAAATAAAATTGCGAATGTGCCCGGCGAAAAACTGCTCTTTTCAAAAAAATTTCGCTCATTCTCTCAATTTTTGACGAGACGGTACAACGCCCCTATAGCTAGGGCACATTAAGCTTTTCTTCCATAAGTTGTAGGTGATTACAGCAGCTATCGACTACTTTGATCGGAATTCAATTATGTTAATGCGCACACATGCCATGGCCAAAAACCACAAAAATTATAAAAAAGCTCAAATTTGGTTTCAATTTTGGACCCCCATATATTTTTTGATTAAATGATGTTCTGGCAGGTCTATTAACGTCAGATTTATCTCTAAGGTATAATCAGTCTATCGTATGCTGGTTGACATCTAAAACAAAAAACCAAGGACGCAAAATAAAAAAGAATGAAAAAAAATTGGTTAGTTTCAAGCCATTTTTACTCAATTTTTAGACTTTAAATGGCTACAAATTTTGCAGAAAAGAACTTTTGGGCAAAAAAAAAAATTGGGACTAGTTTTTTTATATTATTGATCGTTCTGTATTCACAGATTCATGTTAATGTGTGGACAAAAATGAAGAAATAATTGACAGCTAAACTCAGGTATCAAGAGGTGCAAAAGAAAAATATTCTTGCCCATATATACTTTATGGAGTCCTAGACCAATATTTCGATGTATTACATACGGAATGACAAACTTATATATACCCTTTATCGCTAGAGTGGAGGGTATAATAAAAATAATCGTTGATCGAAGGACGACACGGGTTAAAATTATCGTATTTGGCCCAAATTAATTTTTAATGAAAGACTGTTTCAACCTTTGTGAAAGGGTCATGGGAAAGAAATTTTTAATTTAAAAAAAAAAAAAAAATTCTTTAATGTAGGAAAAAAACACCATATATTGCAATATTTAAATAGCGATATTTTGAAAACCGTTTGATGTTAAAAGTTTTTTGATTTTTTAATGTAATGTATCGCAAGATTTTTTATTTTAAAAATCACAAACATTGATCGTCGGGCGCCACGGTTTAATATAACCCGATTGGCCAAAAATTTTTCCCACAAAGGTCCAGGTCCAGTGCAATAAAAATTTTCGTGGACACTTGGGGAAATCCAATGTTGAAGAAAAAATGTCACTCTAGTGCAGCTATATCGATCCTGAAAGTATTTTGCAATACTTTTCCACCTTAGTGTTCAAAGTGCTGTTGCGTCGGCAAACTTGAATCAATTTTATTGATTTTTGAATTTGTTTTTGTTGACTGTGGTTATAATATTTTTTTTCCTCATTCTTAAGTGGATTTTTTTTTGTGGGTAGAATATGAGCCACTCTTGTTTTCTGTTGTTTTTATTTTTTTTAATGCAAAGTGCGCCAGACTACTTTATTTGTATTTTATTTAAATTAATATTAATTTGTTGTAGAATTGAGTATTTAATTTTGTTGTTGCTTTGGATATTTGTTGTTGTTGTATTGTTAACCCATCTGTGTGATTTTAGTGATGGGATTTTCTCGTTTTTTGGTTTTAATGGTTGTCATTTTACAAATTTCTGTTCATATCGGAATTTTTAAATTTGTTTCATCTTTCGATATGTAATAAAAAATACTAAATTACAAGACAAAACAATTTGTAGAGAAGAAAAAAAAATATTAAACAAATTATTATGGTTTTAAAAGTTAAGGCAGAAATATTTTTTACACTCAAGGAAATTTATAAGGACAGTTTCGAAAATGGAAAATTATATAAAGAGTAAAATCTTTATATAACTTCGACATTATGATAAAGAAAATTCTTGACTTTCCAGTTTTTGTGGAAAACCCTGCAGGTTCTGATAAGAAATTCTTTAAATTTAATTAGAAAATTAAAAATTTAACTTTAACCATATAATTATAATGAACAAAAGTTGACAATTTTATCAAAGAACGAATATTTACCTGTTTTACAAAAAGTTTTTTTTTTTTATACAAAAACTTCAATATTTTTATCACAATTACCTTCATAACCAATGAAAGTAATATTGGATAAGAAAAAATGTAATTAACATACAACAAGACACAAAACATTGTCTTTTACACACATAACTATTCAAATGTGCAGCTGATAATTTTTCAAAGTTTTCCATACTCGTAGTACGTTAACATTGTCACAATCAATGGTTTTTGAACCAGAAAGTAAAAAAAAATATACAAAAAAAAACGATGAAAGTGTTTTTTCCCTAACATATGAACAGTTGTTTTTATCAAGTACTTTATGTTTTTTGTATTGCACTAGTTGGTTTACAATGATGGCGGAAATGAAGTGTATTTTATGAGTGTATAACAATTGTTAATACTTAATACTAATGGATAAGACAATTACATTGTCGATTATATTTCTAATTAAAAAAAATATATATAAATAATTTCAAGTATTTTCCTCAAGAAATATTTAAATTATGGTTAAAAAGATAAACAATTGTGTGTTAAATATAGCTGAAAAACAAAAGACTTAAGACACAAACTTGGGTTTTTAAACGAAAACTTTTATTCAACTTATTTAACTTTTTTACAAATTTGTAAACATATATTTTCTTAAAAAATTTAAAAAAAAATTCTTTGATTTTTGAAATTATGGTGCATTTCATGGTGCATTTAATTTAATAAATTTTTAATCAAGACAGCTCGACACAAATTTGACCATTTTTTTAACATTTAGCCACGACTTTTAAGCCCAGGTTTTGAAAAATTGAAAAACTAAATTTTCTTAGTTCCATGCAGGGCTAACAGTACAACCTATTCAGAAATTCCTGGGAAACATGCATCGGCGTATACAGAGGGGGGGGCCCAACAACAACAACAAAAAAATATTTTTTTTAAATGTATTGGAAAACACAAATCTCACGAAAAAAACAACAAAAGTTTTTTTGTTGTTGTTGTTGGGCCTTGAAAAAACAGTCCTGCATACGCCGTTGGACACATGTTTTAGTGCAGTTTGTAACACCTCGAAATATTGTTCTATAATAAAGTTTATATATGAGGCATTCCACACCAAATGTCGCGCTACAGAAAAACATGTGTCCCGTAAATTTCTGAATAGGTTGTATGTATAGCCCTGTATGAAACTAAGAAAATTGCGTTTTTGGTTTTTCAAATTTTCAAAAACTGGGCTTAGGTGGCGTGGTCAAATATTGGAAAAATGGTAAAATTTGTGGCGAGTTGGCTTGATTAAATATTCATCACATTTCAAACGGAATGCACCACAATCCCAAAAATTTACATTCTTATATAGTTTTGTATAGGCTATCGATTAATTTTTTTTTTTTTTTGGAAAATTTTCAGAACCCATTCTGAAATTTTCTATTTTTTAAAAAAGTCAATTTATCAAAAAGCTGGCCACTTTTTTTTTCTTTTTTTACATTTTTTTAAGTTTAGATGTTTTTCCATCCACACAAAAAATTCAGACACGCGTTTTTCGTTTTTTTTTTTGAGAAAATCGCATTTGAATTTTAAATTTCATAACAATTTTTGCTTGTATATTCTTGTTGTAACGTTGCGAATGAGTATTATTAATTGCATAAATATTACTCATACGCTCTGTTGAAACAAAAAAATTCAAGCAAATTACTAAATTGTTATGAAATTTAAAATTCAAATGCGATTTTTTCGAAAAAAAAAAAACGAAAAACGCGTGTCTGATTTTTTTGTGTGGATGGACAAACATCTAAACTTAGAAAAAAAAAATTGAAAAATAGTGGCCGGATTTTTGATAAATTGACTTTTTTAAAAAATGGAAAATTTCAAAACAGGTTCTGAAAATTTTCCAAAAAAAAAAAAAAAAATTAATCGATAGCCCATACAAAACTATATTAGAATGTAAATTTTTGAGATGGTGGTGCATTCCGTTTTAATGTGATAAATATTTAATCAAGGCAACTCGCCACAAATTTGTCCATTTTTCCAATATTTGACCACGCCTCCTAAGCCCAGTTTTTGAAAAATTCAAAACCCAAAAACGCAATTTTCTAAGTTCCATGTAGGGCTATGCATACAACCTATTCAGAAGTTTACGGTACACATGTTTTTTTTTCGCTGGACATTTGGTGTGGAATGCATCATGGTGTGGAATGCCTCATATTCATGATCCTCTGATGTCCGTCTGTCTGTTGAAAACACGCTAACTTTTGAAAGACTAACTTTTGAAAGGCTTCTGAAGTTTGGCATATATGTTCTTTTTTTTACCTGGCCAGGTTGGTATTGCAATTCAGGGAACGCGGTCCAGTGGTTCAAAAGTTATAAGCAAAAGAGTAAATTTCGGCAAGGGTTTTTCGCGAACTTACGAGATAAAAAACACGCTTAATTTCGAAAGACAATTTTTAAGATGCTGAAGCTTGGGATATATATTTACCGTTCCCCTGGCCTAGTTTGTGTTGCACTTCAGCCAAATCGGTCAAAAGTTAAAAAGTTCAAAAGTTATTAGCAAAACCGTGAATTTCAGATTAGTTTCACCTTAAATTCACGTGTTAAAAAAACCGAGCTTTAAAAAACAAGCTTTAAAAACATTGGTAAGCAACAAAATGATTTTACAAAGTATTTTTGACTCAAAAATATGTTTACATTAAAAAAAAATTTACACTCGAAAAAAATCTACACTCGAAAAAAATTAGTAAAATTTTCTTTTTTCCAAAACATAAAAACAAACGTTTTTTTTACTCAAAATAAAATATTTATACTAAAAATTGTTAATTTTTTCACGTTAGAAAATTTATTATTCTTTAAAAAGGGCATTGTGGAGGGTATTTATAGATTCGGACAAGTCGAATTTAACTTTTCTACTTGTTTTTTTTTCAAGTTTAAAGTACTGTAACTTTTTAACAAAAAAAAAATACGTTTTATTCGTTATAGTTTTAAAATATCAAAAATTTGTTTAGCTAACTAAAAATTTGGGTTTGAAAAAATCGGACATTAGGTAACCAACCTGCTCCCGAAAAACAGGAAAATTTAAAATTGTCCCCATTCAAATGGCTATAATTCGGAAAGTAAAAGAGATAACGACTTCTTCAAGAATTTCTCTTTTAGGTATTTACTAGCGCTTTGAAATATATAAAAAAAAAATCGAATCATAAACAACTAATTGGCAAGCACTTTAAGCCTTTGTATACAAAGGGTGTCATACTTTAGGGGCCCCTGGAGGCGCCCCTATTGGAACGCGGGATACTCCGTCCAAACACAAGCTCCAAATTACGTTAGCGCTAACCGGCTTAAATTTTGCTGCAATCGGTCCAGTACTTACTTACTGAATGGCCGAATTTTTTCCACAAAAAATCGATAATAAACCACTGTGCGTTGGACCGGTGATGATTTAATAAAACAAATTTGCATTAAAAAACAAGTAAAAAAGTTGTAGTCGGTTAAGACCGACCATATGATACTCTACACCTGTCCTTTCCGATAAATGGGTCCCAGGTCCAAACATGGACCGATTGGATCTGTCTTTTGTTAGATCTTTATTTAGTGTTGAAAACACACTCAGATCAAATTTTAGTGGAATTAGTTTATTTTTTGTCAATAGACCGATTTAACTGAACATCGGTTGAAATTTTTATATGGGGGACTAGTCCAAAAATGGTCCAATTATATTCCGATTTTATTAGGTTACTAAAGTACACGTTTAACACCTAAAGATAAAATTTTTATCAAATATTTCCATTTTTATGAATTTTGAGGGAATTATGTGAATATCGGGAGGGCGGTTTGTATTGGGACTACCAGAAGGACTGACCTGAATCCTTTGAAATTTGGAATGGTGGTTTGTGCAAAATGTGATTACCTGCTAAATTTCAAAGCGATATCTACGATAACACGGTTATAAGAGTCATTTAAGCCGAATATAAAGGGGGTGTTTGTATAGGGGCTAGGTCTAAACATGGACCGATTTTCTCCAATTTCAATAGGCTTCGTTCTTGGTCCAAAAAATGCTTAAGTTTAAAATTTCAGGTCAATTGATTGAAAATTGCGCCCTGTATCGTGCTTAAACCGATAGATGGACAGACGGACGGACGGATGGACATCGCTAAATCGAATCAAAAAGTAATTCTGAGTCGATTGGTATACTTGAACGTAGGTCTGGGACCAATATTTTGGGTAGTTACAAACATCAGCACAAACTCATTATACTCTGTACCACAGAGCGGTGTAGGGTAAAAAAAATGTCATTTTGTATGGGAGCCCCTTACACTCAAAATAAAAAACTGTAATGTTAGCAAAAAAAGCTTGTAAACCTACAAGAAAATTTGCTGATTTTGAACCCACGATTTTTTTGGTAAAGTTAGCAAAAATGTCTTGCCAAAAATTAGTAACAGAATTTTTTTATATTTCAACTTCATACACATTTGGGGAACCAATTGGGTTCGGACCCAATAGGTCCAGACACCGATGGGCCTAGACCTAGTCGGATTCCTTAAAAATCGTCATAGTTTTTGATCCAAAATTTGTCTCCGTTTCGCTCTACCCTGCTTAGTTTTTAAAATACATGATTTTAGGCGACCACTGGAGTTCTGAGAATAAAAAAACTCGACAGCTTTAAAAATATTACTCGGTGAGCTTTTGGTTATTTTGCGGTCTTGTTCTACGTGTTGAGAGCTACAAAAATGCTTATGGACTTTTTGTTGTTTCGGCAATATTTACCGAGATATGAGCATTTTAAAATTTTAGGGAATGCTAACTTTTTTGGTTCCAAAATTAGGACCCATTAGGGTCCACACGTGTGAAGAGGACCGGCGATACTATTTAAGGCCCGAGAACCAAAAATTACCTCCATTTTGCTCTATCTCGTTTACTTTCCGAGATAGCGCCATTTTAAGTTTTCTGAAAATAAAAAAAATTTACAATTTTTTTTGCTAATATTAGCAAAATAACTAGAGTTGTCAAAACCGGTTTCCGAATTATTCGAAAAACCGGTTTTTTCGCTTTTTCCCGGTTTTTCCAAGCCGGTTTTTTAAAACCGGTTGTTTTCTAGATATTCGAAAAACCGGTTTTTTTGTGTCGAATTATTCGACATTTTCGAATATATAATACTTCATTTTTTGTCATCATTTGTTACAAATTTTGTAAAATACAACTCTGTATTTGAAATTTTGTTTCTTAATTCAGTAATAAATAAGAAGGTTAAAAGCAGAGTTATAGAGTAGGGTAACAAATGGCGTTTGGAACAGTAGTAAACAAAAACCATATGGTATTGTTTAAGAAATTTTATCACAAATCGAAATCTGAGCGAAATGGAAGATACCAGTTATACAGTAAGAATGCATGCAGATTGCTTTTTGTCTCTCTTTGATTTACGTTTAAACTTTAGTGTGGTATTACCAGATTTTTCCAGTTATTTTTGGTGATGCCAGATCTACAAATCTGTCAATTCCTTACTCTATAACATAGTGACATAGTAATCCATCGATCGTTTTGTAGATCTGGCATCACCAAAGATAATTGGAAAATTCTGGCAATGCCAAACTAAAGTTCAAACGCAAAGCAAAGAGAGACAAAAAACAATCTGCATTCTCACTGTAAAACTGGTATCTTCCATCTCGCTCACATTTCGATTTTTGATAAAATTTCGTAAACAATACCACATGGTTTTTGTTTACTACTTTTTCAAACGCCATTTGTTGGACTACTCTATGACTCTGCTCTATAACTCTGGTTAAAAGACACGGTTGTGAAGAAACACTAACAAGAAAAATGTTGTGTTTTAAATGTATTTTTTAAATGTTTTAAAGTCCTTGTTGTACTGATTAAAAGTACATAGTTCCATTTTATAGTGACTGACCCTATAATTTCTATTACTATAAATTAAAAACATTTTATTAACTTACATAAAAAATATGTATATTTTGTTGTTTTAAGCTTTGAATTTGATTTATTTAATAAGAATGAATTGTGTACAATTATTTTTTCTCTTTTTTTGTTAAAAACAAATTAAAACCTATTTATTTAATGTTTTTAACAATTTTAATTTAAAAAACCGAAAAACCGGTTATTCGAACCGGTTTTCAAATAAAAAAACCGAAAACCGGTTTTTAAAAAACGGCGGTTTTTTTAACTATTCGAAAACCGGTTTTTGAAATATGCCGAATAGTTGACAACTCTACAAAATAACATAGCTTGTAAAAATTTGATCAACTCAATTTTAAATTTAGCAAAAGAAATTAGTTCAAAGTTTGTTTAAAATTGCTAATGGGCTAAATGAAGTTTACAAGAATTTTTTGCTAACATGCTAATTTCAACTAAAAATTTGCTAAAAGTTAGCTAACTAGCGTTAGCAAAAAAAAATTAGTAAATCTACTAACGTATTTTTTTGAGTGTAGGAATTCGAGATATAGTGTTTGTTTGTTTGTTTGAAAAAATTTTAGGGGCAAACATTTATTGGGTAGGTCTTTCTATTGACCCCTTTTGAACGCACCATTTGAGTAGAACTTTTTAAAAAATTGGAAAACAATTGTAGGAATGGAATTTTTCAAAAAAAATTTTCTATACGAAAAATATCTCAGAATCTAATACTCTATACATGGGTCAAAAGTGCTACATATACTTATTTTTGATAAAATATTCTAAAAAATCTAAATTTCTGGAGACAGGTTTTTCCCGCCAATCTTTCAGGTGTGTTGCAGTGTAATATTTTTATATTATTATTTTCGATTTATTTTAAAAGTTTTACTATTTAACTATTATTAATTAATTAGCTACATACAACTAAAATTTCCTTTCTAAAAACCTGTTAATTTATATATTTTTCATTATATTTCTTTCCAAACTCCTAATTCAAAATTTTCGCTTAAACTCTTTTGATATTTTTTTCCTCCCCTCCTGGTGTAGAAAAAAATAAAACTATTTAGTGGCGTTTTTACTCGCGTTTTTTTTTGTTTGTTGTTCTTTTTTGTTGATGTTTGATCTAAACCGCTTGTATGTTGGTTGTCTTAGTTTCTTGCCTCAGTGTCTTAATGTCGGTTGCATTCAAATGACCACACTGTAGTGACAACTTTTCGGCACGCGGTTTTACAAATTCCACTATAAGAAAAACACACATACATAATGTCCCAGCAAACAAACATATGTGAACTAATTTTAAGTAGAGGTATTTAAGACTTATAACAAAAATCTCCGAATTTTACAAATTTTAGCGGATTACAAAAAAGCCTCAAAATTGTTTTCAAGTGGTTAAAAGTTATAAAAATCACGTTTTAATTTTTTGTACGTTATTTTTTACGTAATTACCTATACTAAATTCAGAATCTGAACATTTCTAGTTGTTCTTAGATTTTCACTCATAACTCTTAAACCATCAGACCGATTTCGCTGAAATGCAATACCAACCTAACTGAAACAATGACAAATATATATGCCAATTATCGGGATGCTCTTTATAATCATTCAAAAGTTTGCGTGATTTCAACAGACAGCCAGACAGATTTTTGCACAATTCAGCACTTCACAGCGGAGTATTAACATTTTCTGGAGTAGAAAAGAATGCCTGTTCGAAATTCGTGAGTATTTTGTAAGTATTTCTGTTGTTTTAATCCACGTTTGTTATTGTATTGAAGTACTTCTGTTACTAACGGATTAATTTTTTACTGGGTTAATAAACGTAAAACAAGCTAGTCTGGCGCATACATGTGTTGACCCTTATAAAAAAAATTATAAAAAGTATCACCGACGTCTTTGGCGTAGTAAAGTAAGAGTTATAAGAGCAGCATATAAGAGCCAGTGTTGATGTTAATGTGCTGGTGTCAAAAAGAAAAAAAAAAAAAAAAAATGAAAAAGAAGGGCTTGTTTGTTTGGTAATATTGATGATGGTGTTCACTTTTGTTACCACCGACTGACTTGACCGATCAACCGACCGTTCACTGCTACACATATAATGAGATGGAAATAAAGCTTTTAAGTGCCTTGGCGTCATAGAGGCTTAAAAAGAAGAAAATTAATATAACAACAACGAATACCTCCTATACATGGACGTAGTAGGTTTCGTTTGTTGTTGCTGCTATAATTTTTTTTCTTTCTTTCAACTAAAATGTATATGGTTATGAGAAATATAATTAATTGTAATGGATACTATTAATATTATTATTCAATAAGTAGATATTGAGTGTAGGGAAGGTATCTTAACTTTATTATATGGATTAAAAAACAACAAGAGTGTTAAATGAGACAGTCCCGATTTTTCAAAACCTTACACTTTGGATACACAAAAAACAAATTTGCCCACTTTCGATTAAATAGTTGTTGTATTAACAAATAATTTGATTGTATTAACAAATTGTGTTGTTGAGCCAACAACGATTTAATTGAAAATGAGCCTACAATATAAATGTTTTTTCTGTGATATGATCGAAAATATAGAAATGCAATACTATTGTTAAAGGTGGTGCTTCCGATTCTAGAATAAAACACTGTGCAACACGATTTTGTATGGCCCACTGTAGTTTTTATTTTTATTTTTTTCAAAGACGTTTGGAATATGTTTTAGTCATAACTGTTTTTTTTTTTTTTAAATTCATGATTTTCGATTGAAATCGCTGTAGAATTTCCAGATTGGAATTTGCTGCAGTACACCACAATTGGATACCGTAAGTCCAAATTGGTTTTAGTATGCATTTGTATATCAAGAGCTTATTTTCGAGCGAAAGTTTCGATTGAGTGCCAATCAAATAAGACATTTTTCTGACTTGTAAGTCAAGGGCTATCTTTTTGGTCAGAATGTGTTTTTTCCATAAGAGCTTTTTGTCCAGGTGAATGCCAAGGTACTTGACATCATCTTTTTGGGAAATTTCCTTTCCATTAAGATAAACAGGGGGGGGCAAGTCCCATTTCTTAAAGTAAAAGTGACCTGAATTGATTTATCTTCATTTGATTTTATGCGCCAATCTTTAAGCCATAGAGAAATGTTATTTACACATTTTCGTAAAGTATTACTTGCAACTGCAGGATCTGCATGAACAGCAAGAGCTGCAGTGTCATCGACAAAGGTGCCTATTAGAACTCCATCAGTGTTTGGTAAATCTGCGGTATACTAGAGATACAGAGTCACAACTGTGACTAGATTATTAAACTTTTATATTTACAAAAAATCTTATTTTTCCAAAAATTTTTTTGATACTTAAACATTTTTCGCATAGAAAATGTCTCAAATATTTAAACTTTATTGAATAGAAATAGTCTGAGATTCTGAGATATTCTTTCTATAAAAAAAAATTTAAATGCTGATATACTTTCTTATAAAAATCTCTGAAATAATTCTTATATTTTTTGTATACAAAAATTCTAAGATCCTAAAACATAATTCGTAAAAGAAAATTATCAGATAGTAAAAAAGGATCAGTTTCTAAAACATTTTATGAAGAAATTTTGATACACTTTTCCAAAAATAAAATCTTAAATTTAATAGAATTTTAATATAGAACAATTATAGGGTTTTATTGCCATCTAATGTTTTCCAAGGCAATTTCTTAGAATTTCAAACATTTTTGATATAGAAAATTTATTATTGTTGGACTCAATTTCAAAAGAAAAAATTCCATATTCAGAGACATATTTCCTATAGAATCTTGCAACAGAAAATTTTCAGATTCTGTAAGATTTTTCATAGAAAATAGTTTTTTTTATATAAAAACGCATTTTTATCAAAATCTATGAAAATCATAGATTTTGATAAACTTGTCCTATAGAAAAATTCGTAGATTCTAAAATATTTTTCAAACAAAGAAATTTTAATATTCTTAAAAATTTTTCCGATTCTAAAAAATGTATTTGTAGAAACATTTTTTTCAGATTCATTTCTAAAAGATTTTCATATGCTGAGCATTTTTTTATATAGAATATAGTTTTTTAATCAAAAATTCTAACATTCATAGTCAAATACATAAGTGAATGTGGGTGTGGAACAAGGTGCTATAATCCAAAAACCAAATTGTTCAGGAGAAGCAAAAAACTAGAGTTGTCAAAACCGATTTCCGAAGTATTCGAAAAATCGATTTTTTTCTATTTTTCCAGTTTTTTAAAACCGGTTTTTTTAAAAAGGCCGGTTTTCGAAGTATTCGAGAAACCGATTTTTTGGTCTCGAATAATCGACTTTTTCATATATTTATTTTTTTTCGTTATTTTGCATTCAATGAAATTTTTTAGTAAACATCTCTAAGTTGAGAAATCGGATGTCCCCAAATCATTTGAAATGTATCCTTTTTTTGCCTTGCTTACGAGAATATTTTTTTCTACTCACAATCACGTGAGTAAATTTATGACAACTCACACTCACGTTCATTCACACTCACGTTCATTCACACTCACGTTCATTCACACTCACGTTCATTCACACTCACGTTCATTCACACTCACGTTCATTCACACTCACGTTCATTCACACTCACGTTCATTCACACTCACGTTCATTCACACTCACGTTTATTCACACTCACGTTCATTCACACTCACGTTCATTCACACTCACGTTCATTCACACTCACGTTCACTCACGCTCACAAAACTTTTTATAAAAAAAAAAATTTTAAAAATAAAGATTTCAAAAATGTAAGAACATTTTTAGCAAAATTTAAATTTTACCCAAATTCTACAATTTTTTTTTGTCTTTTTCGGGATTTTTAAATTTGTTTGCTTTTTTTGTGATGAAAGAAAATATGAAGAACAAATAAATCACGCAAAAAAATGGTCTCATGCATACTCACTCACGCAAAAATCTTGCTCACACACACTCACTCACGCAACTTTTTTCCTCTAACACCCACTTACAATCACGTGAGTTACTTAAATTTCAGTCACACTCACGCGTGAATCACGCACTAAACTGCTCATATGCCAATCTCTATTCTGAAGTATGTACAAATCATAGATGGGAATAATTAATTAATGGGACCAATTAATTGATGGTTTAATTACCATTTAATTGATGTCAATGGTAATGAAATTTTTTTCATTACAATTGGTTGTATCAATTGCACCAATTAAATTACTAATCAATTTAATTACTAATGAAAATTAAAAAAAAAAATAATTACCTTTGGAATGTCATCAATTAAAAAAAATAATTACCATTAGTAAAAGTCGTCAAAATATTGTCAAAATCGGTAATATTTGAAAATATCTGTTGTTTTTTGTTATTTTGTATTTCAATTTTTCACATTTTATGAACCAAACGCACGTTTGCCTTTTGTATAACACAATATTTAAAGTTTTTTATTTGCGTTTAGCTTTTTGTCTTTATTCATATTTAAAAAAAACATGCTTTGATGTTTAAATTTATAACTTTTCAAAAAGACAAAAATGTGTAAACAAATGGTTTTGAAACCAATTATAATTGGTGTTTTTCAACAATTGGTGCATTTCATTACAATTGGTAATTATTTTTTCAATTAAAAAAATTTAATTACCATCCCGAGTAAAAATTTTTATATGATGCAATACATAATGATATATAACACAATATATATTTATACGCAATTTAATCCGAATAATGGTGGATGTTTTTGCATTAAAAAAGATCAACTTGTATAAAATATGATTCAATTTCATCCGAGTTTTGACCAGACATTGCCATATTTCATTGGATCCAATTAGATCTAATTGCATAAAAACATAAAAAAGTCTTGGTGTGTTTTGGTTTGGGTGCGTTACACCACAGGTCAACGATACATTCACCAAACATATAATTTTCAAAAACAAAAAAAATGTTTGGGTACGCTTCGAACCAGATAGGTGATATACATAACCCTAACAAGGAAATGTTTAGGAACATTTTAAAAGTTTCTTATACTTTGCATTAAATGTTTCCAATTAACATTTTTGGTTAATTGGAAACATTTAATTGGAAACATTTATATATGGAACAAAATAAGCTATATATAATTTTATATTAAATTATACAGAAAAACAAATTTTGTATTGGCCCTAATATTATTTCATATATTTATATCAACCGTATACCTTTTAATCCAAATCATGATTAAATTATATATTACAACATATGACTGCATTTAAAAAAATTAGAAAATACCTCATGGGATGTATAATCATATATAATTTATTATGTTTGTATCAAGTTATATATTGTTATATATGTTTATTTTTACTCGGGATTAAATGGTAATGAATTTTTTTTCATTACCATTGATATCAACCAATGGTAATTAAATTTCAATGGTAATGAAAAATTCCCATCTATGGTACAAATAGCTTGTTTTGCTTTCCTTTTTTATTGTTTTGTTTTACTTTTTTATCAAATAAATAATTAAAAAACAAAAACCGAAAAACCGAATATTCGAAACCGGTTTTTAGTTACAAAACCGAAAAACCGATTTTTTTAAAAGGCGGTTTTTCGAAGTATTCGAAAATCGGTTTTTGAAATTGACGAATATTTGACAACTCTAGCAAAAAACTAAACAAGTCTCGAAAAAAAATATTTTTTTTAAATTTCTTTTTGCAGCTCGACGAAGGTGGACCATATGCATCTATGTACAAAATTTCATTAAAAACAAATGAGCGGAACTAGCAAAAAAATGAATGTGAAATTTTGTTCTAGTGGAATAAGGTGCTATGTTACAATTTCTACTAGGAATTTCAATACACTCAAAATATTTTGTAAGTAAATTCAACTGAAAAAACATTTAAAACAACCGTTTTTCCTTTTAAAAAACGGACTACTTATATTTCACTTGAAACAAAATACTTTTTCAGTTATTTTTAAACGATATTTCAGTTATTTTAACTGTTTACAATTTTTTATTTTGTGAAGTAAAAATAAAATTTTTTGAAAAACAAACTACAAAAACCGTATTTCTGTAAAATTATACGGTATTATCAGTTACAAATAATTTAACTGATAAAATTTTTTCCGTAAATTTTTGTAGTTTATTGTTTTAACAACTGTATAAATCTTTCAATAATTTAGTTTTTTTGAAAAACAAACGATAAAACGTTTAAAACAACTTTACCGAAAAACTTTTTGAATAACCGTAAATAGTTACTGTAAAACTTTTCTAGGTGTACATTTGCCAAGTAGTTTTAAGTTTTTTGTGTTATTTTTTTAAAATTAAAATTTAGCGTGATGAATTCTGCAAAATTTAGACGGGGTCCAGGAGTAATAATTTTTATATAAAAATAATAAAAAGCAGTTAATCAATCAAAAATAAAAAATAACTGTTATGCGGTTTATTTTAAACAAATTTCCCCATAATGGGTTAAAAAAATTGCACAATTTATGATATAAGTTACTAGCCATTAAATTTTAATGTTTGAACTTAAAATTGTGATAGATTATCAAAATCCACCCTTAGTATTACGTAAAACAATATTATGTTTTTATGTGGATATAGCACCTTTTTCCAGTTTACACTTTAACTATCGATAGATCAGATAATATAGCGTTTTTTGCCAAACCAATGGGCACATGTTAAAGCCTAGGATGTTTTCTACATGTTAACCATCTCACATGTAAGAATTTAAATATATGACCTTTAGTTTAACTGCAAAACAAATGTTAGTATAAGGCAAAAAGTATAAAATATTCCCAAAAATAGTTAAAATTGAACTTTTAAAGTCACTTTTATGACAGGAAACGATCCAGTTTTTAACAAATTTGTTTAGAAATAGGTCGAACTATTGTAGGAAGGCACGATTTTGCAAAAAAAACGCGATATCCAAAAATTGGATTTTAGCACCTTGTTCCACACATACATTCAAGTATCAAGATATTTTCTAATGGTAATGTCTTGAATTCTTAGACTTTTCTATTGAAAATATTTAAGATAATACTTTTTCCTTAGAAAATGATAAGGAAAGTTATTCGGTTAAAAATGTCCACTACTCTATTGACGTTTTAGTTTCTCATATGAAATTTCATAAATTCTGAAACATTTTATCCTAAGGATCAGTGGCGTATACAGGGGGGGGGCCCGGGCCCCCGAAATGATTTCACAAATTTCAGGATTTGGTATCAAATAACAAGTACAATATTAAAAAACTTCTTAAAAAATCGAAAAACATTAAGAATCTAAAGTTTTTTGAAGAAAAGTGTTTTGAAATTGAAAATTTGTCTGTTAAAAGAATCTCAAAATCTGAAAATTTTTTCTTAGAATTTGAAACTTTTCAACTTAAGATTCTAATGAAAAATAGCTTAGAACCTGAAGTTTTATGTACACAAAAAAATGGACCTAATTGTAAGTAAAATGTAGTCAAATCTTTAAAAACAATGTCTCAGAATCATACTCTTTTCTAAAAAATAATGTCTCAGAATCTAAAACTTTCTATAAGAAAAATGTCTTAAAATATTGGCCTTTTTCTCAGAATCTATGACTTTTTCTATAGGAAAAATGTCTCAGAATCAGAGACTTTTTCTATAATGAATTCTCAGAATCTGAGCCTTTCTATATGAAAAATGTTTCAGAATCTGAGAACTTTCTAAAGGAATAATGTGTCTGAATTTGAAAAACACCTCAAAATCTGGGATTTTTTCTATAAAAAAGTTTCTTAGAATCTGAGGCAATTCTATATGAAAAATGTTTTAGAATCTGAAAACTTTCTGTAGGAAAATTTCTCAGAATTTTTCTTACAATCTTGGAAAATGTCTCAGAATTTTATACTTTTTTTTTACAAAAAATGTCTCAGAATCAACGAATTTTTCTTTAGGAAAATTATCTCTAAATTCAAGATTTTGTGTATAGGAAAAATGTCTCATTGTCAGAGACACAAGCTGAGACTTTTGGTACAGAAAAATGCTCAAAATCTAAGACTTTTTCTATTGTAAAAATATATTTTTCTATAAGAATAATGTCTCAGAATCTGAGTATTTTTCTATGGGAAAAATATTTTAGAATCTGAGACTTTTTCTTTAGGGAAAATATCTTAGAATCCGAAGCTTTTTCTATATGAAAAATCTTGCAGAATCTGACAATTTCCTATAGGCAAAATTTCTCAGAATCTGAGACTTGTTTTATAGGAAAATGTCTAAGAATTTGAAAATTTTTCTATAGGACAAGTGTTTAAGCATCTGAGACTTTGTCGAAAAAAAATGTCTCAAAATCTAAGAAATTTTCAGTAGAAAAAATGTCTGAGAATCTGAGATATTTTCTATAGGAAAAATGTCGAAGAATCTGAGAATTTTGCTATAGGAAAAATGTCTTAAGAATCTGAGACTTTTTCTTTAGGAAAAATGTCTTAGAATTTTAGACTTTTTCTATAGGAAAATTTTCTCAGAATCCGAGAATTTTTCTTTAGGAAAAAGGTTTTAGAATCTAGGTCTCAGATTCTGAATTATTTTTCTTATAGAAAAAGAATGTTTGTAGAATGTTTCAGAATCTGAGTTAATGTGCTAGACTAGAAATATCTCAGATTCTGGGAAAATGTCTTACAATCGGAGTCTTTTCTTTGGAAAATTATTTTATGAATATGTTTACAGACTCATTTTTTAAAATGACTTTTTTAAGAGAAACGTTTTCCATTGGAAATATGATTTAGAGCAGTGGTCGGCAGAAAGAGGCATATGAAAGTATTTGTGTTTTAATAAAAATATGCATGTGTTGGTGTATTTCTTCAACAAAGCGACATCAACCTGCTTTGAAGAAAATATTTGTTCTTTTTAATAAAAAGTTTTTATGCACTTTGTTGATTTTTTGTTGACATTCGTGTTGTATACATGTGAATAACCGATTGTGTTCGGCTCCAGCGTGCAATGGGTGCCGACCACTGATTTAGAGTCTTTGACTTTTTCTATAACAAAAACTGTCTTAACTGGAAATTGTCATAAAATTTTAGACTATTCTTTGAAAAAAAATTCAGATGCTGATAATCTATTTTATTAAAATGTGTCAGCATCTGATACAATTCACATTTTAAAAAAGGCTTAAGTCTCTCAAAAAATTTTAAAATATAAAAAAAATTTTAATTTTTTTTCCAGTTTTAAACTTACACAAAAATGAAGAATCTGATTGTGATACATTCAGTTCAAGGAAAGGATCGAGAAAAATTCTTAAACATGTGCTGTTATATAAAATATTTGTAAAAAAAAAATTGAAAAAAATGTTGGGCCCCCACCGAAATAAAATCCTGGATACGCCCCTGCTAAGGATGTAAAAAATTTCTCAGGATAGAGGCTATGCGTGCTGACGTAAATCATTAGCACACATATACACAACTCTCCTTAGGGGTTTTTGGTCCTGGTCATTTTCTTTCTATCTTTTTTTTCTTTCCCTTCCTTTTTCCTTTTCCTTTTCCTTTTCCTTTTCCTTTCCCCTCCTTTCCTTTCCTTTCCATTCTTTCTTTCTTTTTCTTTTCCTTTTTTCCTTTTTTCCTTTCTTTTTTTTTTGAAATCGTTTTGGTAGGGGGAGAAGTCCCATTCTCCCCCCTGGATCCGCGCCTGTTCGCAAGACATATTTTTTTCCATTTTTCCCCAGTTTCGGTCTCACAAACTTCAATGCGGGTGCAGCACGGCAATTGTCAATCGACTGATTGACAGGTCTCAGAATATGATTTTTTTAAGGGAAAAATATGTCAGAATCTGAGAATTTTTCTATACAATTTTTTTTTCAAAATCTAAGAACTTTTCCATGCGAAAAAATGTTTCAGAGTCAAAGAATTTTTTCTCATTTCCCAAAGAGTTTTTTTGATAAAAAAAAATGTTTTATATGGGTAAATGACTGTATGGGTAAATACACTAACAAAAACTTATCAAATGACAAGAAAAACTTGTTATTTTTATTTTTTGGCTACCTCCTGTTTGACAAGAATTTCTTGTAATTTTACAAGCTTTTTACCAATAATTTTGTAATTTTACAAGCTTTTTACCAATAAAATTGTTAAATTATATTTTTTTGACGCGATAAAACTTACAAGGAGATTTCGTAACTCCTATTACTAGAATTCCTAGTAGAAATTACGAGCTTTTTTGTAGTTTTACAATGTTTTTACCAATAAAATTGTAAATTTGCAACTTCTTGGAGCAATAAAATTTACAAGGAATTTTCGTAAATTTACCTTGGAAATTTGTGAAATTACAAAAAAAGTTGTAAAATTACAAAAAAGAAAATGAAAATTTCGATCGAAAATTTTTTGTTAAAAAACAAGGAAAACTGTCAAATATTGGTTATGGGATTACGAGACTTTTTCTAGTAATTTGATAAGGTTTTTTTTTTGAAAATATGAGCTCCCCGAGCTCATATGTATGTTTATTATATTTTCTATGATTTTTCTAAAACAACAACACGTAAAAATTGTGTTATGACTGAGTCATGACTATTTTCTATGAATAGAGCCCTTAATTTCCTTAATTTAAGTTAATTTTAATATGATTACGAACAGTAAGTAAGAGTGTTAAATTCGGCAGTACCGAATTTTGTATACCTTTAATTTTTTTACACACTCAAAAAAAAAGACTTAACTTAAACTTTGGAAAAATTTTCTTTAAAATAGTTTATAAATTTTCCCACAATTTAGTTAAATTTAACAAAAAGTTGGGAAATTTTCTTAAGTGTTAGGAAAAAATTTTAGTTCATGTACTGTTAAATAGTTCAATATTTTCCTTAAATGGAATTCCCAAATACATGGAACAAATTCTTACCGCCAAAGAAATTTTCCTTAAATATATGACAAAAATCTTTATTTTTAAGACATATTCCTCTTCTTTAGTTTTAGGACGTAATTTTCTACCAATTAGTTCATTTTCTTAGATTTGAGGAAGTTTTTTCCACTATTTTAGTAAAATTTTAATAATTTGGGCAATTTTTTTTTCAAAAACTTAAAATGGCGATTTCTCGAAAACTAAGCCAGATAGAGCAAAATGGAGGACATTTTTGGTTCTTTGAATCTCCATAGTATCGCCGGCCCTCTTCACATGTGTGGACCCCAATGGGTCCTAACTTTGGATTTTAAAAAGTTGGCATTCCGAAAATTTTAAAATACTCATATCTCGGTAAATAATGCCAACACAACAAAAAACTCAAAAGCATTGTTGTAGCTCTTAACACGGAGAATACTAAAAAGCTCTCCGAGTAATAGTTTTAAAGTTATCGAGTTTTTAAAATTCTCAAGACCCCAGTGGTCCCCTAAATTCACGTATCTCAAAAACTAAGCAAGGTAGAGCGAAACGGACAAAAATTTTGGATCAAAAAATATGAAGTTTCTTAAGGAACCCAACTGGGTCTGGGCCCATCGGGGTCTGAACCTATCGGTCCGAACCCAATGGGGCCTTCACCTAATCGGGTGAATGTGTATGAACTAAATTGAAAGAAAATTTTTCCCATTTTTTAGTTCAAATTGGCATAATATTAAAATTTGTTTTCTTTCCTTATTTTTAAGAAAAATATGAACTAAAAGAAGGAAAACATGGCAATGGAGCTAAATCATTATCAATATTCCTCGAATTTAGTTAGTTTTCCCATTTTTTAGTTAATTTTTTTTCTGAGTGTGGGGTTGGAAGTTATAAAAAAAGACAGGGACTTTTCAAGGGAGGTTTTTTTTTGGGGGGATGGTCGGTTTACAAATTACACTGCGGAACACTAAAAAATAAACAAGAGTTACGACCATCATTTCTATATATTTCGGACATGCTGATTCGAATGGCGTACTCCGTTTTTCAATGTATGGTACAGTTTTCTTGCAAAATGTCGTTAAAGATTTGCTGATTTCGAGCCAGTTTTTTAACAAAAAAATTTGCAAAGTAAATGGTTTATAAATTTTATGACATGGAAAACAAAGATATGACTTTTAGAAACATTTCTTATGCAAATTTGGTTTAAAGCTTTTCAATTTAAGCCCTTAAATTCGCGAATTTCTTAATTTTTTAAGGTTTTCGCGAAATTAACAGCCAAATTGGTCTTTGATAAAAAACTTGCTTTTAATGAATCAAAAATGCATCCCTAACAATACGAATAGTGGACAAAAAACAGCTATGTTATATGGACTATCATGATGAAAATCGCGAAAAACCGTTTTTTTGTATATGCCAGCATCACTTTACGAGATGATTTAAGGTTCCATCTTTTAGTATATAATGTGGGAACCTTAAACAACTAACTGACCAAAAATTCGGCCAAAAAAGTTTTCATTTGCAAAATTTATCTTAACAAAAACTGTTATTTCAGTGTTTGCGATACAATAATTATAGTTTTTGTTAAGATAACTTTTGCAAATGAAAACTTTTTTGGACAAATTTTGGGTCAGTTCATTGTTTAATGTTCCAACATTATATACTAAAAGATGAAGCCTCAAATCATCTCCTAAAGTGATGCTGCCATATACAAAAAAACGGTTTTTCGCGATTTTCTTCATGATGGTCCATATAACATAGATGTTTTTTGTCCACTATTCGTAGTGTCATGGACGCCTTTATGATCCACAAAATGCAAGTTTTTTATCAGAGACCAATTTAGCGGTTAATTTCGCGAAAACTTAAAAAAATGAAGAAATCCGCGAATTTAAGGGCTTAAGATGAAAAGCTTTAAATCAAATTTATATTAGAAATATTGCTTGAAGTTATATCTCTGTTTTCCATGCCATAAAATTTAAAAATCATTAGCTTTGGAATTTTTTTTGTTAAAAAAGCAGCTGAAAATCAGCCAATCTTTAATGACATTTTACGAGAAAACTGTACCATACATCGAAAAACTGAGTACGCCATTCGACTCAGCATGTCCGAAATATATTGAAATGATGGTCGTACCTCTTGTTTTCTAAAATAGTGGTTAGTTTTGTCACGCAGTGTTATTTCTTTTTGATATTTACGCTAAAATAAGATATTTTTCTCATTATTGTTAATTATTTCTATATATATAACCAGGACCCAAAAGGGGACGGCCAGAAAAAAATCGAGTTTCCTAATCCCCTTGGTCCAAGTGCAGGTCTATGAATGTAACATGGCATAAAAATGTTACATTTGTTGAGCAAAAGTTAAATAAAAGTCGTAAAAAATTTAGTTTTTAGGGGTTGTTTTAATTCTTCTAGGGGAATTTTTTTCCCCCTAGTCCGATTTTGCCCATCTTCGAACTTAACCTTACCGGTAACATCAGACATATTCTTGCCAAACTTCAGGGGTCTACCTCTTTTGGATTGGACTGCGTCGTGGTTTCCGCTACCGATATTTCGATGCTTTACACACGGAATGACGAAGTGAGTATACCCCCATATTGTAGTTGGAGGGTTTTAAAAGTACTTCATAAACCCTCTAAAAAAAACCCCAAATAAGGTATGCCTCTTAACGCTTTAGTACAATTACTTAAACATAAATTAAAAATGCAGGTACCTTAAACGTGCCTCTTCTAATATAACTGCCTATTTAGGTTAACTGCGACAAAAAATAAAAATAAAATCCAATCGTCAAAATAAGTATAAAATTGAAAACCATAAAATACGTTTGTTTTGACCTCGTTGACCTCATGCCGTGTGTTACGTGGTAATTGCATGTTTAAGTGTCAAAAGTAGCCTAAGTAGAAACTAGACATCGCTCACTCACTTGGCCAACTGACTGAGTTGTGTTGACTGGGCTCATTGGCTCACTTGTTCACTCAAATAGAAAAACTACCCGTACTTTACTAAGAAAAAATTGCAGACTATAGCAGCAAAGTACATTAATGTTTTTGTTGGAAAAACCTTAAGTGCGTTAAATTTATCTTAACCAAAACATAAAGGGTATTCACGTGAGATAATTCTGCCTTAGGAAAAATAAATAGCAAATTTGCACTTTTAGAAATAATAAATTCAAAAAATATTTGACAGATTTCAAACTAACAATAAGAAAAGAGAATGCCAAAATTTAATAAATAACGAAAGCGACATCAAATATGTAATTTTTATGGCCACATTCATAAATACACAACATTTAATCCCAGTAAAAATCTAATTACCAAAAACTACATAAATTTCTGGAAGTATCAGGAATATTCAAAGTAGCTTCAAATAACTGTTAAGTGCAACTTTTACTCCAAAACTTTTCAAGACTTAGGAAAGTGTAAAACAATTTCCCTTGATTTTATGTTAAAGCAACAAAATAAATTTCTGCAATTTTACTTTTTTGCCAATATAAAATGTTGTTCATGAACACCCCTTATATTTTTCACGTGCAATTAGAATTTATTTATTATGTTCCCTGTGTTGTTTTTCATTTGGTCGATTTTTGTTCAAAAATTTAATTTTTCCTTCAACTACAAAAAAAAACCTATTAAAGCGCAAACAAAATTGGCGACACCATTCCGCTCACTTGCTGGGTTTCGCTCGTAAGACGTGTAATTTTTTTTCAAGAATTTTTTTTACTCATAATTTAATATTTTATCACAAAAATATGCACAATAACAATAACAACTTTTAAAAGTTATAAATAAATCATTTTGTTAAGATTTTGATATTTTTGTTTTATGATTTCTGTAAATGAAATGGAATTTTATCGTTTTTATACCCTCCACTTAGTGATAGAGGGTATATATAAGTTTGTCATTCCGTTTGTAACTCATCGAAATATCGGTCTGGGACCCCATAAAGTATATATATTCATGATGCCCGATCGATTTTAAGACATTCTAGCAATGTCCGTCTTTCCGTCTGTCCGTCTGTCTGTCTGTGGAAAATGCTGTCGCGGACTAAATATTGCACAGGGATGACTGAAACTTAACATATATATTGGAAGTTCTCCCTAGAAGTTTGGTATTGCATTTGAGCGATATCGGTTCAGCGGTTCAAAAGTTATGAACGAAAATGTAAGCACACCTCAAAAATTTCAGTACATTCAACATAACCTAAAAATACAAAATGCATTAATTCGGCTTCTGGTTGACATATGTGAACATAATTGAACACCAAATGGTATTTAAACAAGTACGAACTTATTTTTTGACAAAAAAAAAGAAAAAAATCGCGGATTTTTTTTTTTTTACCAAAATTCTTTTTCGCGGAATTTTTTTTTTCAAAATTTTTTTTTTTTTTTTTTTAAAGTAATTTCCTTTTAAATAAAGTTTTTTGCAATAATATTTTTGAAATTGTGGAGGGTATCACTGCATTCGGCAAGGCCGAATTTAATTTTTTACTTGTTTATTATTGTTTTCTTTATGTTGAAATTATCGCTTACAAAAAGGAAGTGCTTTAGTTTCCAGATAATCTTAAATTCTTTATAATTTATTTTATCAGTAATGGAAAAATTAATCATTATGTTTTTAATAAATGCTGGTAGTACTATTATTATTTTAAAAATTTTGAAGTTATGTTATTTAAATGTGTAGGATATTGGGAACTACCTAATGAACTTCCGTGGACTTCTCAGAAATATTAGGAAAAACGTTTAATAATAGTTGTGTGTTAAAATGTAAATTGGATTTTGTGTAATTTTTTTTTATTGAACTGAGTCCAAGATCGGTACTATGTCTGCCATAAAAATATTTTTTGAGAGATTCGTTCTTTACGGGTAAACTTTTTGCCCCCTGCTCCGCACTGAAAAAAACGTGTTTTCCTTCTTTTTAAGGTAGAAACAGAACAAGCACGGCACTGGGGACGGTTGCCGTTGCCGGAGAATATAGGCCCAAAACAATGACGGGTGACGGCGACGGCAAAAAATGTCAGTTGTTTGTTCAGTGGTGCTAACTTTTAATAAAATTAGAGTAATTTTACGGAAAAAAATCGCTTATCACATAGTCAATGTGATTAAGTTGGCACTACTGTACGTTTGTTACACCATTGTGAATGAAAAAATAAAAAATTGTTGTGAAAATGCGGCAACCCTGGAGTGTGAGAGGGAGGGAGATTGAGAGAACCCGGAGATAAAATAAAATAAGTTTTAATTTTTTGTCGTGCCGGTCACGGGTTTTAACTGTCAAATCGTATGGAAAAAGTCGTGCCGGGCTTGTTCTGTTCACAACTTTAGTTTATATTTTTCTTAAAAAAAGGGAAAGAAAAAAGTTTTTTGTTGTTTTGTCCAATAAAAAAATAATTTACAACATAAAAGAAAAAAAAAATGGTCAAAATGAAAGGTGATTATGTGAGAAACGGACTACTTTCAATTTTTTTTTAATTTTGATTCAAAATTACGCCCTATATTGGGAAAAAATAAAAAAAAAAATGAAAAAATCAATTACTAAATACAACGATTCAATTACTTTAGTATTTGAATTTCCTTCGAGTACGAAAATTGTAATATTGATTACTCAAGTAATTGAATAGTTCATGCGAATAAGGACGAATAGACCACTTTTTCGCAAACACGTTTTTTTGCATAAATGCATTTTATTAGCAGAGCCCTACAATCCTATGCAGAAATTTTGGGGAAATTTTGACTTTTAAGGCTAAAAAAATGACTTTAAAAGTGCAATAATTCTTATATTTTTATATTTTTGTTTAAATTGGGAGTGAACTAACGCACAATTTTGATTAAATACAACACAAAAACATACAAAAATTTTACTTTCGGTAACAATTTGTTAAAAGAACATTACGAGGAACAAACCACACTTATTATATTGGCAAAAAAATTTACCGTTCTTGAGTTATAAGACTTTAAAGTGTGGAAAGCAAAAAGGGCGAATATGCATCCTTAACAAAATATAATATAAAAATTATTTAGCTGCGAGTTTAAAATTGATATTAGGTAAAATTTGAAATTGTACACAAAAAAAAACAATCTTAGCACATACAAACAAATTAACCAGATTTGCGAAAAAAAAACAAAAATGTTTTCATGTCCTTTTATGTTACATCGTAATATGCAGTCAAGGGTTAATATTATAATTCCCAAAAATGTATTTAGTGTCATAAAGAATTACTACTGCATCAAAAGGCAGGAATATTAGAAAAAAAATTAAAAAAATTTTTTTTTTGCATGTCCTTGCAATCCTTAAATAGTGTATTCTCGAAGTCCTTAAAGTGTTACAAACAAATACCAACCATAGTTCGTCAAGTTTTACAAGTCTCGTGAAAATGTAGTCAAAATTTGCTGCAAAATAACACATTTTTATTCAAATTTCAAAACATTTTTTTGGATATTCGCCCTTTTTCCATTTAAGCAAAAAATTGAAGTCCAATTTTTGGCAAGTTCTCCTTCGAATACCTTACTAAAATTTTGTATATAGGTAGATGTGACTTAAACCTTTAAGCTAATACCAAAAAGTTGACAAAAATATTATTTTTTAACCGTTTCCTGCGTTTTTATTGTCCCCTGTAAAATTCTACAAATGGTCTATTCGTCTTTATTCGCATGAACTATTCAATTGGTCCAATCACTAAAGTAATTGTTTCAGTTATTTTAGTAATTGAACCAATTACTTGAGTAATGTATATTACAATTTTCGTGCTCGGAGGAAATTCAAATACTAAAGTAATTGAATCGGTGTATTTAGTAATTTTTTTCAATTTTTTTCCAATAGAGGGCGTAATTTTGAAACAAAATGAAAAAAAATAAAGTGTTGGTTTCTTACATAATGACCTTTCATATTGACCATTTTTTTTTCTTTAATGTTCAACAATATTTTTTATTGGACAAAAAACAGGTTGTTTTTTCTGTGTTATAAGGCCAATTTGGACTAAACAATGGTAAAAATGTATTTCTATTTAGTTCATACACATTTGAGGACCCGATTAGGTGAAGACCCGATTGGGTTCGGACCTGATAGGTTCAGACCCCGATGGGCTCACAAGGGAAGTCTCCCTAGTGTCACCCGCGGATCTTTATGGAATTGGTTTTATTTTGTAGAACACAAAAAATAAAGGGACACGTATTTTTTTTTAGCGGCCCAAATTCATATTTAGGGGGTAAAAAGGAGGGGGGAAGACAAGGCCATTTTTCATTTTTTTTCGTTTATCTCCTAAATTATGCAAAGAAACCTAGTCATGTTACATACCAAATGAAAGGTCTTTGGAAAACCTAACGTGTGCTAAGAACGTGTCCAAACATGCACAACTTTTTGTCATATTGAGTAAAATACCAAAATTTTAGGACATTTTTGTTAATAAGTCGAAAAATATTAACTTCTTCGGCCCATTGTTAGCACCACGAGATAGGTATTTTTAATACCTTTAATCTGATACCACACATGCCTATAATAATTTTGTTTAAATAGGCGTAAATTGTAAAAAACTGAAAAAGGTCAATTTCCCCCCATACAAATCGACCCCCCCTAAAAATGAGTTTGGGCCGCTAAAAAAAAATACGTGTCGAATTAATTTTCGTTCTAAACAACATATCAAAATTTCATGAAGATCGGAGGGTGACACCAGGGAGACTTCCCTTGTCAGTCACAGTTGGGTGTTTTAAAAATCGTCATAGTTTTTGATCCAAAATTTTTGTCCGTTTCGCTCTACCTTAGTTTTTGAGATACGCGAATTTTAAAAACTCGAAAGCTATTTCTCGGAGATACGAGCATTTTTAAATTTTCGGGAATGCCAACTTTTTTAAATCCAAAGTTAGGACCCATTGAGGTCCACACATGTGAAGAGGACCGTTGATATGGATCCAAAAATGACCTCTATTTTGCTCTATATGGCTAAGTTTTCGAGATATCGCCATTTTAATATTTTCGTAAAAAATAAAATTCCCAAGTTATAAAAAATTTACTAAAATAATGGAAAAAACTTCCTCAAATCTAAGAAGATAAACTAATTCGTAGAAAATTACGTCCTAAAACTTAAGAAGAGGAATATGTCTTAAAAATAAAGATTTTTTTTTAATATAAAAATTTCTTTGGCGGTAAGAATTTCTTCCGTTTATTAGGGAATTCCATTTAAGGAAAATAATGGACTATTTAACAGTACATTAAAGTTTTTTCCCAATAGTTAAGAAAATTTCCCAACTTTTGGTTTAATTTAACTAAATTGTGAGAAAATTTATAAACTATTTTGAAGAACATTTTTCCCATGTTTAAGTTAAGCTTTTTTTGTGAGTGCGATTATGGTCTTTTACGATCTTAACCATACACTCAAAAAAAAAATCTTGTAAAATTACAAGAAAAGTTTGTAACTTTTTTTTTGCTACCTCTTATTTGACAAAAATTTATTGTTATTTTACAAGCTTTTTACTAATAATTTTGTAATTTTACAAGCTTTTTACCAAAAAAATTGTAAATTTACAATACAGATTTATTGGTAATTTTACAATTTTTTTCGTAATTGTATTGTACCATTTTAAAAGGTTATTTTACAAAAAATAACTGTAATTTTACAAAAAATTTTTTATTACGAGGATTCTAGGTGATTTACAAAAAAAAAAAACAGTTATTTTACGAAAATGATTTTATTACGAGGATTTATGTTGTTTAACAAAACAATACTTTTTTTTTTGTAAATTTTCATAGACATATTTTTTCTGCTTTTTGGAATAAAGAATTGTTAAAAAAGATTTAAAAAAAATGTTAATAAAATTTTTGAATTCCTATTTTTTTTTTAAAATTTTCCAAGTCCCGGACAAATTTTTTTTTTATAAAAAAGATTTTAAAAAAATGTTGACAAAATTTTGAAAAATTTTGCAAGTCCTAATTTTTTTTTTTTAAATTTTCCATTTTTTAAATATATTTACCACTTTTTTGTAAATTAACCATTTTTTAACCATTTGTGGCTTAAAAATTATCAATGCGAAAAATTGGTAAATTTTAAACATTTTTTTTTGGTAAATTAACATTTTTTTTTTTAAATTTACATTTTTTTTTTAATTTACATTTTTTTTAATTTACTATTTTTTTTTTAATTTACCATTATTGTTTGTAATATTACCATATTTTTAAATATATTTACCATTTTTTCTTGTAAATTTACAATTTCTTTTTAATTTTTGCTGTTTTAAAAAATATTTTTACCAATAAAATTGGTTATTTTACCAATTTTTGGCACATTCAAAATTACGAGGAAATCCTCGTAATTTTACGAGAATTTTACCTACCTCCTATTTTGCGAGAATAGCCTCGTAAAATGAGGAGATCTTTTTGTAACTTTACAAGGTTTTTTTTTGAGTGTAGTCGCCACGAAATAGAAAAATTATGAGACCAAATCTGTCTTTAACCCTTAAGGCGGCCAACAGGGCACAATGGGAGATTTGAAAATGGCGATCATGGCCAAAATATTAAACAGATGTGGCTGAAACTTAACATATTTATTGGAAGTTCTCCCGAGCAGTTTGGTATTGCATTTGTGCAGGCGCGGATCCACGGGGGGGGGAAGGAAATTCCCCCCCCCCCCCCCAACCGAATTCGAAAGAAAAAAAAGGAAAAAGGAAAAAAATAAAAAAAGAAAGAAAAGAAAGAAGAGGAAAAAAGGAAAGTGAAATGGAAAAAATGTGAAAAAAAATTTCTATGAAATATGTATGTCCAATGATCTGAAAAAATTTTCTATGAAAAAAGAATCTTAAAACTTTTCTAGATGAAAAATGTCGCGGAATGTTAAAACTTTTCTGTATGAAAAAATTTGAGATTTTTTTTATGGGAAAAATTTAGAATTTTTCTAAAGGAATAATTTGTAAGTTTTTCTATAGGAAAATCCTTAAAAGTTTTTATAGGAAAAATCTGGAAATTTTTCTATATGAGAAATTTTTTTCTATAGAAATTCTTCTATGAAAAATGTCTAAGAATCCTAAAATGTTTCTGAATATTAAAATCTTTCTATGTGATAAAACATTTCTTTATAAGAAATACAAGAATTTTTCTAGACGAAATATTTGGGAATTTATCTAGACGAAAATTTTTTTAATTTTTCTAAGTGAAAAATTTGGGAATTTTCTATATTGAAAATTTGACATTTTTCTGGGTAAAAAGAGGAAATGAAATCATGAGTGAGAATTTTTTCTAGAATTTTCAAGAATCTCAAAAGTTTTCCTCAGAAATTTTTTTTTTTAAATCATAAATTAAAATAAAATTTTTCTGTAGAGAAAATAAGAAAATTTTCTTCAGGGAAAATTTGAGAATTTTTTAAACAAATAATGCAATAGAATTATTTTCCGTATCAGCATCTGAGATTATTTTTATTAGAAATATGTCTCAGATTCTAACTTTTTAATAGGAAAAGCTGAGACATTTTCGATAAGAAAAAAGTCCTAGAGTACTAGAAAAAAATTTCAGATTTTTTCGATAGGAAAAAAATCTAAAAATTTTTGAGTTTTAATATTAAACAAGTAAGAAAATTACAGTCGGTCAAGACCGACCATATAATACCCTACACCAGAGTTTCCCGGAAAATGGGTCCCAAGTTCAAACATGGACTGATTAGATCTATATTTTGTCAAATCTTTAATAAGTGTAAAAAGCACTCACAAATCAAATTTGAGTGAAATAGGCTTCTTTTTGCTGACAATAAACCGCTTCAACTGAATATCGGGCGGAATTTTCACATGGGATCTAAGTCCAAAAATGGTCCGATGATAATCAGATTTGATAAGGTTATTAAAGTACGCGTTTAACATACACAAACAGAATTTTAATTAAATATTTTCTATTTTCATGAAATTTGAGAGATTTATGTGAAAATCGGGAAGGTGGTTTGTATCGGGGGCTACGAGAAGAACTGGTCCGATTTCTTTAAAATTCGGAATGTGGATGAAACATGAATGTGGATGAAACATGATTACCTGCCAAATTTCGAAAATATACCTATTGAAATGCGGCTATTAAAGTCATTTGAGCCAAAACTAAAGAGGACCTTTGTATGGGGGCTAGGTCTAAATATGGACCGATTTTTTTTCCAATTTCAATAGGCTTCGTCCTTGGGCCAAAAGAGGCTTAAGTTTCAAATTTCATATTAATTGATTAAAAATTGCGACCTGTATCGTGTTTACACCGTTTACATGGACATACAGACAGACGGACGGACGGACATCGCTAAATCGACTCAAAAGTGATTCTAAGTCGATCGGTATACTTAAAAGTGGGTCTAGGACCAATATTTCGGGTAGTTACAAACATCAGCACAAACTCACTATACCCTGTACCACAATGAGGTATAGGGTATAAAAAATACTCTGAATCTAAGATTCTGAGAGATTGTCTCGCAGGTTCTATGATACTCTCTCTCATTATCTCATTATAATTCCATTTTTTAAATTTTTTTTTAATTCCGATTGACTTGTATGCTGACCTTAAACGGGTTAAGGTCCTAAATTATATTTAAAAACAACATTAATTAGGTATTTTATTTGTCCTGTCACAGCACTAGCTAAAATGCTTAATTATCCAAATATCCTTGCATGTTAAATACTTAAAAACACCTAAAAAATGTTTTTTACTTTTTAAAACAGGTACAGCCGCAAAGTAATTTAACCCTTTTTCCTACACTTGCTGTAAAAACAAACCCTTTGCACTTTCACTCTTTTTTTAACAAAAACAAAAAAAAAAAATTGAAAAAAAGTTGACAAATGACCTTAAAAACTGGTAATATATATTTTGTTAAACGTCTTAACCATAACAAGAGTACTTACTCAAACTCTTAAATTGGTATACACTTTTTAGCCTAAACAACAAACAGCACTTAAATTATTTTATAAACAACACTGTATTGAGTTTCAGCTGAATTTGTATAGTTTTTGGCAATTAACTGCTGGCGCCTTCATTCAACACTAAAGTCTCAGTCAGCACAATGGCGCAATTGTTATGCATTGTTAAGATCCAGACGGTCATCTAACAAATGACCTTCAAAACAATAGCACTACATGACACCTTCTAACTAGTTTTTCTTGGCATGAGTTAAGTTTCTATGTTTCTCTCTCTGTCTAACTCTGTTGGTAAACTATGCAGGCATTTCACTCTATTGTCCAATAAGTCAAAATTCTATAATAAATTACCAAAAAAATAAAAATAACAAGGCACAAGACAATAAAGTAATTACCTTAAATATTTTAAACATCATAAACCAAAAAAACTATAAAACAATTGTAAGAAAAAGATAGAGAGGGAAGATGAGAGAGTGATGGAGAGATTTAAGGAAATAGAGAGTATTTGCTGTGATACTTCTTTGTGGCTAGAAAGAAGAAATTTTTAAAAATTTTGAGAAATTTAGCAAGTCTTTATCAACACGAAAATCAAAAACACTGCGTGTTACCAAAGAAATTTTACAGGAGAAATGAGAGAAACATTTTATTATTGCTTAATGTCGTGTATAACTATTACTTAAAGTATAAAACGGAACAAGTTCTTAAAGTACATCTTTGACTCGATGCACGATGTCTTTTTTGGGTGCGGATTTAATTCCAAATTTGAGGGAAACTTAGAATCTTAAGAAATGTTTTAAAGTTTGTATCACTGCAAACTGGGCCGATATGGTAGGTTTTTTGACCACATAATGCGACATGGGGAAGTACACACACAAATGATAAAGGCGAGTCACTTTTGGAGTTTTTGTGTAGCACTAACCTGTATATTTGTAACAAGGGTAAAGAACCAACTTTCGTTGCAAGTAGGCCGCATGAGGTTCTTGACGTAACACTTGTATCAGGTACATTGTCTGATAGAATTGATGACTGGAGAGTTTTGGAAGAACATTTTTCTCAGATCATCGCTGCATTGTGTTTGTACTCAGGAAGAGTGGCCCTTTAGAAATCTGAGGAGAACAAGCTGGGTGAAATATAGGGAGACTTTTTCTTCGCTTTTGGATGAAGTACCCTTATCTGAACCGCATAGTTTGGCGGAAATTGACAGTCTGGTTGACAGTATAACAAATGTTTGTAATAAGTCCCTGCACAGAAAAAACAGCCTGTTTTTTGTTGTTTTGTCCAATAAAAAAATATTTTACAACATAAAAGAAAAAATGTGTGGTCAATATGAAAGGTGATTAAGTGAAAAACGAACTAGTTTCAATTTTTTTCATTTGGGTTCAAAATTACGCCCTCTATTGGAAAAAATTTAAAAAAAATTAAAAAAAAAATCAATTACGAAATACACCGATTCAATTACTTTAGTATTTGAATTTCCTCCGAGCACGAAAATTGTAATATAGATTACTCAAGTATTTGGGCCAATTACTAAAATAATTGAGCCAATTACTTTAGTAATTGGAGCAATTACTTCAGTAATCAATATTACAATTTTCGTGCTCGGAGGAATTTCAAATACTAAAGTAATTGAATCGGTGTATTTCGTAATTGATTTTTTTAATTTTTTTTTTATTTTTTTCCAATAGAGGGCGTAGTTTTGAACCAAAATTAAAAAAATTGAAAGTAGTTCGTTTCTTACGTAATCCCCTTTCATATTGACCAAATTTTTTTTCTTTTATGTTGAAAAATATTTTTTTATTGGACAAATCAACAAAAAACGGGCTGTTTTTTCTGTGTGGATGCCTCTTGCTCTTCTGCAAAGCCTATGGGCCAAAAAGAAGCCACATTGGTGATCAAATGTAGGCTAGCAGAGATTCCTGCAGAAAGCTCTTTAATAAGGCTAAATCTTCAAGAGCGGACGAGGACTGGTCTGCATACAGGCGGCAACTTAAGAGTTATAATATGTTGATTAGAATTGCCAAATGTTATTCTTGGAAAAACTTCTGTGGAAACATAGAAAATGTTTCTGAGGCATCCAGGCTGCGCAAAGTTTTGGCTTCTTCTCCTTGCACCCTGGGATACCTGAAGGATCCTAATAGAGTGTGGTCTTTCTCCAGTGGAGAGTCGATAAATCTCCTTCTAAACGCACATTTTCCGGGCAATTCCATGACACCATTTTGGAATGTTCTGACGCTCAAGCATCTAAAACAAGGGTAGATAAACGGAAACAGCTCTTCATGAGCTCGTTGGTACTATCGAGAGATCGCTTTCGGTAAAGGAGTACACTATGGTAGCCTTTCTTGATATAGAGGGCGCTTTTAATAATGTCATCCACGACTCGATAAGTGTGGCATTGTCTGGTCTGACAGTAACGCGTGGGATCGTTTTAATGGTGGAAACCCTATAACGTCTGGATTGGGAGCGTCTGTCATATCTCGATTTGTCAATAGGGTCAATAAAACGGTTTCTTTCGCCACTTCTTTGGAACCTGACACTAAATTCAATGCAGCTATCTCAAGAAGCACATTGTTGTCATGTTGTCGTATATGCTGACGATGTCGCGATAGCGGTAAAGGGAAAGTCTCTGCCAACATCGAGGGACATTCTTCAGGGTTCTCTGAAAGATCTGTCTAAGTGGGCAGAAGGCTGTGGTCTGAGAGTGAATTCAAGTAAAACATAGCTTGTTTTGTTTACAAGGAAAAATAAGATTCCTGCTTTTGATCCTATATCTCTGGACGGCACTGAATTTTTACACAAATGCATCGAGGCGGCACGAACAAGTGGGCTTTGGAGTCTATTCGGAAGAGCTTTAATTGAGCCTGGATCGAAGATTGCCAGACCATTGCAGTGTTTACCAGGCAGAGATGCTGGCAATTAAGGACGTGGTTGACTGGTTAAGCTGCAATGTCGGGTCTACAACCGCAGTCAACATTTATTCTGATAGTCAAGCTGCGATCAAGTGCCTGGATTCAATGTTTCTGAAAACAAGATCTGCCCTAAACTGCCGCACGCCTTTAAATGAGATGGCCAAGCAGTTTAACATACGACTCATATGAGTCCCAGGGCACAGAGACATTCCAGTGAATTGCAAAGCCGATGAGCTTGCAAGACTGGGAACTACCTTACAGGTTTCAACAGTATTGAAATGTTTTGGTATGCCTCTAGAAACATGCACTTGAAAGGGATGTGACTCTTAGGAAATTCCAAAAGGCCCAACGGCTTTTAGGCCTTAGTGTCACTGGAGCCCTAAGAACGACATCGCTGCATCCATCGACACTTTACTGCATCTGCACTGATAGAAAAACGCTTCATATCACTAATGAATGAAATTCATTAACGTTGTTTCATTGCAACAATGAAATTTTTCATATGCTGAATGAAATTTCATACATATTGTGCAAGATATTCATTAATTTTGATTCATTAGATTTCGTAGTTTCATTAAAAAATTTCATTAAGTTTTGTTTACAAAATTTTCTGTTTTTTAACACTTGTCGTGTCGCGTCTGTTTAGTCTGTTAGTTTACGCGCAAAAAAAACAGCTGATCAGAGCGTGATTTTTTCTAAGAATTCTTTTACGAAATTTAAAATGAAATATTGTTGATTAATTATAAATATTTATTGAACTCACGTTGTTTTAAATTATTTCGGGGGTTTACTTATGTATTAAAAGTAAATGTTATAGTAAAATTTTGTGTGAGAAAACTTAGTGAAAACTATAGATAAAATAAAAAATATGTGAAAGTGTTTTTTTAACTTGGTTATTATGTGATTTTTTCAGATTTTTTACGAAATTTTAAATGAAAACTAAATTAATAATTTACTAATTTTTGTGATGTTTTATATTAGTTTGTGGTTTTAATTATGTATTACAATTTAAGGTTGGAGTAAAATCTTGTGCGAGAAAACTAAGTGAAAACTATTTTTTATTATTTTTAATTCTATAAAAAGATCTTTACAATTTCATACATATATTTCATTTTAAAAATAAAAGTAAAATTTATTCAATAAAAGTATTTCATTTCAAAAATAAAAAGTAGGATTTATTCAATGAAAGTATTTCATAAGAATCAAATAATTTTTTCATTAAAGTAATGAAACATTTTCATAAAATACAATTTATATTTTGTATGAACAATTTTCATTAATTTAATGAAACTTGTTCTTGCAATTACATTTAATGATACCAATTTCATTAATTCAATGAAACCCTACATAGGTTCCTTTTTAACGTCATTTTTCATAACATTAATGTAGATTTTCATTATTGTCATGTACAAATTTCTATCAGTGTGCTGCCAATTGACATCTTTGCTAAAGGTGAGGCTTATAAGGCATGCCTTAGACTTAAGGAGTCAAATTGGCTCAGACGCCGAAACTTTGGACACAGTAGCATGGACAATTTGGAAAATGTTGTCACTGACTACAAAGTGCCCAAATTACTTTTCGACCGGAAATTTAAAGTTGAATTTCCGACTCGAGAATTTTGGTCGGACTGGCGTTGCACTCCAAATGACGCTATAAATATTTTCACAGACGGCTCCAAACAATCGACGGGAGTTGGAGCCGGTTTTACTTCAGACGTTTGTGATATAGAGAAGTCTTTTAAATTACCTTTACACTGTAGTATTTTCCAGGCTGAAATAGTTGCTATAGATAAGGCAGCCTCACAGTTTCTTGGCGAACCGGGTAAAATGATGAACTTTTACGTCGACAGTCAAGCTGCTGCTAATACAAAGGCTCTAAGGAGCTTTTGTATTAAATCAAAAGTCGTTTCAAAATGTTGCGAGAATCTTCAGAAACTATCCGGGAATAATACCGTATCTCTTGTATGGGTACCAGTACATAGGGGAGTAGATGGGAACGAGAAAGCTGATGAGCTCGCTAAGCTTGGAGTAGATGACGTAGGAACTTTTGTTCATATTGAGCCCCCGATTCAGTACTATAGAACGAGAAGTGACTGTCGTTGCATTTCTATTGCAAACAGGAAATGAAGAGAGCTAAGCACGAGCAGTATTACCAGAACAATCTGGCCGCATTACGACCTCAGGAAAACTCGCTACCTACTCTCTCTTAACAGAGAGGATTGTCGTTTACTCACGGGCGTGGTCACAGGACACTGCCTAATTGCTTTTCACGCGAAAACTATTGGACTTATCTCAGATGCCAATTGTAGAAGATGTGATGAACCTAATACAGATGAAACAGTTGAACATATTCTGTGCAAATGCCCCGCATTGGCCAGACACCGCGAGCGAATACTAGGTAAAGCAGAAATCGAGAATCTGGATGATATCGCGGCTACGGGCCTTACGCAACTAAAACTGTTCGCAACATGGACTAACGCGTTTTATCCTCGTCGCTGAAGGAAATTGTGGTATCGCTATGGACCAGCCGGTCTATGCGAGGAGTCTGAACTTGCAAGTAAAACCTACGGCTTTGTTCCACGACGGAGACTAATCAAAGATGGGCAAATGGATGGAGGTGTGAGACAACACGACATATTTGGAATTCTCTTAATTAGAAGCGCTTTCATTGCTTTCAAGAGATGAGATTTCAACGGTGGTTGCTATAATTACTGGACACTATCTTATAGGGAAGCACGCAGAGCGGTTTAATGTGCCGTCGAATGACTTTTGCCGGAGTTGCATGGATAAAGAGGAGTTGGAAACTATCGAACACTTTATCTGCCATTGCCCGACACTTTCTGGTCAAAGACTTGCTTCACTGGGATCTATGGAGCTGCACAATCTTTCTGATTTGTCGGATATCAAAATTCAATATCACAGGAGTTTCATAAGAAGTTCAAATTGGTTTAAAAGGCAGGTACTAGTAGGGAAACCTATTACAGTCCCGTGGTATCACAAAGGACCTCAGAGTCTACGTGTGTTGACGCAAAAAAGGGGCGGCCCAAAAAAAAACAACATTTTATTATATCCTGGGTCCAAGTGCAGGACTTTGAACTTCGTCCTATGTCTCATTTACTTCACAAAAGTATAAGAAAATCTGTTAGTTCTTCACGGTGGAACTTTTCCCCCTTGGTCTGATTTTGCCCATCTTTGAACACACGGAATGACAAAGTTAGTATATCCCCATTCTGTAGTTGGAGGGTATTTTTGAAAATTTCCACAGAAATTTTAGATTTTTGAAAAGATGGAAAATTAAAAAAATAATATCTTGCGATACATTAGGTATTTTTTATTAATTTTGGCAAGCTAAACAGGAATATCAAAAAATTCTGAAATCAGTTAAGGGGTTTCCCAGACATTGCCATTTGAAGTTTGTAAAAAGATTTCCGAACATTCAAAAAGTATGTTTAAGAAATTTAAAAAAAAAACTCAAAATGTTTTTTTTTTTTTTTATATATTGTTGGACTGTATATTTTATAACTGAATTTTTATTTAGTTCGGTTTGAGTCCATATTAATTATTTCTGAGAAATAATAATTGTTGTACAATGAGAAAATCTGAAAAAAATCAAGTGACAACACAGGCTAAGTGGAGATGTCGACAGCTTTCGGAAGATGCCACCCTTCCATCATCAGCACTCCTTCGATTGCCACACACTTAATGTGTGTCAGATTAAAATTAGCCATTTAAATGAAACTTTTGAAGAAATTAAGAATTGGAATTACTCCTCTTTGTGTTGAATAACCCCTATTCACCATTAATTCGTGTTGTATTCATTTGGCAGAAACTTAATCCATCTTAACTTTTAACAGAGTTGTATTTTTCCCATTGTTAACCCTTAGTAGGACTTTTCAAATCTTGAAAAATGTCCGTTAGGTTTGAATTTTTGTTTCATATTTCTAATTCTTAGAAATATTACTAAATTGCAATGTACCTTATGAGTTGTGTATTAATTGTGTTTTTTTTATATATTGTTGGACTGTATATTTTATAACTGAATTTTTATTTAGTTCGGTTTGAGTCCATATTAATTATTTCTGAGAAATAATAATTGTTGTACAATGAGAAAATCTGAAAAAAATCAAGTGACAACACAGGCTAAGTGGAGATGTCGACAGCTTTCGGAAGATGCCACCCTTCCATCATCAGCACTCCTTCGATTGCCACACACTTAATGTGTGTCAGATTAAAATTAGCCATTTAAATGAAACTTTTGAAGAAATTAAGAATTGGAATTACTCCTCTTTGTGTTGAATAACCCCTATTCACCATTAATTCGTGTTGTATTCATTTGGCAGAAACTTAATCCATCTTAACTTTTAACAGAGTTGTATTTTTCCCGAACTAAATAAAAATTCAGTTATAAAATATACAGTCCAACAATATATAAAAAAAAAACACAATTAATACACAACTCATAAGGTACATTGCAATTTAGTAATATTTCTAAGAATTAGAAATATGAAACAAAAATTCAAACCTAACGGACATTTTTCAAGATTTGAAAAGTCCTACTAAGGGTTAACAATGGGAAAAATACAACTCTGTTAAAAGTTAAGATGGATTAAGTTTCTGCCAAATGAATACAACACGAATTAATGGTGAATAGGGGTTATTCAACACAAAGAGGAGTAATTCCAATTCTTAATTTCTTCAAAAGTTTCATTTAAATGGCTAATTTTAATCTGACACACATTAAGTGTGTGGCAATCGAAGGAGTGCTGATGATGGAAGGGTGGCATCTTCCGAAAGCTGTCGACATCTCCACTTAGCCTGTGTTGTCACTTGATTTTTTTCAGATTTTCTCATTGTACAACAATTATTATTTCTCAGAAATAATTAATATGGACTCAAACCGAACTAAATAAAAATTCAGTTAAAAAACTCAAAATTTTTTTCCATAGACTTTTTTATTGAGCTTTAGCCAAACTAAAGCTTTGAACTTCTTTTCACATAAAAATGTTTTATTTGTTTAAACATAATTGAAAGTGGATGATATTTATAAAATTTGTTTGTAGGTCGACAATGTTGTAATTTAATACACTGTTTCTCACCTGTAACATATCTCCATTGAAATGTAAATTTTGAAAATAGTACAACATATTTTATTGCTCAACCTAGGTAAACACACACACCTTATCTTCGGCACCAACAACACCCACAAATTATAAGACAAATGTTTAAAACGGCAGTGTCGTACAACGAGGGAGTGATATACATTGTTTTATTTGTCCAGTTTTTGGGTGATTTATATATTAGTGTTAACATTGCTCACGTATGTGTGTTATATTTAAGCGCCTTTAATTTATGACAATTTTATAACACAATTAAATCTACAATTTAAGAAAAAGAAACAAAGAAAAAAAAAATTTTTTTAATGGAATACATGAAAGATATTGATTTAACTATTATCTTAATTCATTGTTTCGGTCATAAATTTGTATTAAGGTAAATTATTTGAAAATAACACAAAAATTTCTAAGATTTGGGATAATTGTAAAAAAATGAGATTCGAATTTATTTTTGGCTGCTTCTGCAACATTTTTTGTTAAGAAAATTTTTGTTAAATTTTTTAGAGCTTTTTATACCCTCCAACTACAGTATGGGGGTATACTCACTTTGTCATTCCGTGTGTAACGCATCAAAATATCGGTCTAGGACCCTAAACGTATATATATTTATGATCAGTGATAGATTCTAAGACATTCTAACGATGTCCGTCCGTCTGTCCGTCGTCTGTCCGTGTTTCCGTCTGCAGTTAATACGATGCATTTGGCGTAAATGATGCCTTTGGCGTAAATGAGCAAAATCGGACCAGGGGGGAAAAAGTTCTCCCTTGAAGAACTAAACCAACCTCTGAAAAATACCACTTTTTTACACGGTTTTTTGTGTTTTTGTTTAACAAATGCATCATTTTTATGCAACAAGAAATTCAAAGTTCTGCATTTGGACCCATAGATTTAAAAAATTTAGTTTTTCGAGTGGATATTTTGAGAGGAAATTTGTCCTCCCCCAATTACCACTACCGACCCTCCCCCCCCCAAAAAAAATGCCCTTTCAATTAATTTGTTTGTTTGAATGTTGGATGGTATAAAAGATTCGCCACAGCCGAATTGAACTGTCTTACTTGTTTTGTATAGAAAAGTTCTCAGATTATGAGATATTTTTCGTACAGAAAAATTCTCAGATTTTGAGACATTCTTTACATAGAAACAAGTTTATAACCTCCAAAATGTAAAAAACATTAAAAAAAAAAATTGTCAGGGGCGTTTTTTTTTTTTTGGGCGGGGGGGGGGGGTTGATAGGGTCATTGGGGGATGTTGAGAGCACCTTCTCATTGATAAATATACCAAATGTTTCATTTACTTAACAAAAATTCAAAAAAACATGTAAAAAAGTGTATTTTTTATAGGTTTGTTTAGCTCTTCAAGGGGGAACTTTTTCCCCCTGGTCCGATTTGGTAAATTTCCGAAGTTAACCTGCCTAGGAACTGAAGACATATTTGTGCCAAGCTTGAGGGTCGAGCTCTTTTATTTTGGACGGCATCGTGTTAACTATAGACGGACGGACATCGCTAGAATGTCTTAGAATCGATCACTGATCAATAATATATATATACTTTATGGGGTCCCCGACCGATATTTCAATGCGTTACACACGGAATGACAAAGTGAGTATACCCCCATACTGTAGTTGGAGGGTATAAAAAGGACGGATTCTGAATTATTTTCCAGACTTAAGGTTTTAAGAAATTTTTTTGTACAGATGAATTCTTAGATTCTGAAACATTTTTCGTACTGAAAAATTTTCAGATTCTCAGACATTTTTTGTACCCGAGTAAAAAAGATTATATATGTTTATATTTAATTATATAAAGACATCATATATATTCATATAGAATTTGATGCGAAAAATGAGTCGATAAAACCATATAAAGTTGCATTAAATTTGATATAATTTGATGTGATTTTAATATAATTTTATATGATTTGATGCGAAAATTGGCCCCTTTTTTAGAAAAATTTATGCAATTATATATAATTAAATAAAAAAAAAAATCAAAAAAAAAAACCCAAAAAAAAATTATATTAAATTATATATAAAGAACTTAGCTTTTTTCATAAATTTTGCATTATATATAATAACATATAAAATTTTTAAAACAAATGTTTAAGGTTTAGGTTTGGAACTTAAAAAAAAAAATTCTGGACTTAGAAAAATTTTCAAAAGTTATATCAAATTATATATAAAGGACTTAGATTTTTTTTTTTAATTTTACTCATATAAGATTACATATGATTCAGAAAAAAGTTGCATAAAGTTTTATATAAAATGTCTTCAAATATTTTGTTATATTAAATTATATAAAAAAAAATTATATAAACTAACTTTAATCATATGTTATTATGTATAACTTAACATTTTCTTTTATATAATTTTATATAAGAAAAAAATACGAAGTGCAAATATATATAATCTTATATGATAGCAAAACAATTTACGTATAAATTTATCAAATAATATATGTTTATATAAAAATAAGTAAGATTATATGTAATCTTTTTTACTCGGGTAAAGACAAGTTCCCAAATTCTAAAAAAATTTTCGTAAAGAAAAATTCTCAGATTCTGAGACATTTTTGATAAGGAAAGAGATTTTCAGGTCCTGAGAAAAATTCTTAGTTTCTGTGACATTTTTCGTATAAAAATTTGTTTAAAATTTTTAGACGTTTTTCGCATAGAAAAATTCTAAGATTCTGAGATATTTTTCGTATAGCAAAACTTTCAGATTCTGAAATATTTTTCGTATAAAAAAATTCTCTGATTTTTTTCAGACTTTAGATTCCGAGATATTTTTTTAATTTTTCTAAGATTCTCAGATTCTGAGAAATTTTTTGTATATAAAAATTCTCAGACTCTGAGTCATTTTTCGTATTGAAAAATTCTTAGATTCTGAGATATTTTTCGCATCGAAAAATTCCCAGATTCAGTGACATTTTTTGCATCGAAAAATTCTCAGCTTCTGCGACATTTTTCATATAGAAAAATTCTCTGATTCCGAACAATTTTTTGTATAGTAAAATTTTTAGATTCGAGACTTTTTTCATATAGAAAAATTCTCATATTTCGTTGAGAACAATTGTCAGATTCTGAAGTATTTTTGTATAGAAAAATTCTCAGATTCAGAGACGTTTTTTCTAAAATATTTTTCGCTTAAAAAAATTCTTCGAAATTTTTCGTATAAAAAAACTCTCAAATTCTGAGACGTTAGTTGTATAAAAAAATTTTGAGATTTTGATACATTTTTAGTATAGAAAAATTTTCCGATTCTGAAATATTTTTCATGTAGAAAAATTTTTGGATTTTAAGAAAATTCGCAGGTTCTGCGAAATTTTCGAATAGAAAATTCTCAGATTCTGATTCTAAACCAGTTTTTGTATAGAAAAATTTTCAAATTCTGATACATTTTTTGTATAGAAAATTGCTCAGATTCTGCGTCATTTTTTGTATAGAAAAATTTTCAGATTCCGAACCATTTTTTGTATAGAAAAATTCTTAGATTCAGAGTCATTTTTCTTATAGAAAAGTTCTCAGATTTGAGATTTTTTTCATATAGAAAAATTCTCAGATTTCGTACAGAAAAATTTTTAGATTCTGAGATATTTTTCGTATAGAAAAATTTTCAGATTCCGAAATATTTTTCGTATAGAAAAATTCTCAGATTCAGAGACATTTTTCCTAAAATATTTTTCGCATAGAAAAATTCTTAGATTCTGAGATATTTTTCGTATAGAAAAATTCTTCGACATTTTTTGAATAAGAAAAACTCTCAAGTTCTCAGACGTTATTTGTATAAAAAAAATTTCAGATTCTGATACATTTTTCGTATAGAAAAATTCTAAGATTCCGAGATATATTTCGTATAGAAAAATTCTCGGATTCTGAAATAATTTTCATGTAGAAAATTTTTTGGATTTTAAGAAAATTCTCAGATTCTGCGACATTTTTCGTATAGAAAATTCTCAGATTCAGATTCTGAATCATTTTTTGTATAGAAAAATTCTAAAATTCTGACACCTTTTTTGTATAGAAAAATTCTCAGATTCGAGACATTTTTCGTATAGAAAAATTCTCAGAATCTGAAACATTTTTTTTTATAAAAAAACTCAAAAAATCACTTTTCGTATAGAAAAATTTTTAGATTGTTAAACATTTTTCGCAAAGAAAATAAAAATTTAAAAAAACATTTCATATAGAAAATTTCTCAGATTCTGAGACAGTTTTCATATAGAAATTTCTTAGATTTTAAGACAAATTTCGTATAGAAAGTTTTTCAGATTCTGAGACATATTTCGCTTAGATTCTCAGATTATAAGACATTTTTCGTATATAAAAAAATTCTCAGATTCTGAGAAATTTTCAAATTTAAAAACATTATTCGTGAAGAAAAATTTACAGATTCTGAGCCATTTTTATATTGAAAGTTTCTTAGATTGAGACATTTTTCGTATAGAAAAATTCTTAGATTGAGACATTTTTCGTATAGAAAATTTCTTAGATTGAGATATTTTTCATATAGAAAAATTCTTAGTATCTGGAACATTTTTTGTATAGAAAAATTCTTAGATTGTGAAACATTTTTCTTAAAGAAAAGTAGTAAAGAAAAATTCTAAAAAATGTTTCTAATAGAAAAATTCTTAGATTCTGAGACAATTATTATATGCTGAGACATTTTTCGTACAGAAAAATTTATATTTTCACTCTGAGACTGGTGGGGTAAAGAAAATTCAATTTCATTATAAATTTCCCACTCTATAAGTATTTTTAAAAACTCCCCTTAAAAATAAAAATAATAAAGTATGTGTCTTAAGTCTTTCGTTTTTTTATCAAACAAAAAAATCACTTTAATTATCGTGTCTCATAACAATTTCGTTTTGTTTAATTAAATTGAAATATTTTTTGTTTTTAAAGAAACAATGTCTATGCTTCGTTTAAATAAATGGAGCGTTTTATAGCCTAAAAAATACTACAATAAAATAAAACAACAATTTTGCACAATTGTGCAAAAACTAATGTTAAATTTTTTTAACGCTTTAATTGTCTGTTGTGAGTTTTGGTTTTTGTTGCAGTAGAATTTTTTATGATTTATTAGCAATTCATGATGTTAAAGAAAATATTTTTACACAAAAAACATTAAACACACATTTATCATGGCATAATTTATGAGACCTACAATGTAAAATGGAATTGAAATGAATGAATTAAATATGAAATATGAATAAATTAGAATCGACACGCATTCAAACTAAAGGCACGCAAAAAAAATTTACTACAGTAAATTCTGTTTAAAAGAATTTCACAAGCTAAAAAGTTTGCCTGACACATAAAAACTTTCATGATTTTTGAGGTTTGGAAAAATCAGTTTTATCCCAGATATGAATATGTATATGAAACAGGTTTGCCTTCTCTAAATTTCACTTATACAACGCTAACTGTAAATCTGCAATAATTGTAAGTAAGTTATAGAATTTATGCCAGTTGGTTGGTAAGTTAGCGTTTAAATTAATATGAATGCAAAAGTATTTTAAATTGTTTTTTCTAATAAATTAAATTTTAGACATTTTTAAAATATTTATTAAATTTGTGCCTACATTATATTGCTATTCTATTCTAAACATTTTTTAAAAAATTTCTCTTTAAACTTTTGAAAAATTTTTAAGAAATTATAAAAATTGTTGAACAAATTTTTTACTTAACATTTTGTGTCTTTATTAACAATGGAGGTATTTCAGCGCGAACCTGCAGATCTTCAGGTAAAGTATGGGCGGAATTTCACATTATGGGAAAACCCTATAAAAAAAACTTACGAAGTCAAAAACTGTAATTTGTGCCAATATATTCACTAGGGTGCGTATTCCAACTAACAATAAGTGCTCAGATCAACTATTAATAGTGCGGAAAAGTTAGTTTAAGTAAATACAAGCATTTTAAAACCAAAATGATCAAAATCGGTCCATGTCTTCTGTTCGCGCATATCGGGACAAAATTGGGGTTTTTGAAACAATGGACATAATTAAAAAAAATTAATTAAAAAAAAAAATTTATTAAAAAAATATTTTTTTTTGTGTAGCATTAATTCGTAAATATTCAGATAATTTATTTTTATTTTTTTCGGATATCAAAAACCCACCCAAACGGTGGGTTAAACAACAAACGTTGGCAAAACATCCGTTCTACAACGACTACCGTATTGGCCCAATATCTAAATGATAACGCCAGTTGTACGTGTGCCCACGGTTCTAGCCAATGTTGGTAAACTGTGGGCAAAACAAAAAATACTGTACTGGCATAATATCTAAATGATAACGCCAGTTGTATGTGTGCCCACGGTTCTAGCCAATGTTGGCAAACCGTATTAAAAACAAAAAATACTGTACTGGCACAATATCTAAATGATAACGCCAGTTGTACGTGTGCCCACGGCTCTAGCAAACGTTGGCAAACAGTGGTCAAAACAAAAAATGCTATGCGTAAACAGTACATTGTTTAAAATAAAACTACAATATTTTTCTAACGTTGGAAAAGCATTGGCAGATGATCTTTGGCAATATTAAAATCATAAATATTTTGCATTTAATACTGTATTTATTGATAAAATATGTATTAAAGTAAATTCGACTAGAATTAAAAAGAATATTTTTAAAAATAGCTGCACATATAACAAAGTGTAATATTTTGTGTAAAAACTGCGCTTTGCCAGTACATTTTTTGGTACTATGAGTTAAAACACCTCAATTCAACCGATAAAGTAGCATTTTTGACCTTACCCCTTTCGAATTAGCTGAAACTTGGAATATAGTTGGGCCCTTACAAAAAAAATCATAGTGCCAAAATTTTGGACTTCTGGTAGTTTTTCTTCCCGAGATATGGGGTCTTGTAAATTGGCAAAATCGTATATATTTGACAAAAGTGTTCTGAGATAAATAAAGATAACTCGAAAAGTAATATCAATACAGGTCTCATTCAGGTTGAAAATAATAGGTAATGAGACAGCCTTTAAAACGGCATTCCCCAAGACTTTTTTTGAAAAAGGTGAAAGGTCATTGGTTTTCACCTTAATTTTTGGAGAGCTATATCTCAAAAAATGATATTTTTAAAATTTTGGAACAAATATATGTTATTAAGGGTCACCTGTACTACTTAAGTTTAAATTTTTAGGATGGAGACTTCATTGGAACTTTTAATATTAGTAGAAACCAGTGTTGCCACCTCATGTGTAATTACACATATCATGTGTAATTTGTTTTTTCATGTGTAGCCCATGTGTAATTGTCTGCATGTGTAATTCATGTGTAATTTGAAAATTTTACTTTTTTGAGCATTTTTTTTTCATAATTTGTTTTAACAAATTCGGTTATGTTATAAGCAAACCCGTAAATTTTGGATGGATTTCATACCGAATTCACATGTTAAAATAACTGTAAAACGGGGTTTCAGTTAAAAAAAACAAACTTTTACGAGATTTTTCTGCAGAAATGGATATTTTAACAAAATTCTCTGTCGGGATTTCAGTTTTAAAAACAAAGTTTTAGCAGACTTTCTGCGGAAATGGATATTTTAACGAAATTCTCTGTCATTCAGTTTTAAATAATAACAGAAATTTTTTAGTAATTTTACTGATTCTGTTTGCTGAGTTTACAAAAATATTTTTGTGAATATTTTAGCTGAATTTTTCTGCTTTAATCCGCAGAGTTTTCTGTTAAAATGAGCAGATATTCAGCTGAAATCAATATATTTTTTTGCTGTTTTTCAGATTTTCTTCTAATTTGACTTAGGTTATCCCGACAGAAATTTCGCAAAAAACGATAAATTTTAGGTTTTTTGAGCAATAAAAACCAGACTTGGGGCAGACTACACAATGTCCAGTTAGCTGTTAACTGTCGATTTAACGGAGTTTTATGTCAAAATCGACTTAATCGACAGATTTAACCGTTATATTTTGAAAATTTACAAAAAAAAAAACGTTATTAAAAAAAAGTATGTGTAATTCGTGATTTTGGGATGATCCATGTGTAATTCGTGATTTCATGTGTAATTTTGGCGTGATCCACGTGTAATTTACGATTTTGTTGGTGGCAACACTGGTAGAAACATAGTGACAGGAAAGAAAAAGCGGTGTATTTTCCCTAAGAAAAAAAATATTTTTTTTTTGTCTCTGAGATTCTGGTACCAAAGTTCACGTTTCTAAATGTTTTTGACGTGCTGAGTCCATATATGACCTTTGAACTGGCATATCGCTATTAGTTTTCGAGATATCTGCACATAAATGTGTGAAAACTGCTAAAATGCTATTGATGTGTTTTTTTGAACATTTAGGTGCATATATCTTGAAAAGTAATAGGGATAGGCCAGTTCAAAGGTCGCATTTGGACTCAGCACGTCAAAAACTTTCAGAAAAATAAATTTTGTTACCAGAATTTCAAAGACAAAAAAAAAAAATTTTTTCTAAGGGAAATTACACCGCTTTTTCTTTCCTGTCACAATGTTTCTAGTAATATAAAAAGTTCCAATGAAGTATCCATCCTGAAAATTTAAACTTAAGTAGTATAGGTTATTCTTAACAACATATATTTTTTCCAAAATTTTAAAAATATCGTGTTTTGAGAAATAGCTCTCCAAAAATTAAGGTTTAACCAATGACCTTTGACCTTTTTCAAAAAAAAATCTTGAGGAATGAAGTTTTAAAGGCTATTATTTGAAACCTGAATGAGACCTGAATTGTTATTTCTTTTCGAGATATCATTATTTATGTCGGAACACTTTTGTCAAATATATGTATACGATTTTGTTAATTTTCAAGACCGCATATCTCGAATACTGGAATGACCAGAAGCCTGAAAAATTGGCAAAATCTGTTTTTTGTTTAAGTAAACCACAGTACTTAATTTCATTCAATTTGAAGGGGGTGCGGTCAACTCCTCGGCTGAATTGAGGTGTTTTAGCTCATACTCGATATTTCTGCAAAGCGTAGTATTTTTTTGTAGCCAATGTTTTTCCAGGACATTTTTTTGTACTGTATATGTAGTGAGAAATTTCGACAAAGCGTAGTATTTTTTGTGTATCCAATGTTTTGCCAGTACATTTTTTTTGTACTGTATATGTAATGAGAAATTTTGACAAAGCGTAGTATTTTTTGTGTAGCCAATGTTTTGCCAGTACATGTTTTTTGTACTTTTCGATATTTCTCCAAAGCGTGGAATTTTTTGTGTAGCCAATGTTCTACCAGTACATTTTTTTTTGTACCGTTGGCAATTTCTGGCTGGGCAGTTAAAAATGATTGTTGGTTAATTTTGAGTAAAATGTTGCCTACAGCTATAAATTAGATAAAAATTTTGATAAAAACACATTTTCTTGAATTCCGGTACATTCAAATTGCTCCACAGACTAACTGGATGAAGGAATTTAACAAGAATTTTTTTGTACAATCCCTAGGATGTATTCAATGAAATCAAATGGATAAACTAATAAATTTTGAAATTAGTTTTGAGCTCCATGCTAAAATGTGGGGTTTTTTGGACTCACGTTTGGGTGGGTTATCGATATCCGAAAAAAATAAAAAAAATGTATCTGAATATTTACGAATTAATGCTATACAATTTTTTTTTTAAATTTTTTTTTTTATTTTTTTTAATTATGCCCATTTTTCAAAAACCCCAATTTTGACCCGCGATGCGCGAATATAAGACATGGACCGATTTTGATTATTTTGATTTTAAAATGCTTGTATTTACTTAAACTTTTCCGCACCACCCTAATATTCACGTATACAAAAATGGAGCAACATTTTTTTTAATTGTTTTTTAAAAAAATTTCACGTTTTCTTACAGGATCTTACAGATAAAGTTTCAGATTCTGAAAATTTAAAAGTTCATAGAAGTTTTTCCAAAATAAAAATCCTCAGATTTGAGACACTTATCGTACACCTAGAAAAGTTTTACAGTAACTATTTACGGTTTTTCGAACAGTTTTTAGTTAAAAGTTGTTTTAAACGTTATATCGTTTGTTTTTCAAGGAAAAGAAAATATTGAATGATTTATTCAGTTCCCGAGTAAAAAAAAATTGTATGGTAAAACATGTTATCTTATAAAATTATATATAATTTATTGGATCTGATTTTGCTAAATTTCATCCGAAAATTGGCCGCGCCAAAGTTATCTCAAAACATCTTATAATATATGAAGTTACAGTTTAATATTTGATTGTATGTGATTTCATCCGGAAATTGGCCGCGCCAAAGTTATCCCATATTATCTATTATCATGATTTTGTATTAAATATGATATGATATGATGTAATTTCATCCGGAAATTGGCCGCGCCAAAGTTATCTTAAAATATCCAATATCATGATTTTATATTAAATTGGATATTATATAATGTAATTTCATCCGAAATTTGGCCGCGCCAAAGTTATCTTATAATATCTGATATCTTGATTTTATAAAAAAATTATTGGATACATTTTTATCCAAAAAATGTTTCTGTTTTTAGATTTATTTTTAGATATAATAATGTCAAACTAAAAATAAATAAAAAAAAAAAAACTTCGAACGGACGGGGATTAGAACCACAAGTCTTCCGTTTTGTAATCGCAATCTCTACCCTCTAGACCAGCGGACGTTGTTAGCAAATAACAACTTTAAAAGACTTAGTTTTAAATAAATTGATTGTATCTAATTATATCAAATTGATCTAACATATAGTAATATATGATTACATCCAATTAAATATGTTTTCAAAAAGACTTAGAAAATTTTTGAAAAAATTTGCAAAAAAAAAAAAAATTGGAATGACGTACAGCGCTATTAGGGGCTTCCATGGTAAGCTTATACAATAATTTTAATGTAACAGTATGCCTTATTTCCATGTCATAGGCTTCCAAAGTGAAATAAGACTTTGGCTTAAAAGTTTCAAATTTTTCATGGAATCAGGAAATCAGAATTAGATTTGAGATCGGGATCCAAAAATCATTGAAAATTTGATAATTTAAACTAAATATAGCTATTATTAACTATATAAATGCAATATAAATTTTTAAAAATGATTGCAAAAATTCAAAAAGCAAAATTTTTTAAGTTCTAAAAAAACAAATGCAATAAAAAAGTGTTTTCCATTAAAAAAAAAATAAAAAAATATATTTTTTTCTGGAATCGAACTCGGGTTCCCAAAAATGATAGATAATTTTATAATAAATTAAATATAGTTATATATAACTATATAACAGCAATATAATTTTTTAAAAATGATTGCAAAAATTCAAAAAAAGAAAAATTTTTAGTTCTAAAAAAAATAAATGCAATAAAAAAGTGTTTTCTATTTAAAAAAAATAAAAAAAATATATTTTTTTTCTGGAATCGAACTCGGGTTCCCAAAAATTATAGATAATTTTATAAAAAATCAAATATAGTTATATATAATTGTATAAAAGAAAAATATTTTTTTTAAAATGATTGCAAAAATTCCAAAAATGAAATTTTTTTAGTTCTAAAAAAATTAAATGCAATAAAAAAGTGTTTTCTATTTAAAAAAAAATAAAAAAAAAAACTTTTTTTTCTCGACTGGGCCGGGAATCGAACTCGGGTTCCCAAAAATCATATGTAATCTTATATGATACAATAAAAAGTTTTGTATAACCATATATGTTGCCACACAAAAATAAATTTTGAAATACTGGCATATATAATTATAAATGGCTAGTTGTTTGGTCAAAAAAATATTTTTTATATACATGATTATATCAAAATATATATTCCATTACATATGCGACCATTTATAAATATATATTGAGTTTAGACAAAATTTGCGTATATATAGTACCATACAAATACAGATATGTTATCGTTTAAGACACATATAATTATATCTATTATTTTTGTTGGAAATTTTTTTAGTATGGAACTATATATAGTTTTAAATTGTATTATATTAGTCATATATAATTATACATAAATTGATACTGGATTTTTTGTTTAGTAAAGTCCTATACATAATTAGATATAAAGTCACGTATAATAATGTATGAAATCGGATTAAGTTTTATGTGCAACGTATGATTACATCTACCATTTATATTAATATATTATGATTAATATAATTAGATATGATTTTATATGACATCATTTAAAAAAATTGGAAAATTTCAAAGTGAGATATAATTTTACACTTTGACTCATATAGTTGTATATGGTTTTATGAAAACATATAAAATAATATACATTTATATAAATTCCTTTTTACTCGGGTTGTAAAAACAATAAACTACAAAAGTTACGGAAATCAAATATTTTATTTTCTTAATTTAAAAATTAAAAGGTCGAATAAAATAATAAATTAAATTTGTTACGGAAAAATATTTTTATCAGTTAAATTATTTGTGACTGATAATTCCGTATAATTTTACAGAAGTACGGTTTTTGTAGTTTGTTATTCAAAAAATTTTATTTTTACTTCACAAAATAAAAAAATGTAAACAGTTAAAATAACTGAAATATCGTTTGTTTTTACGGAATGTATAGTCATTTATTAACGTTTAAAAATAACTGAAAAATTATGTTGTTTCAAATGAAATATGAGTAGTCCGTTTTTTAAAAGGAAAAACGATTGTTTTAAACGTTTTTTCAGTTGAATTTACTTACAAAATATTTTGAGTGATATACAAAAAAAAAACGCGTTGTTATATTGACCCCGATATTTGAGAATACAATTACTTTTTTTCACTGAAAGTGCTCCTATACGGAAATGATTGTAGTTTATTTGAATAGTTTTACGTTGTAATATCAACAAACGTTTGTAAATTTTTACTTTTTTGTTTTTTTTTTCAACAAAGAAATTCAACAAACACAAACACAATTTGTGGATCTAACAAAAGTAAAAAATCTTATTTTTTTTCAACAAAGAAATTCAACAAACACAATTTGTTGATCTGACAAATGAATTTTTTTTTAACAAAAAAATTTAACAAAGACTATTAAATTATTAAACTATTTGTTGACATGATAAACGAATTTTGAAACAAAATTACTTGACTCATTTTGTTAACAACAAAAGCGAAGTTTTGTATTATGACTAAAAGGCGGCCATTTTTACTAAATGTTTGGTTGATATCATGTTGGGTTGATTTACAATTAATGTTTGTTGATTTAAATTTGACGATTTTATTTTCTATGTATGCAAAGACATTTTTCAAATTCTGAGACATGTTTCGTATAGACAAAGTCTCAGATTCTGAGACATATTTCGTATAGAAAAAGTCTCAGACTCTGAAAAATCTTTCGTTTAGGAAAAGGCTTAGATTCTGAGACATTTTTCGTAAAAAAGAGCTAGACTCTTTTAGTTTGGAGTAAATTGTCAGGGTTATATTTTCTTAGGGGTGGGGTTCGCCGGGAGATTTTAAGACACTTTTCCATAAATGTTGACAAATTGATTTATTATGATTTTTGCACATTCGTTATACAATAAATTTTATCAAAAATTAAATTTTTTTATATCCACGCCTTCAAAAATGGCAGGACAAAAAATTACATTTTCACTTAGAAAATTATTTCAGTTACTACATGACGGTTATTTGTGTAGTAAGTAGAAGTTGTTGTTTTCAACTACAATTTCAGTTGTTTTTGTATGAAAAATCTGAAACAACTGTTTTTTGTAGTCGTTTAAAAAAACAAATACAAAAAATTAATACATTGTTGTAACAATTGTTTTATGTAGTTGTTTTAGTCTATAAAAAAACTTAAAATTTTCTATAAAATTTTAGAAAAACGAATGTGCAGGAATTATTTCCAAATAATTTTAACCGTTTTTGGCGTTTAGATTTTTTTTGTTAATAAAAAATATCAGACAATTTGAGTTACAGTAAAAACAACTGTAATTTGAAGTAGTTTTAACAGTATTTTGTAGTTGTTAATCAATAGTTAAAAACAACAACAATTTTTGTTTGATTTTACCGTAAAATGTAGTGGACGCCTAAACCACAACACATGTAGCAGTTTAAACTGTATTTTGTAGTGGAATCTACCGTCATAATTTTTTGAGTGTTCTAGTCCCCTGCACACACAAATGTTTAATTTTCTATGTGATATCTGGTATTTTGACTTTGTGCTGATGTTTGTAACTACCCGAAGTATTGGTCCTAGACCTACCTTCAAGAATACCGATAGACTCAGAATTACTTTTTGAGTGGATTTTGGGAGGTCCGTCGGTAAGTTCGACTGTCCGACACAGGTCGCAATTTTTATTCGATTGTTCTGAAAATTGATATTTAAGCTTTTCTTGACTGAAGGAGGAAGCCTATTGAGAATATCGGTCCATGTTTAGACCTAGCTCCCATACAAACGTCCCGTTTAAATTTGGCTCAAATGCCTCTAATAACGGTATTTTAATAGTTAGCCATATAAATCATCATACCAAATTTGAAAGTAATCGGATCAGTTCTTCATACAAACCACCCTGCTAATATTTACGTAAATCTCTTAAAATTGATGAAAAACTAAATATTTGATTAAATTCGGATTAATTTTTATTAATAAATAAAAATTGTTTTATTCGACCTTTAAAATATTATATTTTGAGTAGGTTTATTCTAGCTCGAGGTCGTTGTTTTTTTTACTAATTAAAACTATGATATTCTCATAGAATAATTTTCAAGAAAATTATTTTTCTGTTTTAAATTTATTTGTGTTGGTACCATTTTGCAAGACTTATTCGAAAGGTGTTTCGGCATTTGTCAGATTTCATTGTCAAGATTATTTAGCAAATATAAAGACCCTATACTACAAGTAGCAAAGAGATTTTAATGGCAAATCGTTAAAACTCCCATTGGGAAATAGAAGACGAAAATTGTACCATCGTAGTAAGAAAATAATGACCTCGATCTAGAAAAAAACCTACTCAAAATTTTAGTTTTTTTTTTTGTTTATTTCCTATATTATGCAAAGAAACTTTGTCGTGTTATACACCAAATGAAAGGTCTTTGGAAAACCTACACTCAAAAAAATACGTTAGTAGATTTACTAATTTTTTTTTGCTAATTCTAGTTAGCTAACTTTTAGCAAATTTTTAGTTGAGATTAGCATGTCAGCAAAAAATTCTTGTAAACTTCATTTAGCACATTAGCAATTTTAAACAAGCTTTGAACTAATTTCTTTTGCTAAATTTGAAATTGAGTTGACAACATTTTTACAAGATTTTTTGCTAATATTAGCAAATTAAATGGTAAATTTTTTTTTATTTTCAGAAAACTTAAAATGGCGCTATCTCGGAAACTAAGCCAGATAGAGTAAAATGGAGGCCATTTTTGGTTCTTAGAATCTCCATAGTATCGCCGGTCCTCTTCACATGTGTGGACCCTAATGGGCCCTAACTTTGGATCCAAAAAAGTTAGCATTCCCGAAAATTTTAAAATGCTCATATCTCGGTAAATATTGCCGACACAACGAAAAGTCCAAAAGCGTTTTTGTAGCTCTCAACATGTAGAACAAGACCGCAAAACAGTCAAAAGCTCTCCGAGTAATATTTTTAAGTTATCGAGTTTTTTAATTCTCAAGACCCCAGTGGTCCCCTATAATCACGTATCTTAAAAACTAAGCAAGGTAGAGCGAAACGGACAACATTTTTGGATCAAAAATTATGACGATTTTTAAGGAACCCAACTAGGTCTAGGCCCATCGGGGTCTGGACCTATGGGGTCCGAACCCAATGGGGTCCTCAGATGTGTATGAACTAACAAGGGAAGTATCTCAACCCTTATGAACCGATTTGCCTGAAACTTAAAATATATATAAAAGAGACGATTTTAAGGTTGGGGTGTCTCGGCTTATCGGCCATATCAGTGTTTCAAAATATCGCTGTCCCCTTATGAAACAATGTGGACCTCCGGGAAAATGTTGATAACTCCTGAACTAACAGGAATATCCTTTAGAGCAAAAATACGTATCAACTTAAATTTAATAAAGATTATTTCGTATTCATATGAACTTTGTAGGGGTATGTCTTCATATAAATACCCCCAAAATTTACACATTTTCATGAAAAAGGCATTTAACAAAGCCAAACTTTTACACGGCTATTCCACCGTTAGATAGGCATTAAAAAATTCTTTCTTCCCATATGTAAACATCATATAGTTTCTTAGAAAGAAATGGCTGAAAAATCCAAAAAACGATTTTTTCGCCATTTTTTTGACCCATGTTTTGAACCCCTAAATCCCCGATATGGCCGATAAGCCGAGATACCCCAACCTTAGAATTGTCTCTTTAATATATACCCGAGTAAAAAAAAATTGTATGATAAAACATGTTATCTTATAAAGTTATATATAATTTATTGGATCTGATTTTGCTAAATTTCATCCGAAAATTGGCCGCGCCAAAGTTATCTCATAACATCTTATAATATATGAAGTTACAGTTTAATATTTGATTGTATGTGATTTCATCCGGAAATTGGCCGCGCCAAAGTTATCCCAAATTATCTATTATCATGATTTTGTATTAAATATGATATGATATGATGTAATTTCATCCGGAAATTGGCCGCGCCAAAGTTATCTTAAAATATCCAATATCATGATTTTATATTAAATTGGATATTATATAATGTGTTTTCATCCGAAATTTGGCCGCGCTAAAGTTATCTTATAATATCTGATATCTTGATTTTATAAAAAAATTATTGGATACATTTTTATCCAAAAAATGTTTCTGTTTTTAGATTTGTTTTTAGATATAATAACCCAGTAAAAACTTCTATTACCAAGTAATGGGGTTTTCGCCTTAAAATAGATGGCGGTATCTAGTTACTAGGTTGGTGAAACACTCATTATTTTAACATGGCGATGTCATTGGAGTAATGACCGCATACCCACTCGCTTACGAGAATGCTACTGAAAAACTACATACATTAGTCCCACAAATAATGAGCTACAAGTAGCCCAAAAATAACTCGTTACCCACTCCTTACAAAAATGCTACCAAATAACAGCATACATTAGTCCTAAAAATAAGTAGCTACTAGTAGCCCAAAAATAACTCGTTACCCACTCCTTACAAAAATGCTACCAAATAACAGCATACATTAGTCCTAAAAATTGGCCGTCTTCCCTCAGCGAGGAATTGCGTCAAAAGTAAAATGTTCGCTTCATGCCTATTCGTCAGGATGATAAAGTTTATGTTAAACGCGGTTATTTCAAGAGCAACCAAGCCGGAAAATTTCTTCAATCTAAATGAAAGAAAAGCCAACGAAACCAATGTTTACGTTGATATCCATCCCTCCAAATGTTTGATTGTAAAATTCAAATAATACAAGGACCGAAAATATGTCTTGGAACATAGTAGAAAGGGACATTTGGCTGCATAGGGCAGGACCAATAACAAATATACAGAACCGACTGCTTGTAGCCCATGGAAACCACATTAAATACTATCTTAAGTTTTAGTCTATATAAGAGTGAGAAAGTTTTTAAGGGAAATACTGTCTATGATGTTTTTTTACCTTTTAACCGGTTTTAACATAGTTTAAACAACAAGGCAAACAAATAAGTTAAATTAAAATTTGGAAAACGATCCAAAATTTCTAGAAAAACAATTACAATTTACAAAAAGCCAATTAAAATCCCGAAAACTTCAATAGAAGTTATGTAAAGACTAATTAAGGCTCATAAATCACTATCAAGTGTCAACTAGATCCAGGTTTTCAAATATCAATTTGGTTTTCTAAACTTTAATGTGACTGTTCCCAATTTTAATCAGAATTCCTGAACTTAAATTTCTGTTAACGGAGTTTTATTAGAAAAAGTAGAGAAATGTTAATCTTTTTTAAGCTAAATGTTCAAGTTCTTTCTAAATTTTCTTTAGAATTTTTTTAATTTTAATATAAAAAAAATTATTTGGACAACTTATTAAATATTTTAAATCGTATTTACCAGTAACCGGTTCTGTATGAGGCTATCAGTAACTCGTTATTTGTTAACACGAAGTAACCGGTCCTGTATGAGGTTATCGGTAACTCATTATTTGTTAATAAGAAGTAACCAGTTCTGTATGAGGTTATCGGTAACCCATTATTTGTTAACAAGAAGTAATCGAGCAGGTAACGAGTCCTCATTACATAGAATGCAGGCGGTAATGGGGACTTAATACCAAGTTTTTACTGGGAATGTCAAACTGAAAATAAATAAAAAAAAAAAAAAAAACTTCGAACGGACGGAGATTAGAACCACAAGTCTTCCGTTTTGTAATCGCAATCTCTACCCTCTAGACCAGCGGACGTTGTTAGCAAATAACAACTTTAAAACACTTAGTTTTAAATAAATTGATCGTATCTAATTATATCAAATTGATCTAATATATAGTAATATATGATTACATCCAATTAAATATGTTATTCACTTGTACACAATTTTCAAAAAGACTTAGAAAATTTTTGATAAAATTTGCAAAAAAAAAAAAAATTGGAATGACGTACAGCGCTATTAGGGGCTTCCATGGTAAACTTAAACAATAATTTTAATGTAGCGGTATGCCTTATTTCCAAGTCATAGGCTTCCAAAGTGAAATAAGACTTTGGCTTAAAAGTTTGAAATTTTTCATGGAATCAGGAAATTAGAATTAGATTTGAGATCGGGTTCCAAAAATCATTGATAATTTGATAATTTAAACCAAATATAGCTATTATTAACTATATAAATGCAATATAAATTTTTAAAAATGATTGCAAAAATTCAAAAAGTAAAATTTTTTAAGTTCTAAAAAAAAAATGCAATAAAAAAGTGTTTTCTATTTAAAAAAAAAATAAAAAAATATATTTTTTTCTGGAATCGAACTCGGGTTCCCAATAATGATAGATAATTTTATAATAAATTAAATATAGTTATATATAACTATATAACAGCAATATAATTTTTTAAAAATGATTGCAAAAATTCAAAAAAAGAAAAAATTTTAGTTCTAAAAAAAATAAATGCAATAAAATAGTGTTTTCTATTTAAAAAAAATAAAAAAAATATATTTTTTTTCTGGAATCGAACTCGGGTTCCCAAAAATTATAGATAATTTTATAATAAATCAAATATAGTTATATATATAACTATATAAAAGAAAAATAATTTTTTAAAAATGATTGCAAAAATTCCAAAAATGAAATTTTTTTAGTTCTAAAAAAATTAAATGCAATAAAAAAGTGTTTTCTATTTAAAAAAAAATAAAAAAAAAACTTTTTTTCTCGACTGGGCCGGGAATCGAACTCGGGTTCCTAAAAATCATATGTAATCTTATATGATACAATAAAAAGTTTTGTATAACCATATATGAGGAGTCGCAGAACAAAACGTACTTTTTCGCATTTTTTGACAAATTGATTTTTTGTTCTTTTTATATTATTTGGTTCGAAATCTACCAAAAAAAATGTCCATAGCGTGAATTTTTTGTGTTTTTCATTAAGAAAATGGATTCTTTAAAAATAGGTGCGTAACAAAACGTACTTTTTTGTTAATTTTTTTATCAAAACGTACTTTTTTCATTGTATTTCATATTCAAGATTTTTCATAATTTTTTAGTTTGGCATTTTACTCTTATATTCCATATACATATAAATGCCCACCAATATTTTTGAGGCCTTCTTGCAGGCCAGTGAAGGATTCCCCCCTTATTCTTGTTATTGGTCTATTTACACCCCACAACTACAGTATGGGGGTACATTACCTTGGCCAATTCGTGTGTAACGTGTCTAAATATGAGCCAATGAGGCTCTTTATTAGTTTTTAATAAATAAGAACATTTTTAAAACACTCGATCATAATAGTATCGTCTAAAAAAAAATACGCTCATCAAAACGTCGTTTTTCAATTATTTTTAAACAAAACGTACTTTTTTCATTATTTTTTAACAAAACGTACTTTTTCCAAAGTAAAAATGGTTTTATTTAAACATCCTTAACATATAATGTGGTGACTTATGGCAGTTTGATGCATCTCTTGATAAGCAAAAAACTTGTTACCATATTCAGGTTCATGCAGTTTTTTAAAGGGGCGAAATAAATAAACCTCAATTTCCCAAAAAATTTTAATATGCGAAAAAGTACGTTTTGTTCTGCGGCTCCTCATATGTTGACACACAAAAATAAATTTTGAAATACTGGCATATATAATTATATATGACTAGTTGTTTGGTCAACCCGAGTAAAAAGGAATTTATATAAATGTATATTATTTTATATGTTTTCATAAAACCATATAAAACTATATGAGTCAAAGTATAAAATTATATCTCACTTTGAAATTTTCCAATTTTTTTAAATGGTGTCATATAAAATCATATCTAATTATATTGTTCATAATATATTAATATAAATGGTAGATGTAATCATACGTTGCACATAAAACTTAATCCGATTTCATACATTATTATACGTGACTTTATATCTAATTATGTATAGGACTTTACTAAAGAAAAAATCCAGTATCAATTTATGTATAATTATATATGACTAATATAATACCATTTAAAACCATATATGGTTCCATACTAAACAAATTTCCAACAAAAATAATAGATATAATTATATGTGTCTTAAACGATAACATATCTGTGTTTGTATGGTACTATATATACGCAAATTTCGTCTAAACTCAATATATATTTATAAATGGTCGCATATGTAATGGAATATATATTTTGATATAATCATGTATAAAAAAAATATTTTTTTGACCAAACAACTAGCCATATATAATTATATATGCCAGTATTTCAAAATTTATTTTTGTGTGTCAACATATATGGTTATACAAAACTTTTTATTGTATCATATAAGATTACATATGATTTTTGGAAACCCGAGTTCGATTCCCGGCCCGGTCGAGAAAAAAAGTTTTTTTTTTATTTTTTTTAAACAGAAAACACTTTTTTATTGCGTTTAATTTTTTTAGAACTAAAAATTTTTCATTTTTGGAATTTTTGCAATCATTTTAAAAAAATTATTTTTCTTCTATACAGTTATATATAACTATATTTGATTTATTATAAAATTATCTATAATTTTTGGGAACCCAGAAAAAAATATATTTTTTTTTATTTTGTTTAAATAGAAAACACTTTTTTATTGCATTTATTTTTTTTAGAACTAAAATTTTTTTTTTTTTTTTAATTTTTGCAATCATTTTTAAAAAATTATATTGCTGTTATATAGTTATATATAACTATATTTAATTTATTATAAAATTATCTATCATTTTTGGGAAACCGAGTTCGATTCCAGAAAAAAATATATTTTTTAAATTTTTTTTTAAATGGAAAACACTTTTTTATTGCATTTGTTTTTTTAGAACTTAAAAAATTTTACTTTTTGAATTTTTGCAATCATTTTTAAAAATTTATATTGCATTTATATAGTTAACTAGCCGTATGTGGAATAAACTCCCCGCAGACGTCTTCCCAACCAGCTACAATTTGGAAAAATTGAAATTAAACGTCCACAAACACTACTCCCTCTTTCCTTCTCCACATAACCTATTTTACTAATACCAACGCAATGCATTCCATCAGTAGGGAGCATCTCCTGAGTGTTGGCTCAAAGTAAAAAAAAATATTCCGGGAGGTGCACTTACATTCCAAATTTCAAGTCTATAGCCTCAGTTGTTTGTAGAAATATAAAATGTGCCAAACAAAGTACCTTTTCTATCCCTTTTACTCTCTTAGAATCAGCATTTCCAAAAATACAGCCTCATTGGATTTACATTTCAGAGATGCACCCACATTCCAAACTTCAGGTGTTTATCTTCAGTGGTTTGTGGAAATAAAAAAAGGACCAAAGTACTTTTTTTCACCCCTTTTATATACTTAAATAACGGTTTTATACCTTTTGTACCCGTTTTACCCCCATAGAATCATTATTTCAAAAAAACCAGCCTTAGTGGATCTATATTCCGGGAGATGCAGCTACATTTCAAATCTCTATCTTCATTGGTTTGTGGAACTATAAAAAGTACTAACGTACCTGTTTTTGCACATTTTACCCCCTTAGAATCAACATTTCCAAAACCCAAGCCTTAGTTGACCTATATTCCGGGAGGTGCATCTATATTCCAAATTTCAAGTCTCTAGCTTCAGTGGTTTGTGGAAATATAAAAAGTACCAAAATACCTTTTTTACCCCTATTCCCTAGAATCAACCTTTCCAAAAACTCAGCCTTAAAGGATCTATACTTCGGTAGGCGCACCTCCATTCCAAATTTCAAGTTCCCATTTCGTTCCCTGTTTTATTCCATTTGTTTCCCTGTTCCATTCCGATTTGTCCCATGTGGCTTTCATTCCGTTCCGAATATGCGCTTACATGCGCTAAAAAACAAAAAATTCTTTGTCTTCTTTAGAAATCTCTTTTCGCTAAATGACCCTGCATTCCAAATTTAAAGTTTCCAGGACCATTATTTCAGGAATTATAATAAATACCAAAATACATTTTTTTACCCCCCTTATAATCGGAATTTCGAAAAAGTACGTTTTCAAAATTTTTCCCGTTGTTGGAACTAACATTTTAAAATTTTTTTGTGGGACCTTAATTTCAAAAAATTTAGAAAGTACAAAAGTAAATTTTTTTACCACTTTTTACCCTTAGGAGTCCGAATTTCCAGAAAGTACTTTTTTTGGGAATGTTTTTCCGTTGGAGGATCTTACATTCCAATTTTCAAATTAATAGGATTTTTTTTTTTTTTCAGAAAAAGTAAAAAGTACCAAGTGCTCGCTTTTTACCCCCCTTAGAATCGGTATTTCGAAAAAGTACTTTTTCATAATTTTTTTCATTGTTGGAAACAACAATAGAAATTTAAATTTTTTTGTAGGACTTTAATTTAAAAAAATATAAAAAGTACCAAAGTAAAATTTTTTACCCCTTTTTACCCTTAGGAATCCGAATTTCCAGAAAGTACTTTTTTTTGGGAATATTTTTCCGTTAGAGGATCCTACATTCCAATTTTCGAATAGGATTATTTTCAGAAAAAATAAAAAGTACCAAAGTATTCGTTTGGTACTTTTTAGAATCGGAATTTCGAAAAAGTACGTTTTCAGAATTTTTTCCGTTGTTGGAACCACCATTGCAAATTTTAATATTTTTGTAGGACCTTAATTTCAAAAAATATTAAAAGTACCAAAGTACCATTTTTTACCCTTAGGAATCCGAATTTCAAGAAAGTTCTTTTTTGGGAATGTTTTTCCGTTAGAGGATCCTAAATTTCTAATTTCAAATTAATTGAATTTTTTTCAGAAAAAATAAAGAGTACCAAAATACTCGCTTTTTCCCCTTTTTCAACCCTTCGTTTTAACCCCTTAAAATCAACATTTCCAAAAACCCGGCCTTAGCGGATATGTATTCCAGGAGGTGAAAACTACAATCCAAATTTCAAGACTCTAGCTTCAGTGGTTTGGGCTGTGGGATGATGCGTGATTAGTATGTCAGTCAGTCATCAGTCAGTCACGCAACTACTTTATATATATAGATAATAGCTATATTTGGTTTAAATTATCAAATTATCAATGATTTTTGGAACCCGATCTCAAATCTAATTCTGATTTCCTGATTCCATGAAAAATTTCAAATTTATAAGCCAAAGTCTTATTTCACTTTGGAAGCCTATGACTTGGAAATAAGGCATACCGCTACATTAAAATTATTGTTTAAGCTTACCATGGAAGAACCTAATAGCGCTGTACGTCATTCCAATTTTTTTCTTTTTTTGCAAATTTTATCAAAAATTTTCTAAGTCTTTTTGAAAATTGTGTACAAGTGAATAACATGTTTAATTGGATGTAATCATATATTACTATATGTTAGATCAATTTGATATAATTAGATACGATCAATTTATTTAAAACTAAGTCTTTTAAAGTTGTTATTTGCTAACAACGTCCGCTGGTCTAGAGGGTAGAGATTGCGATTACAAAACGGAAGACTTGTGGTTCTAATCCCCGTCCGTTCGAAGTTTTTTTTTTTTTATTTATTTTCAGTTTGACATTATTATATCTAAAAATAAATCTAAAAACAGAAACATTTTTTGGATAAAAATGTATCCAATAATTTTTTTTATAAAATCAAGATATCAGATATTATAAGATAACTTTGGCGCGGCCAAATTTCGGATGAAATTACATTATATAATATCCAATTTAATATAAAATCATGATATTGGATATTTTAAGATAACTTTGGCGCGGCCAATTTCCGGATGAAATTACATCATATTATATCATATTTAATACAAAATCATGATAATAGATAATTTGGGATAACTTTGGCGCGGCCAATTTCCGGATGAAATCACATACAATCAAATATTAAACTGTAACTTCATATATTATATGATGTTATGAGATAACTTTGGCGCGGCCAATTTTCGGATGAGATTTAGCAAAATCAGATCCAATAAATTATATATAATTTTATAAGATAACATGTTTTACCATACAATTTTTTTTTACTCGGGAAAAAAATATTTTTTATATACATGATTATATCAAAATATATATTCCATTACATATGCGACCATTTATAAATATATATTGAGTTTAGACGAAATTTGCGTATATATAGAACCATACAAACACAGATATGTTATCGTTTAAGACACATATAATTATATCCATTATTTTTGTTGAAAATTTTTTTAGTATGGAACCATATATAGTTTTAAATGGTATTATATTAGTCATATATAATTATACATAAATTGATACTGGATTTTTTGTTTAGTAAAGTCCTATACATAATTAGATATAAAGTCACGTATAATAATGTATGAAATCGGATTAAGTTTTATGTGCAACGTATGATTACATCTACCATTTATATTAATATATTATGAACAATATAATTAGATATGATTTTATATGACATCATTTAAAAAAATTGGAAAATTTCAAAGTGAGATATAATTTTATACTTTGACTCATAAAATTTTATATGGTTTTATGAAAACATATAAAATAATACACATTTATATAAATTCCTTTTTACTCGGGTATTTTACGTTTCATGCAAATCGGTTCATAAGGGTTGAGATACTTCCCTTGTAAGTTAAAAAAAACAAAAATTTAGTTAACTAATTATTGGCAAAACATTTTTGCTAACTTTAGCAAAAAAATTGTGGGTTCAAAATCAGCAAATTTTCTTGCAGGTTTACAAGCTTTTTTTGCTAACATTACAGATTTATTTTTTTTAAGTGTATCTACGTGTGTAAAGCACATGTCCAAACATGCACAACTTTTTGTCATATTGCGTAAAATAAAAAAAATTAGGACATTTTTGTTAATAAGTCTAAAAATAATAACTTTTTTGGCATATTGTTATCACCACGAGATAAGATAAATCGTTCCCGATTTTCTGATAAATCGGTCAATTGGCAAAAAAAGCAGCCTATTTTAATTAAATTTAGTTTTTGTGTTTTTTTACCTGTTTTTACTTAAAAAAGAAATCACAAAGTAAAAAAATAATTAATTTTTCAACAGTAACATAATTTTTGGTATTGAATCCGTCAAAAAAAAAAAAAAACAAATAGTTTTAATTAATGGCCTTTTCAAATCAATTAAAATTTTAATTTTTTTTATAAATTTTATCATTTTCTTTAAATCTAAAATTAAACTTTTAATAGACTGTAAATTATGTCGATTATGAGATAAGAGCTTTTATAATTGTTTTGCATTTTTATCAGTTGTTATCTTTTAAATTACATACTTTGTTAGATAATTGTTTTTCTATTGATGAGCTGAAGTTGTTACTGTTGAAAAAAATTTAACACAATTTCACACCAAATCAAATGTTAATTTAATTTTTGAAAATTTACATAAATTGACATCATTTATGATTAGAAAAACAAAAAATAAAAAAAAAAATACAACATGCAAAAACAACAAAATTTACATATGCAAATGTCAGTTGGTCTGTAATTTATGTGTAAACTGAACTGGAATTAAAAGCAGGTGTATAATAAAGTTAAAAGCATAAAGAATGTTTGTTATGTGATGATTTGAAACAAGTATTAAAGGTATTCGAATTCGTTGAATTGGAAGCGGCAGTGAAAAAGTAAGTTTTCAAATACTGATTATAATTTCTTAGCGTCTTTTGCCAGTTCTCTGTAAAGTACTCGATATGAATGAAAATATAAAGAATATCTTTTTATCCAATAGATGAGGCTATTCGAAGTGTTAAGGAGGCCAAAATACTTTAGAAAATGTACTTTAGAAGTCTGTGCAAAAAAAACGTTGATTTTTGTAGAGTAGTGTAATTAATTTACAAAAAGTCGGTCCGGTCATTAGTAGTCTACATATTATGATAAAAGTGGGCGTTAAAATTTGTGTGGTAAGTTAAACTAATCTGCTGTTCTTCTATTTTAGATATATCGAAATAAAAGTGGGCGTAAAAAATTTTTATTTCCGTTTAAACCTAAGTTGGACTATGACGAACATATGAAAAAAAAGTTTAGTCAAAATGATCCAGCCGTTCTCCGATTTTAGATATATCAAAAAAAGGAGGCGTAAAAGTGGGCGTGATTAATTTGTTTTCCGAAAAAACCTAAGACGAACATTTAAAAGAAACTATCCAGTGGGTTCGCAAATTCTTGTACACAAAAAAAAAAACAAGTAAAAAAATTATAGCCGGTCAAGACCGACCATATGATACCCTACACCAGTGTTTTCCGGAAAATGGGTACCAAGTCCGAACATGGACCAATTAGGTCTATCAATTGTAAAATCTTTTATAAGTGTAAGTAGAAAACACTCACATACCAAATTTGAGTGAAATTGGCTTATATTTGTTGCAAATAAACCGCTTTTAGTAATATCGGGCGAAATTTTCATATGGGGCCTAGGTCCTAAAATGGACCGATTATAATCAGATTTTTAGGTTTTTAAAGTATGCGTTAAACACACACAAACAAAATTTTTATCAAATGTTTTCTATTTTCATCAAATATTATAGATTTATGTGAATATCGGGAGGGTGGTTTGTATGGGGGCTACAAGAAGAACTTGTCCGATTACTTTGAAATTCGGAACGGTGATTTGTGAATATAAAAAACGTTTACTTGCCAAATTCTGAAAAGATATCTATTAAAATACGCTTGTTAGGGGCATTGACCCAATTTTAAACGGGTACGTTTGTATGGGGGCTAGGTCAACACATGGACCGATTTTTTCCAATTTCAATAGCGGCCGTCCTTGGGTCAAAAAAAGCTTAAGTTTCAAATTTCAGACAAATCGGTTAAAAATTGCGACCTGTATCGTGCGCACAACGTTTACATGGACGGACGGACGGATGGACGGACGGACATCGCTTAATCGACTCAAAAAGTAATTCTGAGTCGATCGGTATACTTGAAAGTGGATCTAGGACCAATATTTCGGGTAGTTACAAACATCAGCACAAACTCATTATACCCTGTACCACAGAGTGGTGTAGGGTATAAAAACTGTAAAGTTAGCAAAAAAAACTTGTAAACCTACAAGAAAATTTGCTGATTTCACCGTCCGACAAAAAAGAAAAAAAAAATCGTTTAACACGAACTGGATAATATACATATGTACGTTTAAAACTAGAGACTAAATGTAGTAAAACTGCATTTACAGTTTTTCATTTCGTGATCCTGTTACCTTTTAAAAGGATTTCAAAGTTTTAGAGAATTAAATTTTATAAAATATTTTTTTAATATTTATACTTGTCCTAAGATGACACTAGGGATAGCAGATGAAAGAGGAGGATCTCCCCTAATTTTCCTATTTTATTATTTTTACATATCAGGAAAAAGGAGGTAAGTTACGTCCTTTCAAATATGTATCCTTCAATATCAATCAAAATTTTCAACAAAATATTTTGATAAAGTTTTCAAATGACTTTATTTATATCCTTTAATCCAAATATGTCAAAATAAAAAAATGGAAAAATTGGGGGAGAAATTCCTCTTTCATTTTGCATTATGAATGGCATCCTAGGACAATAAGAAATATTTCAGAAATATTTTACAAAATGTATCCCTTAAAACTTTGAAGTCCTTTTAAAAGGAAACAGGATCACGAAATGATAAACTGTAAATGCAGTTTTACTCCATTTTAACTCTACATTCAGACGCATATCATTTTTAATATTGGCGGTGGACGGTGTTTTAAACCAACAATTTGTTTGGTAAAGTTAGCCGGTTTTTGATCGATTTTGGTAAATCGTCATAGTTTTTGATCCAAAATTTGTGTCCGCTTCGCTCTACCTTGCTTAGTTTTTGAGATACATGATTTTAGGGGACCACTGCACAGTGGGCCAGGATCTCCGTATTTTGGCCAAAAGTCCATTTCGCTGCATCCAAATTCTGTTGATGTATTCAAAATCTTGGAATGTTCAATATTGTGTAAATAAAATATTGTAATATTGTGGCTATCTGATTTTCTTTGGCAAGAGGTCAAAGTCAATATTTCGAATTTTTGTGACAATTTTTTTTTGTAAATATATTAAAAAAAACTTTGGAAATTAAAGAATTTTTGACTGAAAATCATTCAGAAATCACTAAAGAAGTACTTGTTAACATATAAAAATCTAAAACACTTCAATAATTATCTAAAGAAGGTATAAAATTTAAGTTTCCCCAAAAAAATAAGGATTTTTTTGAAAATCGCCATTTTTCAACATCGATCTCCAAAAAGCTCCAAACGATTTTGGAAAACCTTTGATGCCAATGTGTTCCTTAATATGTCCCCTAACTAGAATTTTGCGACCGTCTGCGACCATTCATAAACTTTCGAGATATTGTCCTTTAACTAAAAAATGGAGTTCAGATTACACTTCTACACTAGCACGGAAGATCAAATCACTTGCACTCCCATTGTTCTGCAATTCACGTATGTTATAGAAGGTCGAAATCAAAGATTAACCTGTTTTTTAAGGTGCCATCTCGGCGGTTAAAGAGGGGAAATGGGAGGGGGAAAACGGTATTATTTCGTTTTTTATATCTGTTTCAAAGGAGCTATATGAACATTTCATACAGATCGAAAGGTTTTTTAAAGGCCTATTAAATGGTGTATTGAACTTAGCGATATTCGGTTTTATTAAGTTGTAATTGTCAAAAATCTGTAAACTATACTATATACTTACATATAAACGTTATATTATATACATAGATAGGACCCCCAAATTCGTGTATAATAATCTCTATTATGATTAAGCCGAAACTTGATTTTGCTTTTTGGCGATATTTTTGCTAGTTTGGCTTTTATTCGGACTTTTATAAATTCTTAATTCTCACATATTCAGTGGCGCATTTAAGCGGATGATATTTATGGGTTACCACTTTAATTAGCCGATAGTGGCAATTGATGAGCATTTTTGAGAGGTTTTTTTTAGGAACAACATTATCGTAGAATTCATATAGAATATATCTAGTATAACTGCGTCCTCAAGTTCTACTTTTTAATGATACATTTATGCTGAAATTTCAATGCAGTTTAATGGTCCGGATTAGAATTTAATAACTTTTTTATCCGTGTTTTTTAAATGCGGAGTTTGAGCATAAATTAATTATTCGTTTAAAAGCGTCAACAAGTTGACATGTTCAGTTAAAGTGGTAAATATTCGATTCGCAACACATAACCGATTCTTTGGAATTCAAAATATTTCTGGGTATATTTTGGTGCAATATTTCATCTTTAGTTTGATTACATTATTTCTGTGTGAGAAAAGAAGAAGACAAATAAAAATAAAGTTAACACCTCTTCATTTAAGTGCATTTCCATAAAATAGTTTGGATGTAATTTAAAATAACAAAACTTTTCTTATTATTTACGACTTTCTTGGATTTTGTTTATATTAATGTGCTCACGAAAACACTTTGCTGCTTATTCCATATTCGCAAACATTAAAGCCATATCAAGTAGAAACAAATAATTTAAGTTCAATATTTACCAATTTTTAAATAAAAAGCCACCATTTTGAACCCGCCATTTTGAATTTAAAATTTTCGATTTCATATTCGTAATTAGTGACGACATATCATTGATAAACAAATAATTGAAGTTTAATATTTACAAATTTTAAAAATTTTGGCAGCCATTTTGAATCCGCCATTTTGAATTTCTATTTTCTGATTCCAAATTCGTAATTAGTTCGATGTATACAAATCTAAAAGTTTTTTACCGCCATTTTGAATCCGCCATTTTGAATTTTAAATTTTCGATTTCATATTCGTAATCAGCGTCGCCATATCCTTTATAAACAAATATTTTAAGTATTATATATTCAAATTTAAAAATTTATGGCCGCCATTTTGTATCCGCCATTTTGAATTTTAAATTTTTGATTCCAGATTTGTGATTAGCCACTGCCTAAACCTCTTTTGGCATATTATAAAGACTTCTATCCCCTGTATTCTAGTTTTGGCCAAAATTCTTGGATGCTGGCCCACAGTGCACTGGTGTTTTGAGAATTAAAACCATTGAACCAAAAATGGCCTCCATTTTGCTTAATCTGGCTCAGTTTCCGAGATAGCGCCATTTTAAGTTTTCTAAAAAAAAAAATATTTTTGCTAACATTAGCAAAACACCTTGTAAAAATTTGGTCAACTCAATTTTAAATTTAGCAAAAAAAATTTGTTCAAATTTTGTTTAAAATTGCTAATGCGCTAAATGAAGTTTACAATATATTTTTGCTAACATGCTAATCTCAACTAAAAATTAGCTAAAGGTTAGCTTGCTAGCATTAACAAAAAAAAATTAGTAAATCTACTAATGTATTATTTCGAGTGTATGCAAGAGGGCACCCCCAGACCTTAAGACGGCCCTGAGCACTCGTTTTGTCGTTGGATAAAATCTTGTGCTGAAATCTAAAGGTTTGTTACGAATATTTTTTTAGTCATAGGCTGGTCAACTTTAGAAATGGGCAAAATCGATCCAGAGCGAAAAATGTAAACGCTTAAAAAACTAAATGGACCTATAGAAAACGCCTTTTTTACCGGTTTTTTAACTTTTGTTAAATAAAAAAGTACCATGTTTTGATTGGGGGTCTTAAAAGTAAAAAAAAAATTGTAACAAAAACATTTCAGCAGCGGACTTTTCAATCGAGTTCTAAGACCTCTATTTGAAATCTGGATACATGTCTGTGGTATTGATCCGCTTAACTTTTCACACTAATCATGTTAGTTCATTTAGTTATTCATGTGTATAGTATATAAAGACATTAACCATTAATTGATATTAAATTTATAACTTTATTATGGTATTATACAGCATCAATCGACGACAACTGTTGTTATTAAATTATTAAATCATAAATTTAAAATTCAATTTGTTTGACTGATATAGTATTCAATAAACAGCTACTTGTTTGTATATAATGTACATTAGGGTGGGTCGTTCAGAAAAAGTTTTGCCAGTTACACTCTAGAAATAAACATTAGTTAAAGAAGATTAAAAAACAAGTAGAAAAGTTAAATTCGACTTGGCCGAATCTATGAATACCCTCCACAATGCCCTTTTTAAGTTATAGTAATTTTTCTAGAGTGAAAAATAAAATTTTTGATTAGAAATAATTTATTTTGTGTAAAAAAACTTTTTTTTAACTAATTTAAAAAAAACAAGTAGAAAAGTTAAATTCGACTTGGCCGAATCTATGAATACCCTCCACAATGCCCTTTTTAAGTTATAGTAATTTTTCTAGAGTGAAAAATAAAATTTTTGATTAGAAATAATTTATTTTGTGTAAAAAAACTTTTTTTTAACTAATTTAAAAAAAACAAGTAGAAAAGTTAAATTCGACTTGGCCGAATCTATGAATACCCTCCACAATGCCCTTTTTAAGTTATAGTAATTTTTCTAGAGTGAAAAATAAAATTTTTGATTAGAAATAATTTATTTTGTGTAAAAAAACTTTTTTTTAACTAATTTAAAAAAAAAAATAAAAATAATTTACTAAATTTTTATTTGAGTGTAAAATTTTTTTTGAGTGTAAAATTTTTTTCGAGTGTATTTTTTTTTCTTTTAGTGTAAAAATATTTTTGAGTGACAACAATGCGTTGTAAAATATTTTTGTGACTTACCAATGTTTTTAAAACATGTTTAACGGGTTTTCAACACGTGAATTTAAGGTGAGGCGAATCTGAAATTTACGGTTTTGCTAATAACTTTTGAACCACTGGACCGATTTGGTTGAAATTTAAACAGAAGTGGACCACGGGAACGACAAGTATATATGTTACACTTCAGCACCCTCAGAATTGCCGTTCGAAAGTTACCGTGTGTTTTATCTAGTAAATTCCAGAAAAACCCTTGCCGAAATTCACTCATTTGCTTATAACTTTTGAACCACTGGACCGATTTCGCTGGATTGCAATACCAACCTGACCAGGTAAATGCCCATCATATATGCCAAACTTCAGGAGCCTCCGTAAAGTCTTTCAAAAGTTAGCGTGTTTTCAACAGACAGACAGACAGACGGACAGACGGACGGACGGACGGACGGACGGACGGACGGACGGACATCGCTAGATCGTCTTAAAATCGATCGAGGATCATGAATATATATACTTTATAGGGTCCTAGACCAATATTTCGAGGTGTTACAAACGGAATGACAAACTTATATATACCCTCTATCACTAGAGTGGAGGGTATAAAAAATCATTTTTTTTTGCCACGCCCTTGGCCGTCGCCCCATTCTTTTTTTATACCCTCCACTCTAGTGATAGAGGGTATATATAAGTTTGTCATTCCGTTTGTAACACCTCGAAATATTGGTCTAGGACCCCATAAAGTATATATATTTATGATCCTCGATCGATTTTAAGTCGATCTAGCGATGTCCGTCCGTCCGTCCGTCCGTCCGTCCGTCCGTCCGTCTGTCTGTCTGTCTGTCCGTCCGTAGAAAACACGCTAACTTTTGAAATACTTTACAGAGGCTACTGAAGTTTGGCATATATGTTTGTCATTTACCTGGTCAGGTTGGTATTGCAATCCAGCCAAATCGGTCCAGTGGTTCAAAAGTTATGGGCAAAAGAGTAAATTTCGGCAAGGGTGTTTCGCGAATTTACGAGATAAAAAACAAGATAACTTTCGAAAGACAATAATAAGACTACTGAAGCTTGGTATGTATCTTTGCCGTTCCCCGGGTCTGTCTGGTTTTAAATTTCAGCTCAATCGGTCCAGTGGTTCAAAAGTTATAAGCAAAACCCTGAATTTCAAATTAGTTTCATCTAAAATGCCACGTGTTTTAACAAGTTTTAAAAGCATTGGTGGTAACTAAACAATGCTTTTCAAACTTGTTTAAATTTTAAGCAATGCTTTTTAACTTAAAAACCACACTCGAAAAAAATTTTACACTCAAAAAAAATTTTACACTCAAAAAAAATTTTACACTCAAAAAAAAAATGTACACAAAAAAAAAATTTAGGTTTTTTTACAAAAATTACAATATTTTGTGTACATACGTACGTGCATTCACTCAGAAATATTTTTACAGTAAAAAAAACATTACACTCGAAAAAAATTTTACACTCAAAAAAAAAATAGTAATTTTTCTTTTTTTTTTTTAAATGACAAAAAAAGAGTTTTCACTCAAAATAAAATATTTCTAATCAAAATTGTTAATTTTTTCACGTTAAAAAATGTACTACCCTTTAAAAAAAATGCATTGTGGAGGGTATTCATAGATTCGGCAAAGTCGAATTTAACTTTTCTACTTGTTATTTATGTGGGTAGCCCATGAGTTGCATTGCTGATGTACCTTTCCAAAAACATTGACTTATATTATGATTCCTAAAATATTGCCGCTTTAAGCATACACTCAAAAAATTATGTCATTAACTGTTTGTAGTTTATTTAAAAAGTTTTCCGTTTAGTCGTTTTTAAAAGAAAAAACATTTGTTTGATATTCAGTGTTTATTAATGACTACTTCAGTCCTTTGTTTCAAAAATAACACACTAAAAAATAAAGACTTTCATTAACATTTAATTTTTAAAGTCATTTATTTTTGTTCTGTAAGTAAAAACTACTGATTATTCTTTTGATTTTTAATGATTTGTGTAAGTATTTTTTTTTAAATTGTTTGTATTTTTTAACGAAATATCATTAGTTTTTACCTACACATGTCAGTTATTTTTTTGTAGAAAAAAAAATTAAAAAATTATTTATAGAAATAAAAAAACATGTTTGTATCAAGTGACTTTGGCACGATGGGTAGAGTGTCTGGCCAGAATGTAGTTGATTGCGGGATCGATTCCCCAAAAATTTTATTAAAAATTTTTAAAAAAATATTTCAATAAAAAATTGTAAAAAATTACCTACGAAATCATTAATTTTTATTGTTTTCGTAGGTTATTTTTTTGAAATTTGTTGGTAAAAATAACAGAACTATCATTAATTTTTAATTAAATTCAAAAAAAATAACCTATGAATTATTTTTTTTGAATTTGTTGGTAAAAAAGAGTGAAAAAACGTAATTTTTTAATGTTTAATGTTATTTATTTTAGAAAATTTTGTCAAGAGTAATAAATAAATGTTGATGTTTGTTAAAACAAATGAATAATTACTGGGATGGTTTTCAATTGTTTATTCACTGGTTTTAAGTGTGTTTTTCAGTTGTTTTTGCCTACAAAATATTTTGAGTGTAGTACTCTGTTCGTTTTCACGGGGAAAAATCTGTCGAACTCCATATAAAAAAAAAAATTGGCAACGCGAAGAAGTGAAATTGTTAAAATAGTTCTTACGCTTATTTATTATACAGTCAAACCCGGTTATAACGCACTCCGAGGGATCAGTAAAAATAGTTCGTTATAGGAGAAGTTCGCAATAAGCGGGGTATATTTTATATCAATCTAGATTTATTTTCAAAAAAAAAGTACCAATATTATTTTATTTAACGTTTTTTTTGTAAGTAATCTACTTATTGAGAAGAAAACATTAAAATTATAAATAAATTTTATCGAAATTATAATATAAACCAAAAATTTCTAACTTTTTGTGAGTTTAGTAAACATAATTATCTCAAATTTCAAAATATTTATGGTAGTTCGTTATAAAAAGGTAAATATACACGAAATTGTGTTCGTGGGACCATAATAAGTAGTTAATTTTAACCGAGGATTCGTTATAACCGAGTTCGTTATAAAAGAAGTATTTTGTGTGAAAAATGTTGCCAAAACGTCGGGACTTTGGAATTAGTTCGTTATAACCGAGAATTCGTTATAACCGAGTTCGTTATAACCGAGTTTGACTGTACTACAAAATTTTAATTGTAGTGAAAAAGGACATTTCAGTTTTGTTTTGTTAGTTTTTCTCTTATAATTTTCAAAAGTGGTTGATTTATAAATTTTTGATTACAATTTTAGGCGTTTAAAATTTCATTTTCACGGGAAAAAAATCTGTCAAACTCCATATAAATACACACACAAAAAACTTTGTGAAATTACTAGGAAAATTTTCGTAATCCCATTTTACCAATATTCGACAGATTTCCTCTTTTTTAATTTTTTTTTTTGTAATTTTAAAAATTTCCAAGATAATTTTGCAAAAAAAAATCCAGTACATTCATGAGAATTCCTTTTAATTTCAATTGCGTCAAAAAACTGTAAATTTACAATTTTATTGGTAAAAAGCTTGTAAAACTACAAAGTTATTGGTAAAAAGCTTGTAAAATTACTACACTCAAAATATTTTTTAGGCAAAAACGAATGAAAAACATATTTAAAACAAGTGATAAAACTTTTGAAAACCATCCCAGTAACTATTCATTTGTTTTAACAAACATCAACATTTATTTTTTACCGACAAATTCGAAAAAAAAATAACCTACACATAAAAAATAACCTAAAACATTAAAAAAATAATGATTGTTTTGTTATTTTTGTCAACAAATTCAAAAAAAAATAACCTACTAAAACATTAAAAAGTAATGATTTCTTAGGTTATTTTTACAATTTTTCTATTGAATTTAAAAAAAAATTATAAAATTTTTGGGGAATCGATCCCGCAATCAACTACATTCTGGGCAGACACTCTACCCATCGTGCCAAACTCAGTTGATACAAACATGTTTTATATTTCTATAAATACATTTTTGAATTTTATGTCTACAAAAAAATAACCAACACAAGTAGGTAAAAACTAATGCTATTTCCTTAAAAAATGCCAACATTAAAAAAAATAATAACATAAACAAATCATTAAAAATTAATGAAGAATCACTTATTTTTACTTACAGAACAAAAAAAAATGACTTTAAAAATTGAATGCTAATGAAAGTCTTTATTTTTTATGTTGTTATTTTTGAAACAAAGAACAGAAATAGTCATTTAAAAAAACTGAATATTGAACAAATTTTTTTCTTTTAAAAACGACAAAACGTAAAACTTTTTAAATTAACAACAAACAGTTAATGACATCATTTTTTGAGTGAAAAAAATGTCTTAAAATCTGAGAATTACGATATGAAAAATGTTTCACAATATCTAAATCTTCGATAGGATATATTAATCAGAACCTTGTATTTTTTTGAAGCTGAGAAATTTTCTTTCTGAGACTTGCATTAGAAAAATTTGTAATATGATTATTTGTTTCTATAGAAAATATTTATGTTTCTGGCCGTAATTTTTTTTAAATCGATGAATTGATATAAAATCTGTGTAAGGAATGAACGGATTTTTCTTTTAGAAACCAAAAGTTTTAGATTTTTCTTAAATTTTTTAAATAATTTTTTTTGTGTAAATTTCTTAGAATTGCGTTTCTCTGAAACAGTTACATTCAGTTTCAGAGACAGATTTTTGAGAAATTCCTCTGAATCAGTTTCATTATGTTTTAGAAGCAAAACATTGAGAACCAATTGTAAAAATTTACTGACAAGTATCTCAACCCACACGCAGAAAAGAGATATGATAATTTAAGAACGTCATACTAAGATTGAAATTTTTATCATAACTTGTTTGTATTAACCATAACATTTTTGTAGCAATCATGTTATGATCCTAAATATTCGAAAAAATGATTGCAACAAAAATTTTATGATTGCTATAAACATATTGTAATACAATTTCCAATCATAAATTATGGTTGCCACAATCATATATCTTCTCTGAGTGCATAACCGATTTGCTTGAAGCTTAAATTATATATAGAAGAGACAATTCTAAAGTTGATTTATTAATGAAATATTTCATAAATACTATAAATATAATGAAACTTGTCATTAAAGTTCGTCCAATGTAACTGTTTCATAAATATTATGAAATATTTTATAAATACCATGAAACATTTCATAAAAATAATTTTACTTTTTTAAGTAGTACATTATAAATATGTAACTATTTTATAGTACCAAGGAAGTGGTTGATAAATACTATAAAATAGTTTAATAATATGATCAAATATTTAAGAAAAAATAAATTAAATCTATGAAATTTTTCATCGTATTTATGAAACATTTCATAGCATTTGTGAAGAGTTTCACAAAACATTATGAAATTTTATTCATTATATTTATGAAAACTTTCATAAATAAAAGAAAAAAAATCACAAATATTGACCCTATGAATAATTATGAAACTGTTTCATTGTATTTATGAAACTTTTACATTGGACGAACTTTAATGAAGATTTTCATTATACTTATGACATTTTTCATATATATAATGAAGCATTTTCTTTGAGTGTACCGTCCTATTTTTTTTTTTTTTTTTTTTTTTTTAAAGAAGCAACACTCAGGCAATGCTGCCTAACAATTACTAATGTAACCGTGATGCTTCTTTCGGAAAGGGGATAGAAGAGAGGTGAAAGATTTGAAAGATAGAAGAGCTTCAGCATGGCAACACTGTAATTGCGCGTGTTGATAATTTTTGAGTACAGTTGTTGCATCGCCATCTGTTATTGATCTGACGAATTATTTTTGAAGCTGTGTTTATAGCCATTATTTTATTATTTTACTTCGTTGACGTTTTAGTGCTATTTATCAACGAAGGAGGGTGCTGCGATAGATATTAGTTATAAATAGAAACTAATAAATATCTGAAAAAAATGTTGTTCTGCCTGAGCTGAGAATCGAACCCAGGCTTGCTGGCTAGTAGTCCAACGCGCTAACCACTAAGCCACAGCACCCTCTCATATTCGTTATAAACAAACGACATAAATTATTACATTTGTATATTATAAATTTTTCTGCTACACCTAATGGCTTAAGGCAGTAGGTGAATTGAGACACGAGAGACGAATTTAAAATATACGTATGTATAATAAATTAATTATTGTTTATAAAATAAAATTACAATAAATATGAAAAGAAATTATAAAAATAAATAAAAAACAATTATGAAAATTATAGGTTGCCAAGACCGACCATAAATTGCCCTACACCAGCGTTTGCCAGTAAATGGGTCCCCAGTCGAAAAATGAACCGTTTGTATTTATATTCTGTTAGATATTTTATTAGTGTAGAAGATATAGGCAAACCAAATTTGAGTGAAATCGGCTTATATATGTTGCTACACAGAAAAAAATATGGGGGAGAAAATTTTGAGTAATCACTTCTTTAAATTAAAAAAAAAAAAAATTGAATAATACACACCTAAAAACAAATTTTAATGAAGTATATTTCCCATTTTCAGGAAGTTAGACAGATTTATGTGATCATCGGGAGTATGTTTCTAATGGGAATTTAAAGTAAAAATGGTGAGAATGCGCTAAAATTTGGAATACTGAATTATTATAGCAATATACATTTGTCAGCCAAATTTCGAAAGAATTCCTATTATACTACTAAATTTTTTTGTAGTTCTCAAAATTTTCTTGAGTTTTATTGCATTTTTTTCACATGGCATGTCAAACTTATGTATAACCTTTATAACTGAGTGTAGGGTATAAATAAAGTAATACTGTATGTATTTAAATAACCTCAATTAATATATTTAATAATAATAATGTTGAAAGAAATAAATTGCCTAAAGGCATTTAGTCAATAATAATAAAATATATTGTAGAGACACATGTTTTAATAAAGCTACTGAATACGAGTATAAAAAAATATAATTAGAAACTGTGGTTAGTCGTGACATAAACAAACATCTTTTTAATATCAATTGTTATTGCCAAGTTTCTTTTGGTGTCATTCTAATTTTAAATCAATGTGATCTTTAATTTGCAAATTTTTTTTTTTTACAATTTAAATACGAGGGCAGCACAGTGGGAAAAATTGCCAATCTAGCGGGAAATAATTCAAAATATAACTAACAGATTTTAACAAAGTTTTAATGCGATTTTAAAGTGGGATAGTGACTGCGTTTTAATCCGTTAAGAACTTAAAGTTTAGTTAACCCATTAGGGAATTACACACTATAAAATGTTGACAATTTATTGGGCTCTCACAGTTAGTTGTTTATAATAGTAAACTTGTCATCGCCGTGTATCGGAAGGGGTAAGCCGTTACCTACCAAGTGTTTGATTTCTTTTAAAGGGTGCTATTAGGTATATTATGTATAAATTTCCATACGTTATCTGTTTTGCGAAGGCTCCCCCGTAACGAATTACATAAACAACGTTTTTTTTAAACTTGTTTAAATTCTTATTGTGCTACAAAAAAAACGCTGTCAGATGCTGCTTAATCTTTAATTATAGATTATTCTACGTATAATGAAGTATTACTATTCAAAAAATTTGTTGCGTAGGCCTGCGTAGCGATTTTTTAAAATTATTTTTGTAATTTTGGTCTTTCAATAATTATAATTCTAAACCTAAGCAGCGATGAACGCGACTCACGTATATGTTGAAAATAGCGAAGGATTGTTAGTAATTTGTTTTTAACATAGTAGAGCGTCGAAATCTTGAAAAAAGTTCGTGCTAAAATAAATTTATTTTTTGATTTTATGATTTTTAAATAACCGATTTAAGTCGCATGCAGTTGGTGAAAAAATTCTTAATAAAAATATTGTTATAAATTATAATAAATTTAATACTATCATTTGAATTGGTTAATAAACTCTTTGATTTTTTTTAAATTTGTTTGACATGTCATTTCAACGGAGAGAGATATTTGAAGTTTGACGTAAATGCGACAGTGCTTCTGATCGGAACTCAACAGTTATCAATTATATCTTGTCCAAACTTGGAAATAACATCTGCAACGAGAATGATAGCTATAAAAAACTAACTGTTAGTGTGCGAGATTTATGTAGTAAATTCAAATGTAGATGGGCCAGTGTTTCTCGCAATTTATATAGTTTTGAAAATCATTACAGTATATGGTTGAATGAAAATATAGATTTTCTAGTAGAAGACGAAGAACCAGGACCTTCACAACCTCGAGGGCGTCCTTTGAAGACTTTTTTGGAAACGACAAAAAAATCCAAGAGGAGTCGTGTTTCGGATCTTGTACAAAATAACATCAAGGAATAATTACACTGTGCAACAAGAAAAATGAGCCTCAATGGCTTCAACGCCATATGAAAGTAGACCATCAAATGGACAAAATCACCAAAGGGTTTTGCAAAGTCAGTTCGGACTTCTTTTTTATAGCCCACTGAAGTTTTTATTTTTTTATCAAAGGCGTTTGGAAAACGTCAAAAATACTATAATAAGAACACATCTGAGCTTCAAAATATGATTTGATGTCTACAGTGAAATTTTATGGCGGTTCTTTTCTTAAAACATTTTAACCCTCTAACTGCCATTTTAAGGGGTCATTTTAGTCCTTTTTCAAAAACTAAACACAGAAGTCTAATAAAACGTCCATTTAGAGGGTTAAAATGTTCTACAAATATTTTCCTCATAAAATTTCACTAGGGGTTGTCAAATGTTCAAAGTTTGTGCGACATGAGAAAAGTCCTTAAAAAGGGTCAAGTATTAATAATCAATGTTTGTTATTTTTTTTTACCAAAGCAGTGTTAAAAAATATCGACAAAAAACAGTGCAAATATACTTTTGAGCTAAAAATGATGTTCTGATGTGTTTTATAAAATTTTATGATGATTCTTTTCTTGGACCAAATTAACCCTCTAGCTCCCGTTTTAAAGGGTCATTTTTGTCCTTTTTTTTGAAGAAATACAAAAAAGTCTACAAAAAAGGCAGTTAGAGGGTTAAAATGTTTTACAAATATTTTCTGCATCAAATTTTACTAGGGCACGTCTAAGACAGAAAGTTCGCCCAGCATATAGAAAATGCTTAAAAATTTTAAAGTATTCAAATTTTTTTTTAATATTTTTTTTGGGCCGAAATATAAAAAAAACAAGTCGAATGTCGAATGAACAAAAATGTATGAACACCTCGAAAATTGTGGTACATTCAACATAACCTAAAAACACAAAATGCTTTCATTCGGCTGCTGGTTGACACATGTGAACAGAATTGTTCACCGAATGGTATTTAAACAAGTGCAAACATATTTTTTTACAAAAAAAAATATTTTCGTCGAATTTTTTTTTTACCATAAAATTCTTTTTTGTCGATTTTTTTTTTTAATGTTTGTTTTGTTTTCTAGCAAGTAAACTTTTTTACATTGTGGAGGGTATCAGCACATTCGACAAAGTCGAATATAACTTTTTTATTTGTTTTTTTTTTTATTTCGGCCCAAAAAAAATAAAAAAAAAAATTGAATACTTTAAAATTTTTAAGCATTTTCTATATGCTGGACGAACTTTCTGTCTTAGACGTGCCCTAGTTAAATTTGATGCAGAAAATATTTGTAAAACATTTTAACCCTCTAACTGCCATTTTTTATAGACTTTTTTTGTATTTCTTTTAAAATAGGACAAAAATGACCCTTTAAAACGGGAGCTAGAGGGTTAATTTGGGCAAAGAAAAGAATCATCATAAAATTTTATAAAACACATCGGAACATAATTTTTAGCTTAAAAGTATATTTGCACTGTTTTTTGTCGATATTTTTTAACACTGCTTTGGTAAAAAAATAACAAACATTGATTATTTATACTTGACCCTTTTTAAGCACTTTGCGCATGTCGTACAAACTTTTACCATTTGACAACCCCTAGTGAAATTTTATGAGGAAAATATTTGTAGAACATTTTAACCCTCTAAATGGACGTTTTATTTGAGTTCTGTGTTTAGTTTTTGAAAAAGGACTAAAATGACCCCTTAAAATGGCAGTTAGAGGGTTAAAATGTTCTAAGAAAAGAACCGCCATAAAATTTCACTGAAGACATCAAATCATATTTTGAAGCTCAGATGTGTTCTTATTATAGTATTTTTGACGTTTTCCAAACGCCTTTGATAAAAAAATGAAAACTTCAGTGGGCTATAAAAAAGAAATCCGAACTGACTTTGCAAAACCCTTTGGTGATTTTGTTCACTTGATGGTCTACTCTTATATGGTGTTGAAGGCATTGAGGCTCAATGCGATGACCCAAAATGTGTTGCACAGTGTTATTGGTCGCTACGAAAGTAAGTCTGTACAAATCTGGAAAGAGAGATGCAGCCCAATTATTAGATGAAATTAAAAAAAAAACACCAAAAAGGGCTACAAAGATGAAAAAATCCGTATTTTACCCCTCTGTAGCACCGACATAATACACACCAGAAGAGGCAATGGCACTTACATTGACAAAAGGTTAACTAAAAATCAGTATGTGCTTATGCAATCAGATGCTAGGACCCCTATTTTAGTTATATGCTGGATGTAGGGTATATGTCTAAATGTTATCAGATTTCACTTACAATATTTGATAACCCCATTTACTTTTCAAAAAGTATAAAATTCTTATTTTAAACATAATTTTCCACAGCTAACAGGTACAAAAAAAAATACTCCTGAGGTAGTCGTATATAACACATTTTGGGGCACCCTGTATTGAAAAACAGTTTCTTATTATTCATTATACAAAAAGCTCATATCCTTAGCTATAAAATCTCCAAGTATTGTTATCGGATCAGACCAATAGTTTAGAAGATATGATTTTTTTCCTGCCAGATTGGTGTTTTTCCCACTGTGGGCAGTACGAAATGTTGTAAGCCTGTCATAGAGATGGCGGTTTAAACAGCAAAAACTTTGTATAATGGAAACTTCCATCCGTGATATGATATCAGGGGCGTATCCAGGATTTTTTTTCAGGGGGCCCCAAATTTTTTTTTTTTTAAAGTTAGGTATTTTAAAATACAGTCAGCGTCAAATAAAAGTGTACAGTTGTAAAGTAAATGTAATTCGTTAACGACAAAGTTAACAATAAGACCCCTTATTATTATCAATTGACTTTTACTTAAAAAAAATATTATATAGGAAATTAACCAAGTTTTAATTTAAGCTTGAAAGCATTCAGATTAAGCAAATATTAAATGAGATACGAGGGTGGCGCTAGAAAATAAAATAATTTGTAGACGTTTTTTCGAACATTTTTAAAAAATATTTCTAAGGTGGTTTTTTTTTAAGTTCAAACTTTAAGATTTTTAAAAATGCTACAAAAGTTTAAATTCAGTTATCAACTCATTTTGCCAGCAAACCAAACCTTCCCAGTCAGAAAAATACAAAAGGGCCAAGGTTGGCAAAGCGTTGGTGCCAGTATTACCAACGTTGGCCGATAACACGGTTTGCAACTAATACTGTACAGTGGCATTGTTGGATTGATAACGCCAGATGGGGCTCGGGCCAATTGTTTTTTCTGGTGTTGGCAGACTGTTGGCAAAACAAAAAACACTGTACATCACCAGTGTCATATTTTTAAGTAATACTACGCTGTGCCAAAGTCGGATTTTCAAAAAATACTGTACAGTGCTATTGTTGGATTGATAACGCCAGATGGGGCTCAGGCCAATTGTTTTTTCTGGTGTTGGCAGACTGTTGGCAAAACAAAAAATGCTGTACATTGCCAGTATTGATTTACAAGTAATACTAATAAAGTAATAAGGGGGCCCCGTAGGCTAGTTGGTAGCGTGCTAGCCTTTGAACATCGGGGTCGTGGGTTCGATTCCCACCAGAACCCTTGGTTTTTTCGCTACAACGAGACGACGGTCATTGTTACCAGTTCTCGGTTAGGTTGAAGTTATTAAAAATGAGTTGTAAATAAAAAGAAAGAATAAATAAAAATAATTGATCATGTGATCAAAACTATTATTATTATATATATTATTATTATAAGTAATAATAATTTTCAAAACATCAGAACCCTTACACAAAAATGTATAGACGGACTATTATTGATACTTAGATCGGAAGGGCACCTGTCTCTCCCAAAATGCTGTAAAACATTATTGCAAACTTCTCGTATAAGAGGAGAAACTGAAATAATGAAATGTTCTGACGGCACTCTGGGAACATTTCAATACTTTGGAGTAAAATCTAATCTAGATGTTATCATACATCCAAATCTTTATACGGAAAATTATATTGAATTATTGATTCACGTAGACGGAATGGACATATTTAATAAGTCCAAAAAAGGTTTTTGGACATTAAAGGGAAGAGTTTTTGCAAGAAATTACACCACTAAGCCATTTATAATAGCATTATACTTTGGAAATTCAAAACCGTATTTTGCTGGAGAATTTTTGTCTGAATTTGTATCCGAAGTTAATACTTTAACTAATGAAGGTACACACAAAAATTAGAAAAAAAAAATTTTAATATTTTTTTTACTTATATTATTAAAGGTGTCGAGGTCCACGGAAAACAATTTACATTTAAAATATAGCTTTTTGCTGTGATATGCCTGCCCGAGCGTTTACCATGTGTACCAAGGGTCACACAGGTTTGTTTTCTTGTGAAAGATGCACCGTAAAAGGAGAAACAGTAAATAAAACACGCATTTTTAAAGAAATAAATTGTGAACAACGTACGCTCCAGTCGTTTAGAAAAAAGGCTAACGCCTCGATATTCCTAACTTTGACTTAATACAGTCCGTCGTTTTGGATGAAATGCATATGTTGTACTTTGGAATTGGAAAAACGTTACTTCAGAAACTTATTTTTAAGAATCCAGATTCTTATATTTCCGAAGAAAACGTAGCAATTATGCAACAAAATTTTTTTAAAATATCTAAAGATATTACAGCTGAGTTTCAAAGAAAAACGTTTGATTTAATAGATACAGGAAATTGGAAAGCTACACAATATCGTTTTTTTTATTATATGGCGGAGGGATAGTTTTGAAAAATGTATTGAAATCTAATCAGTACAGACATTTTTTACTTCTTTTTACAGCTTGTCGAATTTTGTCATCTAGCAAATTAGCTACATTAAAAGCTGATTATGCTAAGCAGTTATTAAGGAAATTTGTTGAACTTATGCCATATTTTTATGGACCAAAATCACATATAATGAATATTCACAACCTCATTCATATCGCAGATGACGTTGTTAATATAGGGGCGCCGCTATCTTAATTTTCCGCGTTTGATTTCAAAAATAGCCCAGGTTTTATGAAAAGTATTATAAATTTTCCAACCAACCCCATCGGAGAAGTTCAAAGAAAACTTCATATTTTTCGATCAAACGATTCATCAAATAATTTTCCATTTTTTTATCGTATCAATAGAAGCTTAAAATATTTTCTTGGAAAAATTTTAGAAACCTCGGAAATAGGAGTTACTTTTAGCTTTGTTATTATCGAAGGCAATAAAATTCCACCACTTCCTCCTGATAACGTATACTTACCAGAGACCAAATAAAACAGTTATATGTGTTATTTTGCTTTAAAAAAATCATTAAACGAATGTTGTCCAAAATCTGCATTATATATATGGAAAGACTTCTAGAGATGTCCCGTGTTAAAATTTGCAATAACTTTTATTTTTTGATTTTTATCAATAAAAGTATAAAATAACAGTAATTAAAAACTTTTTGTTCAAAAAGTTTAAAATAACATTTATTTATTTTAAATAACTGTTATAACAGTTATTTGTATTCAAATCAATCAAAGTTTTAATGTTCAACTCAATAATTGAGGTATTAGCTATCAATAGGATTCTTTTGTATGCGTTTATTTTAGTTTTACTTAAATATATCAAATTTTATAAGGCTCAAAGAGTATTTGATAACAGTTAAAAAAAATAAAAGTTTTTTATTTCTGTTATTTTGGGCAGATATTTATATAAATTTTTTGAAACTGTTATTTTAAATTTCTATTTCAAAATAATATTTTTGAACAGTTAAATTTGAGTTTTTTCAATAAATCTCATAACGGTTATGGTCTCTGATACTTACAAAGAAATGGAAACGTAATTACGGTTAACGAAATTTTTAGTAGGATAGTGTCGAATTTCAAACGTGATGATATTTTTTTTAAAGGCAACGTTTTTCTTGAAGTTACTGATTTTGTGGAATATCCACTTCCATCAAGTGAAATAGGATTGTATGATGTTAGAAAATAAGATGAAAATAACACTGAAATTAACATAAGTATGGTAGAATTCAAGTGTATTCTTACTACATGTGATGATAAAACAATTGATATTACTCTATTACACTAATTTTAATAATATATATGTAAATTATTTAATAACTCTTTGTTTATATAATAAAAGGTGTAATAAAAACAATATTTAATCGATATCCAACCGCTTAAAAATAATTAAGAAAAAAAAAAAAATGGTCGTAAATGTTGTATAAAATGTACTGGCAGAGTACAATTCTGTTTGTTATTGCCAACGTTGAAACGCTGTTGGCATTTCCAATAAATCCAGTGCTCCGCCAGTACAATATTTTTTGTACGGTTGGCAGTTTCTGATTGGGTTTTTAAATGCAGTAAAAAAAATATGCATTTTTTTGACCACCAATTCTTTTGGTCATTAATTTTTTGTAAACACTGGCCCGAACCAAAGAACAAAAGTTTTATTTTAAATTTAAAATTTTTTATACAATTTGTATGGAAAAAAAATTAAAAGTCGATTTTAAATTTATTTTATTTTTCTGTGGTTAATAGACTTTGTCTTTTAATGAAATTAATTGTTTATAAAAAAAAAAACTGGTGGTCAAGAGAATTTGAGGTAAAAAAAAATTAATTTTTTTTATAGGATTTAAAAATTTTTTTAATGTTTGAACTGGAAAAAAATCACTTTAGTAATATTTTTTAAATTTTTTTTTAAAAAAACGTCTACAAATAATTTAATTTTCCAGCGCGACCATCGTATCTCATTTAATATTTGCTCAATCTGGACGCTATCAAACTTAAATTAAAGCTTGGAAAATTTCCTATATGGCATTTTTTTAAAATAATACTCGATTGATAATTATGAGTGGTACGTATTTCGTAAAAAAAAGTCTTAGATTCTGAGAAATTTTTCCCATAGAAAAAATCTCAGGTTCGGACACATTTATCCTATAAAAAAAAGTTTTAGAATCTGATAGCAAAAGTCTCAGATTCTGAGACATTTTTTCTATAGAAAAAGTCTCCGATTCTGAGACATTGTTCCTATAGAAAAAGTATCTGATTCTGAAACATTTTTCTATAGAAAAACTCTCAGATTCTTATAGAAAAAGTATCAGATTCTAAGTCATTTTTCCTATAGAAAAAGTCTCAGATTTTTAAAACATTTTTCCTCCTATTAAAAAGTCTCAGATTCTGAGACATTTTTTTGATAGAAAAAGTTTAAGAATCAGGAGGTTCAGTTTATATGAAATCAAGTCACATTTTTTGGAAAGGTTAGGTTAGGGTGGCGGTGCAAGATGGCAATCCGCATAGACCAATTGGTCTATAGCGATACCACAAAACTTTTTCCGCTTATCGATGTAAACTAAATACATTGACCTTTATTGCGTATTGTTTTAAACTTTACAGGTCTATTCTCGTAATTGGAAAAAAAAGTAAAAATATGTTTCAGTGGACCCTCAACTATTGGTTTTTGACTTTTTAACACTGAATATCTGAAAAACGGTACGTGTTAGAAAAATTTGGATGCCAGATTTGAAATCAGGAGAACAAAATCAGTTGGATTTTTCACTTGTAAGATTTTCTTGTCGAGCAGTGCAATAATTTAGCAATAACTCGAAAACAGGATCAGCTAGGATATTTGTCTTAAAGATTTTTAAAGCTCTAAATAAAGAGGAATGAAATTCCAATACCAAATTTTGTCATAATTTTTACACAACCTAATCTTGCTTGAAGAGTGGTGTGCATAACACTGCTTCACTGACTCCTCCTCCACTTGCCCACAACTTCTACAACAGTCCCTATCAGAAATTCCCATACGTACGGCCATTTGGCCAATTACACAGTGTGCTGTAAGTACACATACTAAGAGGCTAACTGTCCGTTTGTCAAAAGGATGGTCATGCTATTCTCAGAAAAAAACTAATTTTAACTAATTCTAAAGATCCCCAATGACCTAGTAAGATTGCTGACATGCATATGGTTAGGTTAGGTTATGAAGGATGACACTGGTATAAACCAGCGCCCATAGAGGCCGTGATGTGACCCATTATGATTCCTTTGAAACTTTTATCCTCTCTCTTCTTCTACACTCATAAAAATATGTTAGTATTCCTTACAAAAAAGTCTGTTACCATTACTAATAAAGTTTTCAATTTGTGCCCGATAACTTTTTCAGTTACCATTACAAACTTTAGTTTTCAAAAATTAGTAATATTAAAAATACTAAAAAAATTAGTACTACAATTTTTTTCTGTAAAATTTTTGTAAAATTAATTTTAAAATCCGGTTGGAAAAATTATAATTTTTTTTGTAAAAAAAATGGAAATTGTTTATTTATAATTTTTATATTTTTTTAACAATGTGTATACTGTGCGCTTGGTGGTTCAACCACCAAGCGCATATTTGATGTTTGCATGCTAACAGTATTACCTAATTTTCTAAAGAATTCTGATGATGGGGGAATTGGAACACCCCCGAAACGATCGTCAATTCATTCCTGAAAATTTCCAAAATTTTTGAAAGCAAGAAACTCTATGAGTATTTAATGGGAGAATATCCTAATAAAGAAAGTAGAGTTATCATAAGTACTTGTTATGTTAATTCATAATGGGGAACATGAAAAGGCCTCGAATCAGAATAAACTCTTTTTCATTGCACAATTAAAAGGTCGAATAAATAACTAATTTTTATTATTTAATAAAAATTAAAACACACTTGGTTAAAAATATTAATTAAAAATATATTTTTTAAATGCCAAATAGGTAAGTATAAACTAGAAAAAAATAATATTTAATTATAATTTCTTTTTTTCTAGAAAAAATACGAAATTTACAATCTAATTTTGTAAAATTTACAAAAAAATATCAAAATTTAGTACGATAATTTTTAAAAAATTAACTGAAAAAATTATTAAAAAATCAGTAAAAAATCAATAGTTTGTAACGCGAGTTTACAAAAAAGAACTACTAAAAAATAATTTTTTAGTAAGAATTAGTAAAAAACCTGTAAAGTTGGGTTACAAACCATTTTACAAACTTTTTTACTGACGTATTTTTTTGAGTGTACTGTGTAGCCAAAAGTGGTTCTCTTTATGCGTCCCATTTAGATGCCTTTATAAATTCCAGTAGGGTCCAAGGATTCGTGCCTCGTAATTCGGATAAATTCTGAAAAATATAAGAACCAAAAACACATGACATGCATATAGTACGTTCCATTGGGAAGATCCACACGGACCGGAATTTTTGATGTGTAGTGAATGGGTGGAAAGACGAAAGGAAACAAGTAAAAAAGTAAAATTTGGCCTTGCCGAATGTATTGATACCCTCTACAATTTCAAAAAATTGTTGCAAAAAACTTTATTTAAAAGGAAATTATTTTTAAAAAAATATTTTTGAAAAAAAAAAAATTTTGAAAAAAAAATCCGCGATTTTTTTCTTTTTTTGTGTTCGAACTTTCTGTTTAATGTGTTCGAAATTGTTTTAATACCATACGTTCAATTGTTCAATTATGTTAACATATGTCAATCAGCAGCCGAATTAAAGCATTTTGTATTTTTATGTTATGTTAAATGTACCAACATTTTTAAGGTGTCCTTACATTTTCGTTCATAACTTTTAAACCGCTAAGCCGATATCGCTCAAATACAATACCAAACTGCTCGGGAGAACTTTCAATAAATATGGTAAGTTTCAGTCTTGCCCGTGTAATATTTTGGCCGTGATCACCATTTTCACAGACAGGCAGACAGACGGATATCGCTAGAATGTCTTAAAATCGATCATTGATTAATTAAATATCTACTTTATGGGGTCCTAGATCGATATTTCGATAAGTTACAAATAGAATGACCATATATAACTAACCTCTATCACTAATTGGTAGTGAAGGGTGTAAAAAGAGGATTGGTAAATAAAATTCTATCTATTCCTTATTTGTATGTACACTTTTTTGCCCATCCTTATATTTTTAAAGCCCATTAATGGGATGGAAAGCTGAAAATTGGCATACATATCAGGGATAGAAAAGTTAGTACTTTAGTACTTTTTTCAGAACTTTTTCACTCTCAAAAATACCGTAGAACCCCCGCGACTGATTTAGTACCTCTTCTATACCAGACACGAGTTCATACATTTGTTTAATCAAATATAAAAATATTTAATAAAGCAGGTTTTACATTATCACACTTACAAGGGAAGTATCTCAACCCTTATGAACCGAATTGCATGAAACGTAAAATATATATGAAAGAGACAATTCTAAGGTTGGGGTGTCTCGGCTTATCGGCCATATCGGGGATTTAGGGGTTCAAAACATGGGTAAAAAAATGGCGAAAAAAATGCAAAGATTTTTAATTTTTTTTTAGTTTTTGCAATTACCGTACTAAGGATAACAAAATCCAAAAAAAAAATAATAAAAATTTTTCAAAAAAAATTTATTTTTATTTTCCGACAAAATATGCCAACTCTAAAGAAATATTTGTTTTTTGATACAGTAATCTCTGAAAAATACGCAAACAAGTGCAAAATATGAAATTTTTGGCATAGGTAAAAATTATTTAGAATATTTAAACCATCTTATGGAAGGTACATTGTTTATTTTTACAATAATATGCGAAATAACTAGTTTTTTAGCTCTCCTGAAAAGTAAGCTTTTTCGAGTTGGCATTTATTGAATATAGTTCGACGATATATTGATTTCAATATTAAAGGAAGAGGCGGACAACCGCAACTCGTTGATACATTGATATTGACATACCAACAGTAGCGCTTCAACCCTTAGGGCACACTGCACAGAAAAAAATAAAAAAAATATTTAATTAAAAAATTCGTAGATTTAATTAAAAAATTAATTAAATCCGGACCAATCACTAAAATGCGCAAATAAATTAAAAATATTTGTATGTCGCTAATTAAAAATAAATGGATATTTATTTAATTAAAAACTTAATACTATAAATTAAAAAACTTAATTAAAATTAAAAAAAAAATAATTAAAATTTTAATTGTATAAATTAAAAAAATTAATTAAAAATATTATATTAAAAAAAAAATAATTTGTAAAAACATTCTTTTTGAACAAAATAGTTTAAAAAAAAATATTTCTTCAAACTTTACCAAATTTATTTATGCCGTAAAGACATAGTCAGTGAGATGATTTTATAAAGTTGATTATAAACTTTTCATATACATGCACATAAAACTATAAACAAAATGAGAATTCAAAAACCTATGTGAAAAATAAAAAAAAACTTTCAACAAACTTTTTATACTTATGTATTTTTTTTGTATGTAATACAATGCTAGAGAAAACCACACACTCGCACACACACGGAAAACAAAACAAAAAAATAAGTAAAGCTAGAAATTTAATTAAACATTTAATTATATAAATTAAATACTTAATTAATATTAAATTTGAAAACAATTAAAATATTAATTAAAATAAAGTTAAAAATTTAATTAAACAATTAATTATATTAATTAAAAGTTTAATTAATATTAAATTAAAAAACTATTAAAATTTTAATTAAAATAAAATATACGATATTATTTTCTGTGTGGGCACGTGCCCAGGGCCCCGACCTCAAGGGGGCCCCCAGAAGTAGAAAGTATAACATATTCGCTTACAAAAATTTTGTTTTTTTTATACAAATTTATGCAATAACACTTACACTCAAAAAAAAACGTGGGTATTTAATACTAAAAATTTAGCTACGAGTACTAATGTTTTAGTCCAAAATGATCTAGTGCAGGCGTTGCTAATCATTACTAAAATTTGTTACTAATATCTAGTACATGAGAAATACTAACAAAACAGTAAATATTACTGCAATTTACTACTAAAAAAATCATAAATATTTAAAATTTTTGTCCTATTTAGTAAATAAAACTACTAATTTTAGTAAATAAAATTACTAATTTTAGTGATTAAAATTACTACCTAAATCAATTTTAATAAATAAAAGTCAGAAAAATATTATATATAAATGATTTTATTTCACTTCGGTTTTTTATTTTATTATTTCACTTCGGTTATAAGATATACTTAATTACATGTCTTCTTAAGCTGTTTAAAAAAATGTAGCGTTCATTGTACCACGTAAACGATTGCTAAAAATATAAGAAAGAAATAATATATTCTCAATACATGTTTAAATGTATATACAAACATTTTACTACAGAGGGCGCTTTTTTATACCTACATTTTTTTTTGTATTCGTGTGTGTATCCATATTCTTCTTCAGCTTGAATTTTTTTCTTACACAATCATTATTTCAATGAAAAAACGATTTAAAAAAAAACTGACGTAGTTTTATTATTAATGCATATTAATTTTATTATAAACACATTTAAATAAAAAACATTTATATATAATTACTTTAACACAATTTAATTAAATAAATGTAACATATATTTTTTTATAAACACTCCGTGAGTGGGTATCGCGTTGTTACTTTTTCTAATTCTTTTTCGCACTAAACAAACAGAAAAAATAGTTGGTAGCACTGCAGTTAATGCGAGCAAACGTAGTGTTCGCACACACTGCAGCAGCAAGCAGCAGACGGCAAAAAATATAAGGTGCCTGTTTAATTATAAATTATAAATTTATAAAAGCTGTACTTATTGTATTTGGAACTTGATGTGTGCTTTTGCAATGTTAAGAAATAAAAAATATGGCATTTTAGTGAAATTATAATTAAATAGTCTACTCTTAATTTTTGCTGTCTGCTGCTTGCTGCTGAATTGTGAAGGAGCAAATGATCGCTAATAAAAACAGTGTTGCCATTATCAATATGAAAAAAAAACGCAAAAATCGTAGGAAAAGGGTAAAAATTTACCAAACAAAAATCAGCGCCAAGAAAAGAGAGAATATTAAAAAAAAATTTGAAAATGTGTTTTTAAGGTAAAAAGGATAAAAAGCAAAAAAAAATAAAAATATTTGTTTTTATTATAAATTCAATAAATTAGCTGATACAATCAAAAGTAAAAATAATATTACATTCATATTACTCAAGTAATATTAAGATAATGGTTAACATTAAATTTTAAACAAACTTTTTTTATTACATTCAATTATCAAGCCACAGAACTGCTTTAATGGAATGCACAGAGGCCAGACAGATCGATTTCCGGCCAAAAGTCCTTATTTGTAAATTCAAAAAAAAATGTTTACCAGTTTGTTGGGCATATAAAAAAAATATAAAAAATAAAAAAATATAAAAAGGGTCAAAAATGCCATTTTTCGGCACTTTAACCGGGAATTACTCAAAATCCTGACGTGATAGACAAATTTGGTCGCCGGATTTGGATTTTGACAGTAAACAAAATTGTTTAAAAAAACAACACTCATTAAACATTTAAAAAAATACGTAGTTGTAAAAAAAAAAATTAGAAAATATGTACCAAAAAGTTTTTACACAAATACAAGTAGGAAAGTCCAAACATGGACCGATTGGATATTTTTTTAAAATCTTTAATTACTGGAAAAAACACATATAAAACAATTTTGAGAGAAATATGCTTCTTTTAACTGAATATCGGCGACTAAATCTACAGGGAGTAACAGTATGCATTACCATGTAATGCATAGCCACAAAAAATGGAAAAATATGTACTAGTTGTTCCCTACCGCTTCCCATAGGCCATATTTTTTTTTTTTATTTTTCATGCATTACGAAGGTTCATGCATTATTTTTAGTCTTATCCCAAAAAAATCATTAATCCTGTATAGAGTAAGGCCACGTTCACACTACATGAACTAATACCTAATTCACACCTAAGATGAAATCACATTCCATCACAACGCATAGCGTTGTTCAAAATTCTGTGTAAATACGTTTTGTAAAAACAATAAATTGTATTGAAATTTTTACGAAAATAAACCCCAATTTTCTTTATTTAACTTTATCAAAAATACATATTTTGATTGCGTCATTACAAAAATACAACTCCATAACCAAAAATTTAAATAAGCCGACGATTGAGAGCAAACGCCGCCGTCTGTAAGCAAATGGGGCGAGTCGCCACCACCGTAAGTTCCTCTTCGGCACAATTTAAATTAATTGTTAGAGTCACTTAATTCAAATTTAAAGGGGTTGTTTGTATGAGGCCAAGGTCCAAACATGGATAAAATTTTCCAAATTTCATTAGGTCTGGGCTTAACTTTTAAATTTCAGCAAAATCTATTGATAATATAAAAATCACAAATTAAAAAAAATAGAAAAAAACACCATAAATACCTTATCTTTAAAAACGCGTATTTAAAAAACGGCAAAACCAAAAAAGCACCAGCACCTACCCAAAATGTAACATAATGGCAACACTGAATTCAAATTTAACCACTGAAAGAATTTTGTTCATTACGGCTATGAAAACGTACATTGATTCTATGAAAAAAATCATTAGAAGTGAGCCAATGATGCCCTTCATAGAATCTATGAAACAAATTCATAGAAACCAGATACCTATGAAAAAGTTCATAGGCTATGGAAAAAAAATTTTATTGTTCAATTCTATTTTTTTTTTTTATTTATTTTATTATTTAATTTTTATTTACTTTATTATTTTATTTTTATTTATTTACAATATTCTATTTTTAAAAATTTATTTATTTTTAACTGATCCCCACCGAGATTCGAACACAATACCAGTGGTTCGTGAAGCATAGTCTCTAACCACTGAGCTAAAGTAAATAAACAAGTTATAACACTTAAAATCTATTTTGTTAAATATCCTGCTTTAAAATATTATGCTCTGCCGCAATGCTCTGCCAAAATCTGTGTGTATGTTTGTAGAAAACAAAATGTTTGTGTATTTGCAAAAAAAAATCACGAACATTACAAAACTAAGTGTAAGTCGGCGAGGTTTTCCTCCTTTGGTGGCGCTGCTAGCTAAGGCGTCGATTATAAATTTCCCAGCCGGTAGGTCTTGGGTTCGAACCCCGCCTGGGCAGCAATATTTTTTTTTTTTTTACGTTTTTTATGTTTTTTTTTATATTTTTTTAATATATTTATTCAAATTATTTAATTATTGTAACATTATTTTAATTTTTAAAAAATTATTAATGACATTTTTTTTCTATGAATTTTTTCTATGAATCTTACAAAATCTATGAATAAAATTCTATGAAATATTTCAAAATACTAATGAATATTCATTCAGCCAATGAATTGTTTCATAGATTCTATGAATTTGGTTTTATGAAATATGTTCATAGATATTATGAACAATAATTCTTTCAGTGCTCACATTCTGTTTTTGAGATGTGGTTTATTTTAAGTTTAACTCACCAATGTTGAAGAGTTGAGCTAAGGTACAAAAACGTCAAAAACACCTCTGATTTTCAAATATACTGGTTAGTGTTGCCATGTTGTGGTATTTTATTGGAAAAAATGTGCGCTGATGGCAACTTTTTTAATTGGAAATGTGGTATTTGGTATGGCAATACTGTGTTAATCGACATTTGCTAAACTTGAACTGAAAAACGGAATGCTTGGTTAAACTTGGTTTTAATTTAATAAAGTTTAATAAAACTCCCGTTGGAACTAAGTTAAAGCGATGTGTCGAAAACGCAGCCTTAGTCGGTTGAGTTAACAATAAGGCTGACAAGGGAAGTCTCTCTGGTGTCACCTTCCGATCTTCACGAAATTTGGATATGTTGTTAAGAACGAAAATTAATTCGACAAATATTTTTTTTAGCGGCCCAAACTCATTTCTAGGGGGGTCGATTTGTATGGGGGAAATTGACCTTTTTCAGTTTTTTACGACGCCCATTTAAACAAAATTAATATAGGCATGTGTGGTATCAGATTAAAGGTATTAAAAATACCTATCTCATGGTGCTAACAGCGGGCCAAAGAAGTTAATATTTATTAACAAAAATGTCCAAAAATTTTGGTATTTTACTCAATATGACAAAAAGTTGTGGATATATGGACACGTTCTTAGGCCACGTAGATAGGTTTTCCAAAGACCTTTCATTTGGTATGTTACATGACTAGGTTTCTTTGCATAATATAGGAGATAAACGAAAAAAAAACTGAAAAATGGCCTTGTATTCCCCCCTCCTCTTCACCCCCTAAATATGAATTTAGGCCGCTAAAAAAATACGTGTCCCTTTATTTTTTCTGATCTACAAAATAAAACCAATTCCATAAAGATCCGCGGGTGACACTAGGGAGACTTCCCTTGTGAGTATAATTTTAAATTTTATTTTTTTGTTTTTTATTTATTTATTTTTTTTTGTGTAGGTTCCATTTCTTAAAACAGTTAATAACATGAATTGAATTTGTACCAATTAACTGTAATAAATATAAATTTAAAAGCTTTTTCTTGTCATTCGATTTAAATTTTTTTTTCAGTGGGGCCCCCAATTACTTGTGTGCCCAGGGCCCCCGGCATACCTTAACCCGGCCCTGCATACCAACATATCCATAAACTGATTATGGTAGTACCGCTAAGTTATGTGAGTGTTTCTAAAAAACTGTGTAATGTCAATACATATTTTAACTCATTATATTATAACTTTTTATAAAAACCGGTTAACCGACACAAAAAAACCGGTTTCTCGAATATTCGAAAATCAAAACTATTCGAAATCAGTCGAGTTTCTAAAAATGAAAAATCCGTTTAACCGGTTTTCGGTTTCGGTTTTGAATACTCTAGTATTTATATGAAGACATAGAGCTACGATGTCCATATGAATTAGAGTTTTTCTTTTCCCGGACTTTTTCATTTCCCGGGAAAGCGGGATTCATTTTTAAATTTCCCGGGATCCCGGGAATTCCCGCAAAAAGTAAAAACCCAAATTTTTTGTCAAAAAAATGTATAAAAACCTTTTGAATGCGATTACAGTATTTATAATGTTTATTACTACCATAAAAATCTTATTTAGGACCTCTAAAACAAAAAAAAATAATAAGTTTCGAGAAAAAAATAAAAATTTTTGTTACACAGTTTTTATAAAAAAAAACGGCCCAAATATGTCAAAGTCTTTTAAAAAGTATTTTTAAGGGAATATGTTCTTTCACCTCACTTTATCTGTTTTAATAATAAAAATTTATCATTTATTCTTATTCATCTCAGTTAATTATTACAATTGGTTCTCAAAGTTTTGCCTCTAAAACACAATTTTGGTATTCAGAGTCGTACTTGCCAGCCCTGGCACTGGTGGTAAAAGAGCACTTTTTAAAATTATCTTTCAAAGTGCATGTTTTTTTTTGAAAGAAATACATTTATTCCTGATTCAGAGAAATTTCTTATGTCTCTGAAACTGAATGAAACTGTTTCAGAAAAATGAATTTATAAGAAAATTTACATTAAAAAGTTATTAAAAAAAATAAAAATTCTGCTTTCTAAAAGAAAAACTTGTTAATTTCAGAGTCATTCCTTGCACAAATTTTATATCAATTTATCGATTTAAAAAGAATCATGTCCAGAGACATAAATATTTTCTATAGAAACAAAAAGAAAATTGTTCAGCTTCTAAAAAAAGGATCAGGTTCCGATAATTATATCCTATCGAAGATTTAGATCTAATTTAGAAGGGATCTCTTGGAATACTTTTTAAGCCCTCCTGGTCCCTGCGTACACCCAAAAAAAAAACGTGGGTATTCAATACTAAAAATTTTACTAATGAACTAATTTTTTAGTTCAAAATGATCTAGTGCAGGCGTTGGTAATCAATACTAAACTTTTTTACTAATATTATTCAAAACCAGTAAGAATTACTAATTTTAGTACTTTGAAGATACTAAAAAATTACCGTACTACTGGTAATTAGTAACTTATTAGTAGAATTTGGTACCAAATCACTTACTAATATTTTTACTGCAGAATTATTTTGAGTGTACGTTTCTGCCATCAATTATCAACAATTTTAATAAAATCTCTAAAAAATCACATATAAAATAATCAATAGAAGTCGAAAAAACAACAATATCAAAGAAATTAAAATTCCCGGGAATTCCCGCTCTATTTCCCGGGATTTCGGGATCGAAAATTTACGGGAATTCCCGGGAATTCCCGTCCCGGGAATTCCCGTGAAAAACTCTAATATGAATACAAAATAATCTTTATTAAATTTAAGTCGACACGTATTTTTGCGCTAGAGGATATTCCTGTTAGTTCGGGAGTTATCGAAATTCTCCCGGAGGTCCACATTGTTTCATAAGGGGACAACGAAATTTTGAAACACTGATATGGCCGAAAAGCCGAGACACCCCAACCTTAAAATCGTCTCTTTTATATATATTTTAAGTTTCATGCAAATCGTTTCATAAGGGTTGAGATACTTCCCTTGTTAGTATGATATATGTATGAATTTTGTATAATTAATTTTTTTGAAAAGTATAACGTATCAGAAAATATTTTTAAATTTTTCAAAAAAAAAAATTTTGCTTTTGACTTTTCAATTTTATTGTGATTATTTTAAATTCAAACAAAATAAAATAAATTGAAAAAAGAAAATTTATGATTTTGTGTGTTTTGCAAAATTTTTTAACGAAAATGGCAAAATGGCAACGGATAATACTTTGTAATTATACAATTTTCAATGTGTTTTCTTTTGAATAATACATTTCAACACACAAAGTATAACAATGTAAAGGCCCATTAAGGATGTTCTCAATTTAACAACTTTTGTATGCCTAATTTCTATACGATGAACGTTATTTGTCGCAGGCGAATAACGGTTGTTGTAGAGAAACTAGACATTATTTTTTTAGTACCGTCGAAGGCGAAAAAGTATTTTGTTAGTTCAGCTCCAGTACCATTTCAAAATTCCGATTTTCCATTAGCAAATGAATTGTAAGATTAGGATAAAATTATCAAAAAATTCATCTTTTTTGCTTTCCTATATGTTCCAAACAATAAAAAAAAGTAAAACCCGATTATTTTGTATATTTTTAAATTATTCTATTCAAATAAATTAAACCGAAAAAAAATTTAGTATGTTAAAAAAAATTTCAATTAAAACATTGATTGACTCATTTAAATATTTAAATATTCTGAATCGGTCAGATTCAGAATATTTATTGCTTTCTAAACAAATACAACTATTAAATATCATTATAAAAAGGCAGGTAGCGTTAGAACAGTCTGACATTTTTAAATCAAAACTTCAGAATATTAAAGCTGGGCCCACTGCTCATCAACAGATATACAGAATTATAGGATACAGAAGAAATAAAGTAGTCAAAAATTTGTCAGTAGATGGTAAATTCATTGATGATGATGCAATAAAGTTAAACAGGCTTAAGGAACACTTTTCAAACGTTTACAGTGGAAATATTCCTAGTAGAGACTTTTCAGAAGTTTCGGAAGGTATAAGTTCTACTCTTAATAGGGTACCTGATAATATACATACATTTTCAGAACATTTTCCAGCCACTAACACACAAAACTTTGAAAGTCTATCTTCTTTAGATGAAGTTTTAGCGCACTCTAAAAATATTAATAACAAAAAATCTAGTGGCTTAGACGATGTCTCCAATTTTATTATAAAAAAACTTCCAACTAAAGCTTACGATTATTTATAATAACTGTTTGAATAACTCGTACTTTCCAGATTCGTGGAAAACTTCTAAAATTGTACCCATTCAAAAGAAGCCAAATATTACGGATATTAATAATTTGCGTCCAATTTCACTACTTTCGAATTTAGGAAAAATTTTTGAAAAAATCATAAGGGAAAAAATGGACATAGGAATTAACGTTTCGTATATTCCTGATCTACAATTTGGATTTAAAAACGGTCATTCTACTGTTGATGCGTTATTTAAATTTCATAATGATGTGGTTTCAAATCTTCGTAATCGCTGTTGCAGCGACGTATCCAGGACTTTGAAAAGGGGGGGGCCCAACTCGAAAATGTTTTGTAATCATAATGTAATAATATTATTTTGTAAGACTACCCCCCCCCCCCCCCCTGTCAACAAAAATTTCTAGAAATCAGAGAAGTTTTCTATACCAACAACGTAAAAATCTTGGAGTTTTCTTATAAAACTATCACTCACACAGAAAAAAATATGGAGGAAACAAATTTGAGTAATCACTTGTTTAAATTTAAAAAGAAAAATTGAGTAATTTTTTAATTGACGCAATTAAAAATTTACTCAAATATTTTAAAAACAATTTAAGTAAATGATTTAATAAAAATTTGATAGTTTTTTTATTATTTTTTTTTAACTCTCATAGTTTTTTGAATTCTCGTTTAGTTTATAGTTTTTTGTATATGTATATGAAAGTTTGTAATCGTCTTTATAAAATTTTCCTATGTCTTTTAGACATAAATATGTTTGATTAAGTTTGAAAAAAACAAGTTTTTTGTTTTTTTTTGCAAAAAAAAAATTTTAAAACTTTTTTAAACTTTTTAAAAAAATAAATTGATAAATTTTGAGTAAATTTTTAATTGTGTCAATTAAAAATTTACTTAAATTTTTTGGCAAACATTTAATAAATTTTTATTAAAAATTTACTCAATACTATTAAATCGTTTACTGGTGCAAAATTGAGTAATTTTTTACTCAATAGCATTAAAAATTTACTCAAATATTTTTTTTATTTTTTTCTGTGCAGAATTTGTGAATTTTTCTAGAGAGAGAATGTCTTAGACTCTATTTTTAAACATCAAAATTTTAAACATCTCAGAATCGGAGAACATTTTTATAAAAAAAATTCATAGAATTTGAGAATTTTTCTATAGTAAAAAATGTTCTAGACTCTGAGATTTTTTTATAAACAAATGTATCGGAGTCTAAAAAAAATATTCTGAAAATATTCTATACAAAAAATTTCTTAGATTCTGAGGAATTTTTCATATAAAAACCGTTCCTGGAAACAATATGTAAACTTAAAGTATAAAGGTTTCAAATATCGCGGTGCGCCAACCAGAACTGGTATGTGTTTTTCAAAACTTTTTGGAGAGGCTTACACATCAGCTTTTTTTGACCTTTCGCGGTGCTTAAAAACAATATTTCTTTCATAAATATTTAAATAATATAATAAGCACAAAAGTACCAAATTTAGCTGTTATTAAAAACTAGAGTTCAAAACTCTTTTCCAATGATTTACATTTTTTTAATGCAAAAACAAAAATAAAAAAATGTTGGCTAGAAAAAATTTTTTTGAGTGAAAGAACTTTTTTTTAGTTATTTTTGTTTAAAAAAAAAATTAAGTAAAATTTTTTATTGAGTGCAAATATTTTTTTTTTTTTTTTTGAGTTCGAAAATTTTTGTTAGTTTATTTATTTTTTGTAATGATAAAAATACTGCGTAAATTTCTTTTCTTGGCTTTCTTTTGCAAGTTATATCATTTGCAACACGTGAATTCTGGGTAAAACTTTTTACTCCAGGAACCGTTTTCGCTGAAACCTGACGAGAAGAATGGCAAAAATATATATGCCAAGATTCAGCAACCAGTATTTAAGTTGAGTTTCGAACGTTATTGTATTTTTAACACAGAAACGGACATCGCTAGATCGTCTAAGATTTAGTATAATGGCATGAATATGACAAAAATATCCGTGGTTCGATACCAGACTGGGATTATTTAAAATTAAGATATATGAAAAACAAGTACCTATTAACATAACAAACCGATTAAAAATCCTGCTGATGATAACACTATAACTGGAGTGTTTGAAACCGGTACGGGAATACCAGAAATGTCTGTAATTTTAAAAAAAAATAAATTTTCTTACACATTTTTTGACTTTAACCTTGATATTAAATAAAGTTGGAGCCTTTGCTTGATCTGTACCAACAAAAAACCAATCAATTCTTTATTTTGGTATAAAAAATAAAAAAACTACTTTTAAATCAAAAAACTCAAAAATGGCTAAAAAACTGCTAAAATAATTTCGAAAATGGCTAAAAAAACGGCTAAGAGCTAAATTCATTTTTCTCCGGCTAAACGAGTTCAAAAGGAGCTAAATATAGCCGGAAAATGGCAAAAAAGGCAACACTGAACCGTGGTTTCAAATGGTTAGGCTACTGTTACGTATTCGTAAGTTATCGTGTTCCATTTTTGAGACATTCACTTTCACGTAAGAGCCAATATATAGGACCTGATTCCAAATATGCCATTTAAATATTTACAGTACATTCGTTATCGAGATATTTGGACTTGAAAATTAATTAATTCTTTCGCGCTTTTTACGGCTCTACTTTTACATATTACTGCCTTGGCGCCACATTTAAGGGCTGGATTTTTATAAAATGGAAATCTAGATTCCAAATACGTAATTATTTTTTTTTAATTGCTTTTGTAAATTCGTTTATGAAAATTTATCTTTATTTATTTACATAAAAAATACTCGAAATTTTTATTATTTTTTGCCAGTTTAAATATTGTCCTAAATCATTTTTAAATATTCAAAACTGCAATTTTTCAATTCAAAACAGATTTTTCAAAAAAACAAAAGCGCTAGATTAAAAATTAAAATTTAATATGATATTTAATTTTATTTAGGAAAAAATTCTCAGAATCTGAGAATTTTTAATAGAAATAATATCTCAGAATTTGAGACTTTTAATATAGAAAAAGTGACTTAGATCCTTAGAGTTTGAAATTTTGTATAGAAAACTGTTATCATGATCCCGATGCATAATTTTCATTAAATAAAACCAATACAATGTGTTTTCGATACATATTTTACAGATATTTTCGATATAAATGACTTTTTAAAAACGAAAATTTACTCAAAATCAAGAGTTTTTATAAAAAAATAAACACAACTTTTCCTCAAAAACTAAAATTCTTACAATACTAAAAAAAAATTATGTTTGTTACTTATACCATGTGTTAAAGTGTTTACATTTTTTAAAATTTTCCAATCCAAAAGGGGGGGGCCCGGGCCCCCTGGGCCCCCCCCCTGAATACGTCCATGCGCTGTTGTACCGTAGCGGTTTCTTTAGATGTGGAAAAAGCATTTGACCATGCTTTTCACAAAGGCATCATTTATAAAATGATTCAAATAGGATTTAACGCTTCTATTGTAAAACTTTTTCAAAGCTTTTTCACTAATAGAACTTTTTGTGTCCAATTCAACGGTAAGTCGTCCGATTTTGGGAGTATTATGTGTGGTGTACCACAGGGATCCATACTAGCTCCACATCTTTATAATATATTTATGTCCGATTTCCCGCACGTAACACCTAATTCAACTGCGTTGCTATACGCGGATGATTCTCTACTTTATTCACACAATGATTCGCCTATTGACGCCTTAGCACAAGTTTCTAACCATCTAAGAGTTGTTAAACGTTTTTATGATGATTGGGGAGTCAAAATTAATACGTCTAAGAGTGAGGCTATTTGTCTCCGCAATGCATCTGGGAAATGTAAAAGTTTTGTTGTGCCAGAGAGTAAAAAGCTTAAGTTATTTCTTGATGGTACTGAAATTCCCATCACCGACAATATAAAATATCTTGGAATTCATTTTAATAATCTTGTAAAATTTAATCGTCATGCCAGAATCGTTTTAAGTAAGTCATATAAAATATTGGGAGCATTTTCGAAGATTTTATACAATAAAAGTTTGCCAAAGAGTACTAAACTTTTATTGTATAAAACAAGTATACGACCAGTTTTCTTATATGGATTCCCAATATGGTTTAACATTTCCCCAATCATAATAAAAGAAATGGAAATACTGGAACGGAAAATTTTGAGATATTGTATAGGAAAGAACTACGAATCAATCAATAAACGATATTCTAATCAATATATTTATAGTCAAGCAAAAGTAACGCCAATTGGTCTATATGTTTGCGACATTTTAAAAAGGTTTATAGAAAGAATTAGAAATCATGATAATAATTATATTAGAAACATTTTTTTTGAACAAAGAAATTTTAGCTGGACTAATACCAACTACCTATCACCGATTGGGTATATTAATGAAGTACCACCAAATTTCGACTTAAATGTCAATATATGTCCAAGCTTTTATACCAAAAGCACTACTGGTACTCATAGAGGATAATACTATTTTTGTGATATTTTTGTGTTGTTTTTATCTTATTTTATTTAGTTTAAGTTAGAATTAAGTTTATATTAAGAGATTTTCTCTCCAACTATGTGAGTCCCGGGAGCAAGGGCATATTGAACTTTTTTAGAATCCTTTCGATTTATTACATAATTAAAGATAAAGCTTGGTGCTGTTTAAAATTATTGAAAATTAAGATAATACGTTATAGTCTTAAGTTATCTTCTTGTATTATTGTTTCAATTTCTTTTATTGTCAAAAAAAAAAGGCTCAATAAATATTAAATATTAAATATTAAATCTTGTTGATCAATAGATTTAATTGAAAATTTTTAGCCAACAATTTTTTGTGTGTGGTGTCACCCTCCGATCTTCATTAAATTTTGATATGTTGTTCAGAACTAAAATTAATTCGACACGTACATATTTATTTTTATCGGCCCAAACTCATTTTAAGGGGGGGGGGGGGGGGGTCAATTTGTATGGGGGGAAAATTAACTTTATCAGTTTTTTACGATTTACGCCTATTTTGACATAAATAATAAAGGCATATGTGGTACCAGATTAAAGGTATTTAAAATACCTATCTCTTGGTGCTAACAACGTGTCATTTTTAGACTTATTATCAAAAATGTTCTAAAGTTTTGTTATTTTACTCAATATGGCGAAAAGTTGTGCATGTTTAGACATGTGCTTTACACACGTAGATAGGTTTTCATAGACCTTTTATTTGGTATATAACATGACTTCGATGGTTTCGATGCATAACATTGGAGATAAACAAAAAACCTAAAAACTTCACACTAAGAAAATTATGTCATTAACTGTTTGTAGGTTATTTTAAAAATTAATCAGTAAAGTTATTTTAAAAGAAAAATCATTAATTTTATTATGGATTTCTTGTTTTCTACTGTTTCTGTAGTTTAAAAAAATATTTTACTGTCTTAAAACTGAATTTTCTGTTACATTCAATTTCGGCAGTAAAAAATTTCTTCTATAGTTTTACTGTTTTTCAATACAAAATAAGTGAATATTCTTTAGTTTTTTAATGTTTTGGATAGTCATTAAATTAACATTAAAAATTGACTGTAATATGTTTTTATTTTAAATGAAAAAATAGTGGAATGGTTTTTAAATAAAATTTCATTTGTTTTAAGTGAATATTCACTGGAATTTACCTACATAATTTTTTAAGTGCAGTTTTCACCCTCATTTGCACCCCTTAAATATATATTTGGACGTGTCGCTTAATTTTTTCTGCTCTACAAAATAAAACCAATTCCATAAAGATCGGCGGGTGACACCAGGGAGACTTCCCTTGTTAGCTGCATATTTTAATATACACTCAAAAAATTATGTCATTAACTGTTTGTAGTTTATTTAAAAAGTTTTCCGTTTAGTCGTTTTTAAAAGAAAAAACATTTGTTTGATGTTCAGTTTTTATTAATGACTACTTCAGTCCTTTGTTTCAAAAATAACGTACTAAAAAATAAAGACTTTCATTGACATTCAATTTTTAAAGTCATTTATTTTTGTTCTGTAAATAAAATCTACTGATTATTCTTTTGGTTTTTAATGATTTGTGTAAGTAATTTTTTTTAAATTGTTGGTATTTTTTAATGAAATATCATTAGTTTTTACCTAAACAAGTCAGTTATTTTTTTGTAGAAAAAAAAATCAAAAAATTATTTATGGAAATATAAAAACATGTTTGTATCAAGTGACTTTGGCACGATGGGTACACTGAAAGAATTATTGTTCATTCCATCTATGAACAAATTTCATAAAACCAAATTCATTGAATCTATGAAACAATTCATTGGCTGAATGAATATTCATTAGTATTCTGAAATTTTTCATAAAATTTCATTCATAGATTTTATTAAATTCATAGAAAAAATTCATAGAATTAATGAATGTCATTCATAGAAGAAAATGCCATCAATATGCCATTTAATTTTTTAAATAATTAAAATAATGTTACAATAATTAAAACAGTTGAATAAATTTATTAACAAAATAAAAAAAAAATAAAAAAAACATTAAAAAAAAAATTTTCATTGCTGCCCTGACCGGGGCTAGAGCCCAAGACCTACCGGCTGAAGTGGCAATTGTCGACGCCTTAGCTATCAGCGCCACCAAAGAAGAAAAATCTCGCCAACTAACGCTTGGTTTTATAACGCTTCATTTTTGTAAATACACAAAATATTTGTTTTCTACAAACACACACACAGCTTTTGGCAGAGCATTGTGACAGAGCAAAGACACAAACTTAATATGTTAGCAGAATATTATTCAAAATAGATTTTAAGTGTTGTTACTTGTTTATATAATTTAGCTAAGTGGTTAGACACTAAGCTTCACGAACAAGAGGTTCTATGTTCGAATCTCGGTGGGGATAAGTTAAAAAAAATATATAAATTTTTAAAAATAGAAAATAGTAAATAAATGAAATAATAAAAATAAAATAAAAAAAAATAAAATTGAAATAATAAAATAAATAAAAATAGAATTGAATAATAATTTTTTTTCCATAGCCTATGAACTTTTTCATAGGTTTCTGGTTTCTATGAATTTGTTTCATAGATTCTATGAAGGGCATCATTGGCTCACTTCTAATGATTTTTTTCATAGAATCAATGTACGTTTTCATAGCTGTAATGAACAAAATTCTTTCAGTGTAGAGTGTCTAGCCAGAATGTAGTTGATTGCGGGATCGATTCCCCAAAAATTTTATTAAAAATTTAAAAAAAATATTTCAATAAAAAATTGTAAAAAATTACCTACGAAATCATTAATTTTTATTGTTTTCGTAGGTTATTTTTTTGAAATTTGTTGGTAAAAATAACAGAACTATCATTAATTTTTAATGTTTTCGTTGGTTATTTTTTTCGAATTTGTTGGTAAAAAAGAGTGAAAAAACGTAATTTTTTAATGTTTAATGTTATTTATTTTAGAAAATTTTGTCAACAGTAAAAAATAAATGTTGATGTTTGTTAAAACAAATGAATAATTACTGGGACGGTTTTCAATTGTTTATTCACTGGTTTTAAATGTGTTTTTCATTTCTTTTTGCCTACAAAATATTTTGAGTGTACATATTAGCCCTGTTTTTTTGCAGACCGGATTAAGATTTGGATTAACTTTATTTAGTTAAAAAATGGGTCAAATCAAGTCCAGAATTTTTTTTATATTTTTTTTCTGAAATTACACACTCAAAAAATTATGTCATTAATTATGTCATTATTTTTTTGAAATTTGTTGGTAAAAATAACAGAACTATCATTAATTTTTAATGTTTTCGTTGGTTATTTTTTTCGAATTTGTTGGTAAAAAAGAGTGAAAAAAACGTAATTTTTTAATGTTTAATGTTATTTATTTTAGAAAAATTTGTCAACAGTAAAAAATAAATGTTGATGTTTGTTAAAACAAATGAATAATTACTGGAATGGGTTTTAATTGTTTATTCTCTGGTTTTAAGTGTGTTTTTCATTGTTTTTGCATACAATTAGTAAATATAAATAGAAAAACAAATTAAAGCCCCTATGACACTACATTTTTTTTGTATTGATGAAATTTATGTAAACAGGGCAAATATATCACTATAGGAAATCTGAACAAGTGTGAAGAGTAAAAGAATACTAATAAAAAATAGTAAATGTCAAATTTTATTCTTGTGTTATCGATAAATTTGGTTATCAAATGACTGAATGCCAAAAAATGTAAAAATTTTACATATTTTTTTGACATTTATGGATTAATGATATTAAGTGTTGCCAACTTTTCTGTTTTTCATTAAATGAAGCGATTTTTTGTTTGTTTTTGGCGGTTTTTTGAATTTATTCAGCGGGTTTTTATTAAAAAGAAAGTAATCACCACTATTTGTTTGTTTATTTTATGTTTCTTTTTCATTTCTTCTTCTGCTGTTTCATTCTTTCAATTAATAAAAAATAAAATACAAAAAAAATCTAGTGTCATAGGAGCTTAAGCTTTGTCCAAAATGCAAAGAATGAAAAATAAATTCAGTTAAATCCTAGGATTAACTCAAATTTATTTATACCGTTTTACATTTTGGACAACGCTTAATTTTTTTCCTGTTTATATTAACTAATTGGATGTAAATTCAGAAAAAAATATAAAAAAATTTCTGGACTTGATTTGACCCATTTTTTAACTAAATAGAGTTAATCCTAATCTTTATCCGGTCTGCAAAAAACAGGGCTATTAATAACTCAACAATTACCAACATTTTAGAAAAGCATTTTTAAAGAATTTACTAAACTTTTCGTGACCGCCAGATAATCATCTGCGCGGCTTTATCAATAGCAAGTACCTCAGTACTTATTCCGAAGTCTCAATGAGGCCCCTATTTCGAGGCATTCAGAGTACACTCCTGAACCCGTACCCATCTCTATCTTTGATCCGGCCGTAAATATTGAGATCGCGTTCTCTGTCATAACAGAGTTTTCGCTAGTCGGTATTTGGACTTCCATGGTTCTGTTTGTCTGTGGTAAGATATAGTTGGTTCTCTACACTCAAAAGAAAAACTCTGTCAAAAAATCTGTAAAACGACTTTCAATTTGAATTAGCAATATTTTAGCAGATTGTTCTGAAATCAGCAGATTATTCTGCTGAAATCAGCAGATTGTTCTGCTAAAATCAGCAGATTTTTCTGCTAAAATCAGCAGATATTTCTGCTGATTTCAGCAGATCAACCTGCTGATTTCAGCAGAGCAATCTGCTGACAATCTGTTCTGCTTTTTTTTATATAAAAAAATTTCTTAACAAAATAATGAAATTCAGCAAACAAAATCAGTATAAACATAGTAAAATGTCACACATGTTTAATAACTAAAACGCCAGATAAAAGTATAAGCTTCCGTAGCGTAGTGGTTAAGAAGTGTACTTTCAAATCGGAAGGTGGCGAGTTCGATGCTGGCTGGCGCCGTATGTTTTTTTTTTCATTGTTATATTTATTCACCTCTTATGACAGATATTTAGCAAACCGTGTCTGCTAAAATCAGCAGATTTCTCATATGGCTCAAAATGGGTGTATTTTCAGCAGATTTTTCTGCTGATTGGACAGAGAATTTATTTTGAGTGTATGTTTCTGGAAACTACACAGAAAGAAATAAAAAAAAAATTTGAGTAAATTTTTAATACTATTGAGTAAAAAATTACTCAATTTTCCACCAGTAAACGATTTAATAGTATTGAGTAAATTTTTAATAAAAATTTATTAAATGTTTGCCAAAAAAATTTGAGTAAATTTTTAATTGACACTATTAAGTGCAGGAACAGAACAAGAATCACCACCTTTTAAAAACAGAACAAGCCTTATTTCACATCGGCGCCGGCCACCGGTTTAATCTTCCAAACCGTATGGAAAAAGTCGTGCCGGGCTTATTCTGTTTCTACTTTAAAAAAAACAAAGTTTAAAAAAATTTCATATTTTTTTACAAAAAAAAAAAACATGTTTTTTCAAACTTTACCAAATATATTTTTGTCTTAAAGACATAAAAAAATTTTATAAATATGATTACAAACTTTCATGTATATACAGTGGGCGACAATACATTGGAAACTTTTTTATAGTAGATGAAATTTGTTAAAAGCAAAGTTAACAAAACTAAACGTTATAACTGTCAAACAAATATTATAAAAAAACGATATGTAGGTAATTTATCAAGCTTTAATTTAAGCTTAATAGCGTCCAGATTGGGAAAATAATGAATGTGTTACGAGGGTCGATGTGGAAAATGAAAAAATTTATAGACATTTTTTAGAACATTTTTAAAAAATATTTCCGAGTCGATTTTTTCCAAGTTAAAACATTAGAAATTTAAAAAAAGGTCCAATAGTTTTTACTCAGTGATCAAATAATTTTTCCAGCAACCCAAACAAACAGTGGAATTTTTTAAGTACAGTAGCAAAAATCCACATTTTTTGACCTCCAATTCTTTTGACCACCAATTTTTTGTTAACAAAGAAAAATTAAAATTATCTTAATATATCCTTAGCATATACTTAAGTGTACCACAATTAATAAACAAAAACATCTTTTCTTTGTTTACAAAAAATTGGTGGTCAAAAGAATTGGAGGTCAAAAAATGTGGATTTTTGCTACTGTACTTAAAAAATTCCACTGTTTGTTTGGGTTGTTGGAAAAATTATTTGATCACTGAATAAAAACTACTGGACTTTTTTTAAATTTCTAATGTTTTAACTTGGAAAAAATCGACTCGGAAATATTTTTTAAAAATGTTCTAAAAAATGTCTATAAATTTTTTCATTTTCCACATCGACCCTCGTAACACATTCATTATTTTCCCAATCTGGACGCTATTAAGCTTAAATTAAAGCTTGATAAATTACCTACATATCGTTTTTTTATAATATTTGTTTGACAGTTATAACGTTTAGTTTTGTTAACTTTGCCTTTAACAAATTTCATCTACTATAAAAAAGTTTCCAATGTATTGTCGCCCACTGTATACAAAAAACTATAAACTAAACGAGAATTAAAAAAACTAAGAAAATTCCAAAAAAAAATTAAAAAAGCTATTAAATTCTTATTAAATTATTTACTCAATTTGTTTTTAAATTTTTGAGTAAATTTTTAATTGCGTCAATTAAAAAATTACTCAAAACTTTTTTTAAATTTAAACAAGTGATTACTCAAATTGTTTTTCCCCATATTTTTTTCTGTGTATATTGAAAAATATAATAATTTTTAAAAATCTAACTCTTTTTTTTCACTGTTAGGCTAAGAACATTTTTAATTTTTAAATTTAAATTTAAATTTAA
>OY992536.1:74391412-74472724 GCA_963921195.1 Pegoplata infirma | reverse complement strand
TCGCACACAGGTACACTATGGAGCAATTAAAATAAATTCGTTTTTAGTTTCGCGAAAATCCACGAATTCGCGAATATATTCGCGTTCGCGAATTCGTGGATTTTCGCGAAACTAAAAACGAATTTATTTTAATTGCTCCATAGTGTACCTGTGTGCGAAATTTCAAATAAATTAAAGAACATTTGATTAGATGCTGGGAGACATCTCATGGAATGAGCGATATTTAATTTTTAATTTATTTTTTTTTTTGTCTGAAACTATTAATATTTTATCATATTAATCATATTTAACAATTTAAAATAATAAAAAACTCAAAAAAAAATAAATCGTTATAAAACGCGAGATCGCGACCTCTAGATATTATTTTAAAAATCCCAAAAAAAAACCGAAATTTTTTTGCACAAAAAGGAACAAAATTTGCGGGTATCCCCCAAGAAAATAAAAACTTCGCTTTTTTTCTGGGCAGTCTAGTATACATACATATGCTTGATTTTGTTGTTATTTTACTTTAGTTTTATTCTTTCCCACATTCATTTTATAAATTATTCATATACTTTTAAATAGGCAAAATATGTTTAACACTTGTTCATTTAATACGATGCATATAAGAATGTTAGTACAGTAATGAAAAAACAATTACAAATAATTTCTCATCACTAAATGTACACAAATATAAAAAACAACTACAATTAAATAAACAAAATGTCTAAAGACAAACAAACATACATATAATTTTCAGAATAGGACCATCACACTTACACTTATGTTTATATGTTCAGTGGTGCTAACTTTGTATTTAAAAACAAAAGACCACCTAAAAATAATATGAAAAAGACGTATGAGTAATATTTTGCACTACTAATAACATTTATAAATAAAAATTAATCATACGCATTGAAAAAGTTTTTGTGAAAATAATTCCGTTTTATAATTCAGAAGACGATCCAGCAATTAAAATAAGGATATAACATGCGAGGGTACAAGGGGGGGGGGGGGTAACAGGGAAATCCTCTCCAGACCAAATTTATAAAAGAAAAAACGGAAAATAAAGAAAAAAAAAAAAGAAAGTAAAAAGAAAGAAAAGAATGAAACTTTCTACAAAATTTTCCAAAGGAAATAAAATTTAAAATTCAAAAACTTTTAAAGGGAAAACCTGAAAATTTGAAAAGGAAAAATGTGACTAAATCTGAAATTTTTGTGTGAAAAAATATCTGTCAATCTAGATGTTTTATTATGAAAATAAGTTTTCTATGGGAAAAATTGTTGTGAATTTGTCATTTTTAGTATAAAAAAAATGACATAGACTTTTCCTATAGGAAAAATGTATCAGAATCTGAGACCTTTTTCTATATAAAAAAAATGCCTTAGAATCAGACACTTTTTCTATATGAATAATGTCTATATGAATAATGCCTTTTTTATAGATAAACTGTTTTAGAATTCGAGACTATTTCTACAGAAAAAAATGTCTCACAATCTGAATCTTTTTCTGCAGGAAAAATTACAAAGAATCTCAAAATCTGAGACTTTTTCTACAGGAAATACGTTTCAGAATCTGAGACTTTGTCTATAGGAAAAATACACAGATAAAAATGAGTTGTTAGATCAAGCACGAAATTCACCAGGTTGAGCATTTTTTTTAATTAAAAGTCAGCTAATTAGCTGAAAAATGTTGGATCAAGCACGAAAATTGTAGGTCAGTCATTGAGTAATTAGTTAATTGATATTTTTCTGTTATTTTTGATTAAACAAATGATTGATTTGAGTAAGCGGTTAATCAATATTTTTGGTTATTTTTGATTAAACCAATGCTTGATTTAAGTGAATGGTTAATCAATATAATACAGTGCATTTTCAGATTTGAGAAAATTGTTAATTGGTTAATTGAATGCCAAATTTTAAGCTGAGCAAATATTTAATTTTTTTTTTTCCATCGAATATTTTTTTCTGTGTATCTTTGAATCTGAGACTTCTTCTATAGGAAAAATATTTTTTATAATCTGAGACTTTTTCTATAGGAAAAATGTCTTAGAATCTGAAACTGTTTCTATAGGAAAAATGTCTCAGAATGTTAGACTTTTTCTCCAGGAAAAACTACTCAGAATCTGAGACTTTTTCTGTAGTCAAAATGTATCAGAATCTGAAACCTTTTCTATAGGAAAAATGTCTCAGAATCTGTAACTTTTTCTGTAGGAAAAATCTGAGACTTTTTCTATTAAAAAAATGTTTTAAAATCTGAAACTTTTTCTGTAGGAAAAATGTGTCAGAAACTGAGACTTTTTCTATAGGAAAATGTCTCAGAATCTGAGACTTTTTCTATCGGAAAAATGTCTCCAATTCTGATACTCTTTCTGTAGGAAAAATGTCTCAGAATCTACAAATATTTCTATAGAAAATGGTCTCAAAATCTGAGACTTTTTCTACAGAAAAAATATCTCACAATCTGAAAATTTTTACTAAGAATCTGAGATTTTTCTATAAGAAAAATGTATCAGAATCTGAAACCTTTTCTATAGGAAAAATGTCTCAGGAAAACGTCTCAGAATCTGAGACTTTTTATAAAGGAAAAATGTCTCAGAATCTGACACTTTTTTTCCTGGAAAAACGTCTCAGAATCTAAGACTTTTTCTGTAGGAAAAATGTCTAAGAATATGAGACTTTTTCTATAGGAAAAATGTCTCAATATCTGAAACTTTTTCTTTAGGATAATTATCTCAGAATCTGAGATATTTTCTATAGGAAAAATGTCTCAGAATCTGAGTATTTTTCTATAGGAAATATGTCTCTGAATCTGAGACATTTTCCATAGAATAAATCTGAATTTCAGACTTATTTTATAGAAAAAGGTCTGAAAATCGGAGACTTCTTCAAAAATAAAAGGTCTAAAAATCTGAGACTTTTTCTGTTAACAAAAAGACTCAGAAGTTTAAACATATTCTATAGGAACAAAAATCTCAAAGTCTGAGAAGCGCAATTGCAGTGTTGGCATACTGAAGCCCTTCTATCTTTCAAATCTTTCATCTTTCTTCTCTCCCATTTCCGAAAAAGCTCACGGTCACAGTTAAAAAACACTGTGTGTGTAAAAACATTAAAAATTAATGGTTGTTGGTGTTATTTTTACCAACAAATTAAAAAAAAAAAAACAATTAAAAAAGTGAAATTCGCCTTGCCAATTGTAGTGATACCCTCCACAATTTCAAAAAGATTATTGCAAAAAACTTTTTTTTAAAAGGAAATTACTTAAAAAAAAAAATTGAAAAAAAATTTCTGCAAAAAAAATTTTTTGGTAAAAAAAAAAAATCCGCGATTTTTTTTGTCAAAAAATATGTTCGTACAAGTTTAAATACCATTTGGTGTTCAATAATGTTCACATATGTCAACCAGCAGCAAAATTAAAGCATTTTGTATTTTTAGGTTATGTTGAATGTACTAAAATTTTTGAGGTGTCCTTACATTTTCGTTCCTAACTTTTAAACCGCTGAACCGATATCGCTCAAATGCAATACCAAACTTCTCAGGAGAACTTCCAATAAATGTGTTAAGTTTCAGTCATATCCGTGTAGTATTTTGGTCGTGATCACCATTTCCACAGACAGACGGACCGACGACATCGCTAGAATGTCTTAAAATCGATCGGGGATCATGAATACATATACTTTATGGGGTCCCAGACCGATATTTCGATGAGTTACAAACGGAATGACAAACTTATATATGTATACACTCTATCACTAAGTGGAGGGTATAAAAATACCTATGGAAACATTAATGATTTCGTAGGTTATTTTTACAATTTTTCTAATGAATTTTACTTTAAAAAATGTTTAATAACATTTTTGGGGAATCGATTCCGCAATCAACTACATTCTGGTCAGACACTCTACTAGGGTTGCCAGATACTAGAAGTCAAATAACTGGATAATGAAAAATTTTCAGCTGGATTTTGAAAAAGTAACTGGACCCATACATAATTTTTTTTTTTAATAATTTGAAAAAAAATTAATCGATTTTCATATGTGAGATGTGTATTTTTATTTTGGACTAAATGGCCGTCTCTATTTTCCACGGTAAAATGTGCCTTTTTAAGCATTTCTATTACTTTTTCGTCATCGGCCTGAGAATTGTTAGAGTATATTTTTCTTTTTAAATAACCCCACAAAATAATGTCCAAAGTACTCAAATTTGGAAATCTAGGCGGACAGTTAAAATTTCCGGGACGTGCGAAGTCAAAAAAGAGCGACTACAACTGACCATCATTTGCAGATTTGACCCATCCAGACATATTTTTGTGGGGTTATTTTAAAAGCAAAATGTAAGCCAAGAATTCTTAAATCCAAAAAAATTGTCATCGCCCACTTTTTTTCGATACATCTAAAGTTTATTTTTACTTTGATTTGATCAAAGACATGCTGAATCGAATGGCGTACTCCGTTTTTCGATGTATGGTACAGTTGTAAAATGTCATTAAAGATTGGCTGATTTTCAGCTGCTTTTTTAACAATAAAAATTCCAAAGCTAATAATTTTTAAATTTTATGGCATGGAAAACAAAGATATAACTTGTAGCAATATTTCTAATATAAATTTGGTTTAAAGCTTTTCATCTTAACCCCTTTAATTCGCGGATTTCTTCATTTTTTTAAGTTTTCGCGAAATTAACCGCTTAATTGGTCTCTGATAAAAAACTTGCATTTTGTGGATCATAAAGGCGTCCATGACACTACGAATAGTGGACAAAAAACATCTATGTTATATGGACCATCATGAGGAAAATCGCGAAAAACCGTTTTTTTGTATATGGCAGCATCACTTTAGGAGATGATTTGAGGCTTCATATTTTAGTATATAATGTGGGAACCTTAAACAATGAACTGACCCAAAATTTGTCCAAAAAAGTTTTCATTTGCAAAAGTTATCTTAAAAAATACTGTTATTTCAGTGTTTGCGATACAATAATTATAGTTTTTGTTAAGATAACTTTTGCAAATGAAAACTTTTTTGGCCGAATTTTTGGTCAGTTAGTTGTTTAAGGTTCCCACATTATATACTAAAAGATGAAGCCCCAAATCATCTCCTAAAGTGATGCTGCCATATACAAAAAAACGGTTTTTCGCGATTTTCTTCATGATGGTCCATATAACATAGATGTTTTTTGTCCACTATTCGTAGTGTCATGGAAGCCTTTATGATCCACAAAATGCAAGTTTTTTATCAGATACCAATTTAGCGGTTAATTTAGCGAAAACTTAAAAAAATGAAGAAATCCGCGAATTAATGGGGTTAAGATGAAAAGCTTTAAACCAAATTTATATTAGAAATATTGCTACAAGTTATATCTTTGTTTTCCATGCCATAAAATTTAAAAATCATTAGCTTTGGAATTTTTTTTGTTAAAAAAGCAGCTGAAAATCAGCCAATCTTTAATGACATTTTACAAGAAAATTGTACCATACATCGAAAAACGGAGTACGCCATTCGATTCAGCATGTCCGAAATATATAGAAATGATGGTCGTAACTCTTGTTTATTTTTTAGTGTTCCGCAGTGTAATTTGAAGATGATTATCTGCCTAATCGGGTCTTTAAAACCATGCCCACAAATTTTTCTAAGCCAAGAAGTTCATAACATTTTTTGCAGGGCTATATATTTGAAGCGAGACGAAATATAACACTGATCTTATATTTGGGCCAGCAACGCGGACCGGGCCAGCTAGTATTTAATAAAAAAAACTAATTGTTAAAATAAAAGAAATCATTTTTCAACTGGATAAATTATGTTTTAACTGGAAACTGGACCAGACCTCAAATAACTGGAAAATCCAGGCCATTCCAGGCCGTCTGGCAACCCTACACTCTACCCATCGTGCCAAAGTTCTATAAAAAATTTTTTGACTTTTCTGTCAACAAAAAAATAACCAACACAAGTAGGTGAAAATTAATGATTTTTCTTTAAAAAATGCCAGCAATTTAAAAAAAAAACAAACCGTACACAAATCAATAAGAATTTAAGAAAAATAACTTATGTTTACTTACAGAACAAAAAGAAATGACTTTAAAAATTGAATGCTAACGAAAGTCTTTATTTTTTATGTTGTTATTTTTGAAACAAATAACAGAAATAGTCATAAAAAAAACTGAACATTGAACAAATGTTTTTTCTTTTAAAAACGTAGAACGTAAAACTTTTTAAATAAACTACAAACACAAATTAATAAATACTTTTTTGATGTTAGTTCGGCGTGCTCTACGTTTTTATAATAAAAGTTTGTTTTTTATTCGACCTTTTCTTTATAGAATCTCAAATGAATAAATACTCAAGCTCGAAGTCATAAGTCTTAAATGTTTTTTTATTAATTTAAATATTTCCAATATTTCGATATTCTTTGAATATCTTCTATAAAGAAAAGGTAGAATAAAAAACAAACTTTTAAACTACAAACAGTTAATGATATAATTTTTTGAGTGTGTGGCCACTGCCGTGAGTAAACGACATTCCCTTATGTTAAGAGAAAGTAGGTAACAATTTCTTCTGAGATCGTAACGGGGCCAGATTATTCTGGTAATTTTGCTTGTAGTTAACTCTCTTCATTTACACTCCGCCATGGAAATTCACTGACAATAACTTACACCGCTCAACACTCATTTTCCGGTTTGAATTCTGTTGATCAATTTTAGTAGACTTTTATCTCCTGATTCCAAATCTGTTCTCCAAATTTTTCCATCACGTCCAGATTTTTAGTTATTTATGGTTGAAAATGCGAAAAATTACGATTTTTGCATTATTTGAAAGCCTACACAGCAGCCATTCAGTGGAATACAAATCTGGTATAAAGCGCAAAAGTATAATTTGTCTTTGGTCTCCAACATAGAAAACATTTTTTTTTCTAATTGTTGTGTTTGGTTGGGTTACAATCGCGTTTTAAAATGACTCTTTTAAAGTTATCATTTTTGTAAAAAACTTAAGGTAGATTAGTTTTTTTTGATATTTTTCAAAGAAAAACTAAAAAAATAAATATTTTACAAATTTAAGTTTCCTGTGTTATTTTTTTTTTATAAACCGGAAGATATCTTTAAAGGTTTAAAAGTCTATAAGAAAGAATGAACTTTTACCTAAATTTTGAGCTCATCACAGTAAAGATTAATCATCTGGTTTCTGTTTTGGAGGCTTTTAAAAACTGTGATTTTTTAAATTTTTTACACAGTGTTTTTTTAAAATACATGTTTGGCCAATAATAGTTCAACAACTTCAAATTTTTTTGATCATATATTTGAGATTATAGTTCAATTCTACTCTAACGCTTTATACCAGATTTTTATTCCTTCCAGTGACTGCTGTGCAGGCTTTCAAAAAAGGCAAAAATCTCGTTTTTTCGCATTTTAAAACGCGAATAATTAAAATTCTAGACGTGATGGAAAAATTTGGAGCACAGATTTGGAATCAGCGAGTCAAAATCTTAAAAAATTTTATATTGAACGGTGTTAACGATCAGCAGTACTGAAACTAGGGTTCGATATGAACAAAAGATTCTACCCCATCTGTCCCCATCTTTGTCCATATATCCTGATACCCATATTAGAGAAACAACATTATTGCTGGATAGTTTTTGAAGATTCCCATAACAAATTAAATTTTTGAAACAAAAAATTAATTATAGTTTCTGCCGCTAAAAAAGAAATACATCTCTTATAAATTTTACTTTTGAAAGACGTATCTAAATTTCATAAAGATCGGAGGGTGACACTAGGAAGACTTCCCTTCTTAGTGCCCAGTAAATTATCTTCAGTAAATTTAATTTTCATAAAGGACTTTAAAAAAACTTACACATTTTGACATCACTTCCCATATCAATTTAATAAAATAAACTTTGCCCTTGTGTGTGTTTGTTAGACCAATTGTGTATGAGTATTTTTTTGAGTACTACAAAATATAAAATTAAAAATAATTGAAAAAAAAAAATATGTTCATTTTCATCTCTATTTTAATTAAAATTTTCTAAGTAAATTTACTTTTCTAAAATATATTTACATTTTACATTACAACAACAATTACAATAAGAGTAAATGGACTATAAAGAATTTTTGTTAACAGTATATTCTTTATGTTGCTGTAGTGTAGTAGTTGCTGTTTTGTACATGTAGTTCAACTTTTTTAAACATGTGTGCCTGTGTTTGTGTTAGTGTATTACACAATAACAAGTTGTGTGATATATGGACACAAACAATAATAAAAATTGTTTTTGTTTTAAAGTGTCATGAGAAGGACAAAACATTAAATAAAATAACAACACAAATTGTTTTTAGCTTTGTGTTTTTTTGTAATTTTTTGTTATACAAATGAGTGAATAAATAAGTGAGTGAGTGACATAGTTAACAATTAAATGTTGTTAATTTTATGAAGCATTAATAATGTTAAATTTGACATTTAGGAAAAAAAAAATCATAAAATACGTTTTTGTATAGGAATAAAACGAATAAAAATTTACCTTTGTCAAATAAAAAACCATGGGGAATGATAAATTCATAAGTTTTACTTTATATGATGTTTTCAAATTTCGCCCAATCGGCAAAAAAAAGTCATCACTGACATACTGCTAACTCTCCCTTTATAAAATTGCTGGCATCTTTATACAATTTTGCAAAATGTCCCCCATGATATGTCAGCAGTTGGTCAGCGGTTGTTTAAACGAATTGTTGGTGGCCACCGATATTGGTGGCCACTGCTGACCAACTGCTGACATGTCTTTAGGGACATTTTGAAAAATTGTATGAAGAAGATGTCAGCGATTTAATAAAGGAGAGTCAGCAGTATGTCAGGGGTGATTTTATTTTTCCAACTGGGCGTTTTTTATAAAAATGTTACCAAATTTTTTATATAATATTTAAATTTTGTTTTATAGCACGGATTCCACTAAAGAACACAGAAAAATTAATTTTACAATTTTCTTAATCACGATTTTTAAACAATTTTTAAAAATCTAAAGTGTACCTATGAGGCATTCCACACCAAATATCCAGCGAAAAAAAACATGCCCTATATAGAACTAAGAAAATTGCTTTTCTGATTTTTCAATTTTTCAAAAACTGACCCGTGGTCAAATATTGGAAAAATTGTATAATTTGTGTCGAGTTGCCTTGATTAAATATTTATCAAATTAAAACGAAATGCACCACAATCTCAAAAATGTACATTCTTGTGTAGTTTTGTATGGGCTATCGATTAATTTTTTTTTTTTATTTTTTTTTTGAAAATTTTCAGAACCAGTTTTGATATTTTTATTTTTTCAAAAAGTCAATTTATCAAAAATCCGACCACTCTTATTTATTTTTTTTTAAGTTTAGATATTTGTCTATCCACACAAAAAATTCAGACATGGGTTTTTCGTTTTTTTTTTTTCAAGAAAATCGCATTTGAATTTTGAATTTCATTACAATTTAGTAATTTGTTTATATTTTCTTGTGTCCAAATAGCGTATGAATAACATTTATGAAAATATTTAATACTCATTCGCAATGTTAAAATAAGAAAATACAAGCAAATTACAAAATTGTTATGAAATTTAATATTCAAATGCGATTTTCTCGGGTCTAGGCAAAATCGGCCAAAGAAAAATCGCCCAAAAAGAAAATGAAATTTCGCCCAAAAATTTTTCATACAAATTTGGGTCATATTTAATATGAAAAGTTACCCAAAATGTTTGGGCACATTTTCATGGTTTTTGGGCAAAATTTCGAAAAAAAATTTGGGTGATTTTTCATTACGAAAAATTGCCGAGAAATAAAATATGAAAAATTGCCCATTTTTAGTTTGGTTTGAATTTTTGTCAAAATCTTAAAATGTCAAAACCAAAATAAGTTGCAATGAAACAGCCAATAGAAAAATTAAATACCCTACATAGTGGAACAACAAAAAAAAAAAAACAGTTTATTAATTTTTTTAGAAGCAATACAGCGATTTTTTTTTTATTATATACTTAACTAAACAAGAAAATGCTTATGAACAACCTTCCCGTTGTAGAGTAACAGATAAAATTTCTGGTGGGAATCGAACCTACAACCCACAGTGTTGCGTCTTCATGTAAAGAGTGGCCAAAAATAGAAGGAGTTAAGTTAGAGCGTTAAAATTTGGAACACTTGTTAAGATCGATAAGATCAAGAAAAAATTTTAATTTGGTCAATATCCGCCCAAGGATTCGTATCCTTCCCATTTATCCTGAAATTAAAATACGGCATAAAACGAAAACTAATGCTTTATTATTCATGTTATTTATTGTAGTTATTATCTATAATGCCATTAATTATTTTACAAAAATTTGTCCAATTCGGAGCAAGGATAGGCCTAGCTCAAAAATGTCCTTTTTAAAATAAGGTTCAGAAAAACGGTAAAAATTTAAGTTATTTCATGAAATTTTGAAAATCCAACTGTTATAATATGCTCAATGTATTTACCAAAATTTGTGCAAATCGGAACAAGGATACGCCCTCCTCGAAAATGTCCCTTTTTAAAAAAGTCAAGAAAAAGTTCAAAATTCAAATTCCTTCATGAATTTTAGCATCCGCAACAATTAGAATATACCTTAAATCTTAATCAAATGAAAAAATTGAAGCAATGATGTAATACAAAAATTAAAAATGTCCTTAAAAAATTTAAAAAAAAGTTTAAAAAATCCTTCGTACTTCATGAAATTCTGTTCTGATAATGTTGAAAATAACTTATTTTAGTATAATTGAAGCAAGGATTATTCTTAACCTATCCTAAGGATATACTTTGCACATAAATATCCTTTTTTAAAGACTTGAGAAAATTCAGGGAATTCCTTTGACCTAAAAACTATCAATAATCCACAACATTTTTGCGTTGAATATTGTTTTTAAGTTTAAGCAGGGATATGCCTATTTCAAAAAGACCGTTATAAACTAAGCAAGTAAAAATATAGTACAACGTACTTCCTCAACAAAATCTTTCTAAATAAAAGCCTGCATCTGTTAATGTACAACTTGTGTCTAGCCAAGCATCTGTCAGGCCTGGATGACAAATAATGGTTCTTGGACCAATTTAAATAAAATTTAACCGACCAATTCATTTTGCATTCCGATTTATTATATGTGTTCCATAACTATTTTTCGCAAAATAATTCAAATTATCAAGGACAATTGCTGCATCTTGGTGTTTTCGTTAAAAAAATTTTCCAAATTTATATTCGGGTTCCCACAAAAAAAAATTGATTAAAAAAAAAAGTGGAAAAACGTGGACGAGTTCTTTAGTTATTTGTAATCTACATACTTATACCAATATTTTCTGCAAAGAACTAAGCGCGCCAATGAGGGCCACAAAAATGGCTGGCTATCAAATATGAAATTTGCAAAATAAATTAATATTTTCTTTGGAACTCACTTTATAACAGCGTTACTTGCAATATGATTAACTTATGTCGACCAAAACAACATTATCATACAAGCAACATATCTTACTTAAAACTTCATTACCAATAAGGTCGAATTTTAAATGCAATATAATTATTTAACCGTTACAAGTACATGTGGATTTCAAAGATTTTATAACCAAAATATGATATATTTCAAAAAGTTCAACTTTAGAGACATGTAACTTAAAAACTATTAAAGATATCTATAAACTGTTTTGGATTTGTTTTATTTATGATATTTTCTAAAAATAAAAATCATATAACCTTAAGTTTTAAGACATTTAGTTTGACCATTTATGGCCAAGGTCACAACACTGTGCAACCCCTGCACTTACTTCCAGATTATCACATTTCATACTAATCTGACTCTGCCAGTAGAAAATCAAAAGTAATGAATTAAAAAACAGCGAGGAGGTGCGATGAAAACGCCGCAGGCAAAAAATTTAAACAAAAAATTGCTCGATTTTTTGCAATTTTTGTCTATTTTTTACATCAATTACCTACATACTTATGACGTTTTCAGACCATATTATCAAGAAGACGATATGTCAAAAATAATAATTTGGATACGTAACAAAAAGCCTTGTCTTAAAATTTGATAAATTTTTGTTAAAATTTTATTTGCATAAATTAGGGATTACAAACTCCATGTCTTAAACCCAGCCACTCCGCAAAAAAACAATTTTTGGGTAATTTGGGGAAACGTGTTTTCGGAAATTTTTTTAATTTTGTGTCTTTTTTAATTTCTTGGGCTTTTTCGTTAATTTTATGTGAAATTTCGTATATTTTCTTTTTGTGTAATTTTTAATTTTTTTGTGCGATTTTGCGTTTTGGAGATTTTTCATAAAATTTGTTGGGCGATTTTCCCTACAGCCGATTTTCTCGAAAAAAAACGAAAAACATATGTCTGAATTTCTTGTGTGGATAGACAAACATCTAAACTTAAAAAAAAAATTGGCCCAATTTTTGATAAACGGGTTCTGAAAATTTTCCAAAAAAAAAATAATCGATAGCCCATAGATTGTGGTGCATTTCGTTTTAATTTGATAAATATGTAAATAAGGTAAATCGACACAAATTTTACCATTTTTCCAATATTTGACTAAAAAAGAAAATTTTTGAAAATAGAAAAACCAAAAACGCAATTTTCTTAGTTACATATAGGCCTGTTCAGAAATTCACTGGACACATGTTTTGCTGTAGCGGGACATTTGGTAAGAAATGCCTCATATATGAAATATTAAAAGAATTTAAATTTTTATTTGTTTACAACAAATGTTTTTTGTTTGGGTTGTTGGAAAAATAAGTTGATAACTGAATACAAATTTTTAAACAATTTTTAAAATTTTGAATGTCTGAACTTCCCTAGTAAAAAAAATTGTATGGTAAAACATGTTATCTTATAAAATTATATATAATTTATTGGATCTGATTTTGCTAAATTTCATCCGAAAATTGGCCGCGCCAAAGTTATCTCATAACATCTTATAATATATGAAGTTACAGTTTAATATTTGATTGTATGTGATTTCATCCGGAAATTGGCCGCGCCAAAGTTATCCCAAATTATCTATTATCATGATTTTGTATTAAATATGATATGATATGATGTAATTTCATCCGGAAATTGGCCGCGCCAAAGTTATCTTAAAACATCCAATATCATGATTTTATATTAAATTGGATATTATATAATGTAATTTCATCCGAAATTTGGCCGCGCCAAAGTTATCTTATAATATCTGATATCTTGATTTTATAAAAAAATTATTGGATACATTTTTATCCAAAAAATGTTTCTGTTTTTTGATTTATTTTTAGATATAATAATGTCAAACTGAAAAAAAATAAAAAAAAAAAAAAACTTCGAACGAACGGGGATTAGAACCACAAGTCTTCCGTTTTGTAATCGCAATCTCTACCCTCTAGACCAGCGGACGTTGTTAGCAAATAACAACTTTAAAAGACTTAGTTTTAAATAAATTGATCGTATCTAATTATATCAAATTGATCTAACATATAGTAATATATGATTACATCCAATTAAATATGTTATTCACTTGTTATTCACACTTCAAAAAGACTTAGAAAATTTTTGATAAGATTTGCAAAAAAAAAAAATGGAATGACGTACAGCGCTATTAGGGGCTTCCATGATGAGCTTAAACAATAATTTTAATGTAGCGATATGCCTTATTTCCAAGTCATAGGCTTCCAAAGTGAAATAAGACTTTGGCTTATAAGTTTGAAATTTTTCATGGAATCAGAAAATCAGAATTAGATTTGAGATCGGGTTCCAAAAATCATTGATAACTTGATAATTTAAACCAAATATAGCTATTATTAACTATATAAATGCAATATAAATTTTTAAATATGATTGCAAAAATTCAAAAAGTAAAATTTTTTAAGTTCTAAAAAAACAAATGCAATAAAAAAGTGTTTTCTATTAAAAAAAAAATATAAAAAATATGTTTTTTTCTGGAATCGAACTCGGGTTTCCAAAAATGATAGATAATTTTATAATAAATTAAATATTGTTTTATATAACTATATAAAAGCAATATAATTTTTTAAAAATGATTTCAAAAATTCAAAAAAAGAAAAATTTTTAGTTCTAAAAAAAATAAATGCAATAAAAAAGTGTTTTCTATTTAAAACAAATAAAAAAAAAATATTTTTTTTTTTTGGAATTGAACTCGGGTTCCCAAAAATTATAGATAATTTTATAATAAATCAAATATAGTTATATATAACTATATAAAAGAAAAATAATTTTTTAAAAATGATTGCAAAAATTCCAAAAATGAAAATTTTTTAGTTCTAAAAAAATTAAACGCAATAAAAAAGTGTTTTCTATTAAAAAAAAAACAAAAAAAACTTTTTTTTCTCGACTGGGCCGGGAATCGAACTCGGGTTCCCAAAAATCATATGTAATCTTATATGATCCAATAAAAAGTTTTGTATAACCATATATGTTGACACACAAAAATAAATTTTGAAATACTGGCATATATAATTATATTTGGCTAGTTGTTTGGTCAAAAAAATATTTTTTTTGTTCGCGAAAATCTTTATTTTTGTGAAAAAAATTGGTTCAATACAAATATTTTTAGTTTGCTACTTAGGGAGTGGAGATAGGGCGTAGGTATATTTTAAAAAAATGTTGTAGGGTAAAAATAAATGGTAGTCGGTCTCACTAATGACCCCTCACGGACGCACCATTGGACCGGTAGAAGCTGATTAAATAAAACAAATTTACAAAAAATTAAAAAAAATTTTATGGGGTCCGCCTTAACAATTAGAGATAGAGGGTAGGCGTGTTCAGAGAAAATGTTTGAACTAAAAAAAATTTTGGGTCGGTCATACATTTTGTTGAAATTGGAGATAGGGTATTAGTTTGTTCCAAATAAATGTTAAGACGTAAAAATTAATGGGGGTCGGTCTTATAAAGGACCCCTATACCAAGGACCATAGAGTAATATAGGATACCCGAACTTTTAAGTTTGTGGGAATCACTTAGGCAACTCGTCCAAGTCGTCCAACTTATCGGGCTCTGGTGGACTGTCCACGAAGGCACTAAAAGTTAACCCTGGAATGGGTAAATCAAAATAAATCGAAATTTGGCAAACATTTAACAAAATTTTCGATTTAAATTTTGAAAAAATGGGAAAAATTAAGAAAAATTTCAAAAAAATTATTAAAAATATAAAAAACAACAAAAAATTCATATTGAAGAAAAAAAAAAAATAAAAACGAAAAAAATTAAACTAATATATAATATTTAAGAAAATAAAAAAATCACGAGAAAACAATTTAAAAAAAAGAAAATTTAAAAAAAAAAATCAAATTTAAAAATTTTATGTAAAAAAAAATTAAAAAAATCAAGAAAAAAAAAATTAAAAAAAAGAAAATTTAAAGAAAAAAAAAGGAAAAAAAAACATTTAAAAAAAAGATGACACTCATGGGATTTTTTTTTTAATGTTCTATTTTTTTTAAAATGTTTGTTTTATTTTTTTTTAATGTTTTATTTTATTTTATTTTATTTATTATTTTTTTTTTAAAAAGTAAATTAATATTAATTAAGCATAGTATATGTGTGTTTTAAAAGTATACTTTAGACGAGTAGGTAGGTAGTACACCCTGCAAATAGTTGGTCTCAGGTTCAAATCCCATGAGAGTCAACTTTTTTTTAATGTTTTTTTTTTATTTTTTTTTTTTTTTTCTTTAAATTTTTTTTTTTTTTGTCTTTAAATTTTTTTTTTCTTTAAATTTTTGTTTTTTTTTATTTTTTTCTCTTGATTTTTTTAATTTTTTTTTACTTAAATTTTTTAAATTTGTTTTTTTTTTTAATTTTCGTTTTTTTTAATTTTTTTTTTTTCGTGATTTTTTTGTTTTCTTTAATATTATAAATTAATTTAATTTTTTTTCGTTTTTATTATTTTTTTCTTCAATATTAATTTGTTGTTGTTTTTTATATTTTTAATAATTTTTTTTAAATTTTTCTTAATTTTTCCCATTTTTTCAAATTTTAAATCGAAAATTTTGTTAAATGTTTGCCAAATTTCGATTTATTTTGATTTACCCATTCCAGGGTTAACTTTTAGTGCTTTCGTGGACAGTCCACCAGAGCCCGATAAGTTGGACGACTTGGACGAGCTGCCTAAGTGATTCCCACAAACTTAAAAGTTCGGGTATCCTATATTACTCTATGGTCCTTGCCTCTATGACGCACCATTGGAGCAGTAGAAATGATTTTAAGATTGGAAAGTTACAATAAAATTTTTTCAAAAAATTTTAAAAAATAGTAACAATCGTTATCCCACGGACCTCCTGGGCAAAAAATTTGTAGAATCGATAGAAGTTTTACACAAAAAAAATTTCAAAAAAATCGAAGAGTACAAACATTTTCAAAAATGAGATTTAAATTTTAAAACTTAAAAATCGCATACTAGAGCGCTTTTAAAAATTTCTTGGGATTTTTTTTTTTTTAAGTACGTAAAAAAACAAAAATTAAAAAAAAAAAATTGTAATTTGAACCATTATTGAAGAAGTTATGAGTAAAAGAAGTTTGAGTAAAGGAATAAACTACCAATTTTTAAAATTTCGATATCTTTTGAACGGGTTATTGTTTGAGAAATGGAATAAACTAACAATTTTTAAAAAATCGATATCTTTTGAACGGGTCATCAAAAAAATTTGAAAATTTACCACGAAGGAGTTTTCGAAGGGTACTAAAAACTGTTAACAAATTGGGAAAATAAAAAAAAAAAATTTCAAAGTGTCCGACTTGACATGGAATGCCCCATATACATACGACCGCCAAAATCATATATAATAATCTCAATCAAAATTAAGCTGACCCGTATTTTTTCGTTTGGCGATATTCCTGTTAGTTCGGCATTTATACGGATTTTCTTGAAAACCCTTATTTTTGCATAAGGTGGCAACCCTTTTTTAAATTTGAGATTGGGCAGCTAAAAAAAACAGGTAACTCTTATTTTTCCCCCTCATTCCCATCTTTAAGTTTCAGGACAATCGGAGGGTGCCCTGTGAAAGACCTTCCTTGTTAGTATTATTAATACTATAGAAACATTTCTAATTAGTTGAAAACCACTGCATGCTATTATTTTCGTTTATTTCGTTTATTTCAGTCAATAGAACATAAATTCTTTACAGACTAAGATTTAAATACAAAAATGTATAAGTAATACTTATTAAGTATATAAATAAATTAATATATTTACAAATAATACTTAAAAATCTAATATTTTAAAGATTTTAAAAAGATACAATTTAAAACTTTCTTTTGATGTGCAAAATTCATTAGAAGATTAGAATCTATACTAAAGGTACCTACAGACGACACAATATTATGCACAATATTTTTGACGTTTACCCACAATTGGCATACATAAAAATACTGTGTAAAATATTGAACTGAAAAAAATACATGCAGATTGTACATAATATTGAATAATCTGTAGAGGCCATAATGGCAATATCATTGATGGCATTTAAATCATTTAAAGCGCAGTTTAAGGTACTGTTTTGGGCATAATTTGTGCGATGCGGAGGCAAGTTAAAAATCTATTTATGACGGAGAGATCTAGGTGGAACATTAAACGGTATAAGAGATAGCAAGTCAGGGCAATCAATACCACCAGACACTATATCAAAAATCAATAAAGCTGATTGAAATCTTCTTCTTAACTCTAAAGTTTGCAAACCTAAGAGTAAGCACCTGGACCTATAGGGAGGTATAGGGTCAATAAATTCAATGGAAGAAAGCGCCCATTTAATAAAAATTTTCTGTACTCTTTCTATACGCGTTATATGTATTCCACAGTGTGGATTCCAAACTACGGCAGCATACTCCAACTTAGATCTTACATAAGACGTATATAATAATTTTAACGTATTGGGATCTGAGAAATCAGAACAATTTCTCTTTATAAACGCGAGCAAGGCATAAGCTTTAGGAACAATGTAATTTATATGATTAGTAAAGGACATTGTTGAATCAAACATAACGTCCAAATCGATAGTTGATTTAACAGTTTTAAGAATTGGGTTTTTAGATCGAGAAAAATAAATATGAAGACATTTGTCTAAATTCAAGTGGAGACAATTAAATGTTCACCAATTTAGGAAACTATCTAAGTCATTTTGAATATGCAGAATATCGGTTAAATTTTTAACTCTAATTGTAAGAAAAATTTTCAAATCATCAGCATAGAGAAGAAATTTTGAATTCAAAAAACACATTGAGACATCATTGATGAATAAATTAAAGAAAAGTGGGCACAAAATACTACCTTGGGGGACACCTGAAGTTTGAATTTATGTTGAAGATTCAAAGCCTTCAACAATAACATTACATATTCTATTACACAAATATGATCTTATCCATTCTAAAAATTTAGAATGAAAACCCATTGCCTTTAACTTGGAATAGAGTATTAGATTAGATTAGAGAAATCAGTGTATACTGACTCAATTTGAAAATCTTGCTCTAAAGATGATATACAATATTCACTATGCTGGTCAATAATGGGATAGAATGATCATGATATTTGAATAATTGCATAATAGGAAACATTAAAGCGTGCATACAGTAAAGCGCGCATATGCATACTGTAGAGTAATTGCAGCTCTCAAAATGCCTGTATGAAAAAAATCAATATACACTCAAAACAATAAGATGGTATAATTACAAAAACATCTGATAAAAACAGCAACCTTGGCGTATTAAGCCAAAGCGTCAATTTTAGTTCCTTATGCCAAAGTATGTGTTTTAAACATATTTTCACGAAAATTGATAAAACATTAAATTTGATTTCGTTTTAAACATATTTTCATGAAGAATTAACGATTTTGGTGTTCAAGTTTTTACCAGTGACTTTAATTGAGAATGGAATTTATTTTAAAAGTTGTTTTACAGATATATTATTTTTAGTGAAATGTCAAACACAGTGAAAGTGCTAGTAGACCATCATTTGATGTTATGTTAAATGTCACTTATACGCAGTGTTGTACACAAAAGACTACATTGATGTCAGTGTGTAAATAAATGTTATACTATATTTTTTTTTTATTTTTTGATATTTTTTTTATTAAAAGATTATGTAAATGAATATACTAAAAGGTCAAACTGATTGTAGATTTAATAACATGAAGAATTTAAAGAGATTATATACAATGTGTATGTGAATGTTTTTACAGTATACATAAATTGCTAGTAATTAATTTAAATGAGTTTAAATATTTATTTTATAATTCTTAAATAATTTAAGTTTATTTTAATTAAAATTTTATTAACATCAATACATCATCTTATTCAATTAAAAATCATTTAAAACTATGGTCTACTTAAACTATTTGCAATATATAAGTTAAATAATGAATATTTTTTATAAAACAAATCACTTGAAGTAAGAAGTTTATTTATCACTTAAGCAACGCAGGAGCTGCTTCAGGTTTTTAGTAAGGAAAGAGGAAATGGAAGCTTTGTTTATTTTATGGCCTTGGGGCTCATCAAGTTAATCCTTTCAGACATTATTTAGAACTAATTGAGAAAAACATTTGAAAATTTGTTTGTTAGCTAATTCGAGGGTACTGATTAAAAATCTGAAGTTCTTAGAAAGTTTTCTAAATTTGAACTTTTTGACTTTATTTTCAGATTACGCGTGCGATTTTACATGGGAAATCAGCGTTTAATATGGTGAATCGAACAATTTTTTAAAATTTGTAAACTGGTGTTACACTCAATAAACTAAAAATGTATAAAAACGAAATTTCTACATTTTTACTCAAATGCATATAACTTTTTCACTCACTTTTTCAGCACTCAGAAAAAAAACTAACTAAAAAATGGGAAAATTAACTAAATCCAAGGAAAATTGATAATAATTTAGCTCTATTGCCATGTATTCCTACTTTTTGGTCCATATTTTTCTTATAAATAAGGACCAATTTGAACTGGAAATTGGGAAAAAATTTCCCATTTTTTAGTTAAAAAACACATTTCTGATGAGGAAATTTTTCCTAAAAATTAGTTAATTTCATATTTTTTATTGGTTTATTTATAGAATAGCATGTGAATACCCAGCAAAAAATAATCGAGATTTTTCGAGCAGTGCATACAAGAATGCACCTGTGTAAGCGAATGATTTTTGATGTTGTTGTTTTTGTAAGGGAGAGATTTTGTTGGCATACTAACCTGCATACCGGTTGCAGTAAAGTATGGCAGTGAAAAAATACTAAAAATATTTAAGAAAAGGCATGATTTCAATTCATATTCATTGCGCCGATATAAGCGCTTGAAAGAAATGCTCTAAAGTGGGACATTGCGAACAAATATCATGCCATACGTAAGCAGGTTTGTAAGCAGACAACAAAAATCACTCCCTTACAAACCTGCTTATAGGCACGCAGTATTTTTTGGTGGGTACACACATAATTCTCATTATTATAATTCTCATTATTATTTTTTATTATAAATATAAAGAAACGTTTGTTTCTTATAGTCAAGTAATAAATTTCATTAGTTTTTTTAGTTAAATTATAACAAAGACTTTGTATTTGACGTTTGTTCCCAGACTATGGGAGAACACGCCAAAGCCAACACATTTGTTGTGATTAAAATATTATTTTTTTCTTACACATACTTACATGTGCGGAAAAATATGTAAGTAATAAATTTATTACTTGTTATACAAGATCAAACTTTTTGTATTCATGTACTTCAAATAATAAACAAAATGTGAACTACAAGCAAACATGAAAAAATTACATAAATCAAAAAAAAACAATTTCAAGTTATGAAAAATTTACTAAACTTGTGGAAAAAACTTCCTCAAATTAAAGAAGATAAATATGATGAACTAATTGGTAGGAAATTACGTCCTAAAACTGAATTTTTTGAACTAAATTATGTTTTTAGAAATATGTCTTTAAAATAAAGACATTTATTTAGGGAAAATTCAATTATTTAGGGAAAATTTCTTTGGCGGTAAGAATTTCTTCCATGTATTATGGAATTCCATTTAAGGAAAATTATGGCCTATTTAACAGTACATGAACTAAATTTTTTTCCTAGCAGTTAAAAAAATTTCCGAACTTTAAATTTAACTTAAATGTGGGAAAATTTATAAACTATTTTAAAGAAATTTTTTCCAAAGTTTAAGTTAATTCTTTTTTTTGAGTGCGTCTTAATTTCTTCGTATTAAATCAGACTTAAATTGCAAAAACAAAAACGAATTTTATATTTTTTTCTTTGGAAAATTTTCAACGTAATTTTAATTTTTTTGTCAAGTTTTGGTAAAATTATAGAAAAATTGTCTATATATCGATTAAGAGCCTCTAAGGCTATAATCAGATTGAAAAATGCTGAATGTAGGACTGATAGATCATTCACCTACCTTTTATTTAAAATCAAAAACAAAGAAATTTATCGATTTGTTCTGGAGATATTTGAGCTTAAGTAAAACGACTTTTTTAAAAAGATGAAAATTGGAAAAGTTCTCGATATCTCAAAAACTATCCTACTTTTGAAACTTTGAAGTGAATTTGCAGATTAAGAGTACGATTTAACATTGAAAATTAATAGAACATGTCGTGGATAAAAATATCTGTAAACTAGTGTTATAATATAATTTTTTCAAAGTTTAACCCAATTTCGCAATTTTTGCATTGAAAAATCTTCTCAGAATCTGCACAGAAAAAAATAAAAAAAAAAATTATATTAAAATTTTTAATATAATTGAGTAAAGAATTACTCTATTTTGCACCATAGCAAACTATGGGAAATTTAACGGGCGTATCACCGATTTTCAAAATTTTTGGGTATTTGATAGAGCTTCGTAAATGATTAAAAATCATATAATTTTTTTATCAATACTTTGGAAGATATGGGCGTTTATAAAGCGCTTTTTTACAATATTGACATTTATACAGTTTTTCAAAATCCTTTTGTTAGGAAACCGTAACTCGTACGAAAAAACTTAAAAAACCAATATTGTTTATAAAATTATTAAGTTTTAAAATTAAAAAAAAAAATCAACAAAAAATTTTTAAAACCATATTTAAATGTATTTTTTTCCTCGGAAGGACTCCATGGATTTCCAAAAGCAAAATTTTGTATTAAAGTTTAGAATGCCCTTTTAACGTTTTTAAAATTTTAGAGAGGAATTTTTCATATTGTTGAGCAATAAATTTTCAAAGTTTGTTAGAGAGCAAAATATTTGATTTTTTTTTTTCAAAATATTTGCAAAAAATCAAATAGTTGGTTCTTGACAGTTTTTGTGTGTTTTTTTTTTACTTGGAAGCCGTAAGTTGTACGAAGAAACTTTCTGTGACAATATTATAGATAAAATTATGGAGATTTTTAATTTAAGAACAAAAAATATTTTCAAAAATAATTCAACAAACATTTTTTTAAAAAAATATTGGAATGTCCCTCTCTCCTGTCAAGGACAACATGGATTTCCAAAACCAAATTTTTTTATTAAAGTTTATTATGTCCGTTTATTGCTGTTAAAATTTCAGGACAACAAGTGCATTCTTGTATGCACTGCTTCCAAAATCTCGATTATTTTTTGCTGGGTATGGACTTTTGTCATTAACTTTTAACGCTAGTGATATTTTACTAATTTCGCAATAACATTTTATTTGTAAACTAGGTGGTACCTGTGAATGTAGATATGTTAAGGGAACCATAATGAGTAACTCTGCAAAGGCACAGCTCAAATAGTCTCATTATCTCATGGTAAGGAACATGCAAAGTTGTAAAATGTAAAAAAATCGCTTGATACTCTCATGAAATTTTTCGTTCAAAGTTCCATATTGTTGGGTGCGTTAAAGCTACTGCTCCAAATTTAAAACCGTTTATTCAGTAGACTTGGGCAATTATTTGGTGTAGGTTCAGTGGATGTGCCATCAATAAGAAAAAAGTTACATGGACCTAAATCTTTGATACCAATTTTTTTCAATTTTCAATTTTTCGAGGTTTTTTGATTGTAGCTTTTGGTGCAAACTGTAATTTTAAAATTTAAATACACATGGTAAAAGCCCTTGTAAATATACACAATCTGAGACTGATTCGAGTGATGTTCACGCAATGGTTACGAAGCTGCAGCTCTCCAAAGATGGGAGGAAAAAACGTGAATTTTTTAAAAAGTCTGTTTTTTGCGAGGCACACTCCCAGTTTTATACCGAATGGTTCCGAATGCTTTGTGAACTTTATAATTTACCATTTCCCACATGATTTACAAACGCACCCAAAAAATATTCAATTGCAAAAATTTTATGAATTTTTTTAAATTTTTTGCAAAGTTTCGATATTTAAGTTTTGCATTATTTGACAGCCAAATGTGCATGGCTGAAAGTTGAACATGTAGAAACAATGGTATGTGCAAATATAATAAATCATGGAAAGCAAAATTGATCAAAAGTTAATATTGGCGAATTCCGCGGTGTTTTTCAGTTTTCACTCTTTTGTAAGCTTATAGAAATTGGTCGGTGAAAGGCGCGTTTGGTAGTCTTTTTAATTATCTATCTTCAATTAATTCGCACCCGAAAAAATTTAACGTTTAAGCGGTTTTTCGGTGGTTTTAAATTTTTGATACCTTTAAATTTAATGGTTGTATAAAATCTTACATTACTTAAATAAAGTAGAAAAAAATGTATTTTGATCAGTGTTGGCTACCGTTACCCTTTTAATACCGTTACCGATTAAAAACCCTTTAATATTGACTACCGTTACCGTTACCAATACCGAAATAAAAAAAAATAAAAACCGTTACCGATAAAAAACCATTACCTTTATTCGGATTTTTACCGGTATTATATCGGTTTTGTTTCGGTTGTCTAAATATTACTTATTTTAAATTTTTTTGCAGTCAAAAAACGAAGTAAAATATTTTTAATGTACGTTAAATAAATAAACAAACTTTTGTTCATTGCAAATCGTATTATTTGGAGCAACAAAAGTGAGGAACTCGGTCCAAGCAATGATCACATTTGCAATTATTTGTTAAACAGAAATATTTAGTATAAGTAAAAAATTTTATTGAAAAAATTAAAAAATTTTGTTGAAAAACCACAAACTAAAAAAAATGTCACTTTAAAAAAAAAACGAAAATTTTCTTTCTGAAAAATAATTGTGTTGCTAATTTGTTTTATCACCAGACCACACCTTTGCACTGTGGCTTTCCCTTTTGGTTTAATGTTGGTGGGTATAAAGAATTCGGCACTGCCGAATTGAACACTCTTACTAGTTTTTTATAGCTTCTTTTATTAAAGTGTTCAAACTGTTTGTAAACAAGCTAAAATCAGCTAATTTATCTGCTGTCTTATCAAATTTTTCTGCAGACTCTACCTGGTTTATTCAGACAGAAATTAAGCAAACAGCGTCAGCTAAAATCGGCAGATTTCCAAATGACTTAAAATGCAGATTTTTCTGTTGATTGTACAGAGACATCTAACTAACACGTAAAAAAATCAAAAAATATTTGTTAAATTACAAAATTTTGTGAATACTTTAAGTAAATTCTGAGTTAATTAATAGTAGTAAATACTAATATCCCTATTAATATTATAAATCTGATTGTTGGTTTGTCTGTCTGTCTGTCTTTCTGTCTGTCTGTCTGTCTGTTCCGCAATAAGTACAGAACGGCTTAACCGATTTTCATGAAATTTTCACCACAGATAGTACTAACCGAGGCGGGAACTATAGGCCATAAGCGAACGCGATCGGAAAAAGGGGTGTAAAATGCCACGCCCCTTTGTACCAAGCTAAAGCTATATCTGCCTGTCAGACAATAACGGAAAAACGACTGAACCGATTTTCATGAAATTTTCACCACAGATAGTAATAACCAAGGCGGGAACTATAGGCCATAAGCGACCGCGATCGAAAAAAGGGGCGTTAAATGCCACGCCCCTTTGTACCATGCTAAAGCTACATCTGCCTGTCCAGCAATAACGGAAAAACGGCTGAACCGATTTTCATGGAATTTTCACCACAGATAGTACTAACCGAGGCGGGAACTATAGGCATTAAGCGACCGCGATTGGACAAAGGGGCGTAAAATGCCACGCCCCTTTCTACCATGCTAAAGCTATATCTGCCTGTCCGGCAATAACGGAAAAACGGCTGAACCGATTTTCATGAAATTTTCACCACATATAGCACTAACCGAGGCGGGAACTATAGGCCATAAGCGACCGCGATCGGAAAAAGGGGCGTAAAATGCCACGCCCCTTTGTACTAAACAGGAACTATGTCTGCCTGTTCCGCAATCACTGAAAAGTGATTTAACCGATTTCACAGAAATTTTTACCACAGATACTACTAACCGAGGCGAAAACTATGAGCCACAATAGAAGGCGATCGACAAAAGGGGCGTAAAATTCCACGCACATTTTTGTTACACTGAAAGCTATTTCTGCCTTTTCCACAATTACGCTTAAACAGCTAACTTGATTTTTATGAAATTTTCACCACAGATAGTATTAACCGAAGCGAAAAGTATGATCCACAATAAAGGGCGATCAAAGAAAGGGGGCGTAAAATTCCACGCCCTTTGTATTACATTGAAAGTTATTTCTTCCTGTTTCGCAATCACGCATAAACGGCGGAACCAATTTTAATGAAGTTTTTACCAAGGATAGTACTAACCGAGCCGGAAACTAGAAATTATAAAATAATATATAGAAATAATGTCGCGCCCCTTTTTACTATACTGAAAGTTTTTTCTGCATGTTCCGTAATCATGCTTAAACAACCATACCGATTTAAAAAAATAAATAAAATAGCACGCCCCTTTTTATTTAATTGAACGCTATTTCTGCCTGTTCCGTAATCTAGAATAAACTGCTAAACCGATAGCATGAAATTTTTACCACAGATAGTAAGAACTTACCTATGGGGAACTATAGATTAAAATAGAGCGCGTTTGGACAAAGGGGCGTAAATTGACACGCGCCTTTGTACTATACTGAAAGTGTTTCTGCCTGTTCCTTAATAACGCTTAAACGACTAAACCGATTTTAACAACATTTTTTCCATAGATAGTACTAACAGAGGCGGGCACTTTAGTATGTGTCAACTGCCACGCCTTTTGCAATGTACTGAAAGTTTATTCTGCCTTTTCATAATCACGTTTAAACGGTTATTATAATTTTTACGACAGTTAGTTAGTACTTATTGAGGCGGAAACTATAGACACGTCCAGACAGAGGCGTGAATTGCCACGTCCCTTTGCAATACATTGAAATTTATTTCGGCCCGATCCGTACACACGCGTTGACGGTGAAACCAATTTTAATTAAATTTTCACCACAGATTGTATTTACCGTGGCGATCGGGAAACGGGGCTTAAAATGCCGCACCCCTTATTAAATTAAAAAATATTTTTTCCTGTTAAACGATATCCCATATTAGCCCGCGATTAGACAAATGGGTGTAAAATGCCACGTCAATGTGTTATATACAGAACGCTATTTCTGGCTTATTAACGGCTTAACCAACTCCTATAAACACTACTGTTAGAACTAAATGAATGCGAATTATTTGCTATATCAGAACCTGAAAACAGTTGAAATTTCCAACACAAATTGTGATATAGCCAATATTAAACAGCGATTGATAATAAGGCATATAATGGCACGCATCTTTGAACTTTAGTGAGAGTTATGTCTGCTGAGAAAATTTAGTTGCAATTTTCTTTACGTGCTAACCAATAGGGGAACTATAGGTCACATGAGACCAAAATTGAACTAAATGCGTTAAATGCCACACCCACTTCAACTACAGTGAAAGTTTTGCCTTTATTGATGTTTTCACTACATAAAGTTCTAACCGCGGAGGGAACTATAGGTTCCTTTTAAAAGCCATCAATGAAATACATTAATATTAGGTTTGTTCCTATGACGGAGGAACACTTACACACCATGTTCCCGACGCTAAGCAAAATCGAAAAAAAAAATCGACCAAACCTCATGAATAGGTTTATATTCACCAGTGAAAAGTCACGAAGAAGTAAATAAATTGACTAATAAAAAACTTATTCATTACATAATATTTTTTTAACCCGGGCAACGCCGGGTGCAAAACAGCTAGTATAATTATATGTTGAAAATGCAGTGTTTTTTTTTAATTTTATTTAATAAATTTTTGATTTTTACGTGTTTTTAATGAAATTGTTACTTTTTATCATGTTGGGAAAATTTTATTCATAATACCGGTACGTACCGGTATCGATGTTTCGGTAACGGTTTATCGTTACCGATATAATCGAAAATACCGTTACCTTTACCGTTACCGATATAAAAAATATGTAATACCAATACCGTTACCAATACCGTTATTCGATTCGGTTGCCAACCCTGATTTTGATAGATTTTGACATGTCTTATTCGAATAATAATTCAAAATTAGTCCATTGATTTTTGCAGTCGCAAAAATCGCTAAAATTTTTTATAACCTTGATTAAATTAGTAATAACGTTAAAATATTTCGTAATAACCTTAATTTTAGCATTATTAATCATATTTTGAATAGTTTCAATATTCAGTGAAGGACAACACTGTAAAATCAGACATTTAATATTAAAAAAAAAAATAAATTCAAAATTATAAAAATTTTTTTTTCAAAAATGTTCCCTTTAAACCACTGTTGTTTCTTACCTGTTAGAGATAGAATAACGGCGTTTACTAAGAATTTGTTGAGATTTTGTTAATGCATTTGGTAATATTTTTCTAAAAAAAAATAAAACCGCTGGAAACATTTTTAATTCCAAAATATTGGAAAATGTGCCGAAAAAAAATTGGTTAAATGCAAATATCTCGATATTTAGCAAAGATTTTATGCATGTTTGAATATGTATTTTAGCTCTGGGTAAGCATAATACAAAATGGTACGTTTGGTTAATTTCGGATAAAAAATGTAATTTTGACAATTTTTTTAAAAATTTTAACTTTAAACCGCCATAGTTTTGGGTGCGATCGCTCAAATTAATGCATGCGGACGGATTTAATTACTTATAATGTTATTTACCTACAAAGTCTTATCAATGTGCCACGAAAAAAAATCGCAATTTTTTTTTCTTAAATATTAAAAGTTAATGACAATTGCTCATATATTTTTTTCAAAATAATTAAAATTTCATTCTACTAAAATTTTATCAAAAAAAGTGATAAATTTCAGCTAATCGGTTTTCAAATCCATTCTACTAAAATTTTACTAGATTTTGTGGTAAAAGCTACAGTTTTTCCTGCTAATTTCAGTTAACTAATTTTTAGCAAAAAATTTTTGCTAAATTTACCAAAAAAATTGTGGGTTCGAAATCTGCTAATTTTCTAGTAGATTTACAAGCTTTTTTTGCTATCATTACAGTTTTTTTTTTTTTTTTTTGAGTGTAATATCTAAATAGTTCTGAAGCACATTTATAATTTTTTTTTTACTTATTTCAAACGGCTTTGATGAAAAACAGTTGAATAGTATGTAATAATTTACATTTTTACTTTTTTTAAGCATTTTGCACTTTTAACACGAACTTTTGATTTCGGCCACCCTTGTGAAATTTGATGAAGAACTTTTTTGTAGAACATTTAAACGCACGTTTTATTGGAGTTCTATGAGAATATTTGAAAAAGGACTAAAATGACCCCTTAAAATGGGATATAGAGGGTTAATATATTCTAAGAAAGAACCACCATCAAATTCTACTAAAGACATGTGTTAACATTATTTACCTCAGAATTAGATTTAATACATACTTTTTGATTTATATAAAATGCTTTTGAAAAAAGTTGAAAAACTTGAGTGGGCCATAAAAAAGAACTCAAGCTAAGTTTTCAAAACACTTCGGGGGTTTTGTTCTACTGTTGGTATACTTTCTTTTTTTTTTTTGGTCTAATCCAAGATAGAAATTCGCGTTACACAGTGTAATCAAATTGAAAAATGTTGTATGTAGATTTGATCATTCACGTACCTTTAATTTAAAACCAAAAACAATAAAGTTTATCAATTTGTTCTGGAGATATTTAAGTTTAAGTAAATCGACTTTTTTAAAAAGATGAACATTTGAAAAGTTCTCGATATCTCAATAACTGTCATACTTTTGAAACTTTGTAGTGGATTTTCGGATTTAGAGTACGATTTTACATGGAAATTAATGCAATCTCGTAATCTCATTTTACCAATATTTGACAGTTTTCCTTGTTTTTTAACAAACAAATTTGGATCGAAATTTACTTTTTTATTTGTAATTTTACAATTTTGTTTGTAATTTTGCAAATTTCCAATATAATTTTTCAAAAAAATCTAGTAAATACACGAGAATTCATTAATTATTGCTAAAAAGCTTGTAAAATTACAAAATTATTGGTAAAAGGCTTGTATAATTACTAGGAATTGTCGTAAATTAGGAGGTAGCAAAAATTATAGTAAAATTACGAAACTTCCTTGTAAATATTATCGTGTCAAAAAATTTGTAAATTTACAATTTTATTGGTAAAAACCTTGTAAAATTACAAAATTATTGTTAAAAAGCTTGTAAAATGACATAGAATTTTTTTCAAATAGGAGGTAGCACAAAAGAAAGTTACAAGTTTTTCTTGTAATTTTACAAGGTTTTTTTTTGAGTGTACGAAAAATGTATCAAAATCTTAGAAAGTTTCTAAACAAATTTGACAGTTTTTTCATAAAAGAAATTTTTCTATACGAAAAATGTGTTATAATATGAGAATTATTGTTGTTTAAGCTATACAAATCTATAAAATATCTTATAATCTGAGAATTTTTTCTACACAAAAAAATTCTCAGAATTATGGTGACTCAAAATTTTAAAGTTTCTAAGCGAATAATGTTTTAAAACTGATAATAGTAAAAATATTTTTGAATGAAGTTACAATGTCTTTGGAATTAAACAATTTTACTTTTCAAAAATTGTAAAACTAATAAAATTTCCGCAATTTAAGGAATTTTTCGTTCCAAAATATCTTAAAAACTTTGGTTTTAATAAAATAATATGTATCTAAGAACCGGAGAATTTTCTATACTGTTCTATACGTTAGAATTAGGGTTTGCAATTAGCCGCAGTTTTGCTTAACCGCGGTTACGATTAAAATTCAAGCGATTAACCGCGGTTAATGGTTAACCGCACTCAGATTATGCACAGTGTGAAGTCTCAGATTATGCAATATTCTTTTTAAAGAAAAAGGCTTACAATTGGATTCACGAACATATTTTTTATAAAAACTGTTAAAGATTCTGACAATTTTTTTTATAGAAAAAGTTTCACACTCTAAAACATTTTTTTCATAGAAAATTATTCAGACTCTGAGGCATATTTTCTAAAGAAAAAGTTTCAGACTCTGGGTCACGTTTTGAGCATTTTTTTAACAGAACATTTTTTAGACTCTGAGGCATATTTTCTAAAGAAAGAGTTTCAGACTCTGAGGAATATTTTCGTAATAAGCTGCCTCAGAATCTGAGACATTTATTCAACATAAAATTTTTCAGATTCCGAAATATTTTTGCAATAGAAAAAGTTTTATATTCTAAACCATTGTTTATATCTATAAATTTTTTTTATTATTCTTTTTCCTTATTTCCTTTTTTCATTGTTTTTCCAAAAAAAAACCCATTTTGTCTTACAAATCTTAGATTTTTTTTTTACCAACACTCAGGGGATGCCCCCTATAAATGCTTTGCATTGTATTGAAATCAGGAAATATAGGTATGGGAAGGAGGAAAGATTGAGTAGTATTTGTTAATATTTGACTTGAATTTGTAGATGTTAAAAGTGTCGGGAAAGACATATGCGGGAAGTCTGTTCCACATACGAATCGTTCGGCCAAAGAAAGAATTTTCTCTATAGTGTGTAGTGCGTTCTGCTGTCCAATCAACGACAAACGGGTGAGCTCTGCTAGAAAGGCGCGTACTACGACCAAATACACGTCTATCCCGAATGAGGTCATCTATCTTAGCAGAACATTCTCCGTGGAAGTATCTATAGAACAAAGACACACAACCAACACTCCTTATTCCAACGGACATCACACTGAATTTTCATGCCCAAAACGTCTAGAGCTTCCGATTCTTCAATATCCGTAGTACCAATAGATAGATTAGAAGATTCCGCACCCCGAATACGCTTGTGCGTCAGAGTACAACATTGAGTCTTCTGTGCATTAAAATCGACCCTATTCTCAAGACCACATTAACAGATTTTCGAAAGGTCAAGGTTAAGAGAGTTATTCATATGTTGTCTCATAAGTCTAACTTCGGATTGACTCGGTCTGTGGTCAAAAGAATAAGAGTGACAGATATTGCTGTCATCCGAAAAAGAATAAATAAGGTTCACTGTCAGGTTCAGTAAGTCGTTAATAAAAACTAAAAAAAGGGATGGAGAAAGAACAGACCCCTGTGGTACACCTGCGTTTAATATGAAGTTCCTAGAAGAGAACTCATCTACAACAACACGAATAGAACGTTCACTTAGAAAGCTTGAGATAAAACGAGCAAAATAATCACATACCCCAAATGCTCTTATCTTTGATATAAGTGCATGGTTCCAAACCCGATCAAACGCCTTGGAAATATCCAGAGCGATAACCTTACTTTCACCGAGGCGGTGAATGGATCTACTCCACTTTTCGGAGAGAAACGCCATCAGATCGCCTGTAGAACGGCCCTTACGGAATCCGTATTGACGGTCGCTCAACAGGTCATTAGACTCTAAATAGTCTACAAAATGGAAGTTCACCATACTCTCCATAACTTTTGAAAGCGTGGAACATATGGCGATTGGACGATAGTTGTCGGTGTTTGAGGCTTCCCCTTTTTCGGGAGTGGTTGAATATTGGCCACTTTCCAGCAAGACGGAAATATACCCGCGTGGTATGAAATACTGAAAAGATTTCGCAATGGACTAGCCAGCGTCGTAGAACACTTCCTCAAGACAAGTGCTGGAATACCATCCGGTCCCGGAGATTTGTTCACATTAAGCTCGGCGAGAACCTTTTTGACCGCTCGTGTTCTAAAGAAAATGTTGGGCATAGAACATGATAGCACAGGTAGTGGTTGGTTACTCACAGGTAGTGAGGAGTTTTTGGCAAAAATTTCAGCCATAAGATTAGCTTTATCCATTGGGTCAGTAATAATCCGTAATCGGTTAACCGTGGTTACGGCTACGATTAAAACCGCACTGCAAACCCTAGTTAGAATATTAGTAAGTACTAGAGTATTTAGTAATCTACAAATAAAAAAAAAATCATCAAAATCAGTTCAGTAGTTTTTTCTGCACAACTGCAGCCGATTGTGTTCTTTAAAAAAGCCTTCTACAATTGAGTGGCAATAACATGATTAAAAAATTATAATACATAATTATAATTAGAGCCTGAGCTCAACTGTCTTTACAGAAAAACAGAAATTTGAAATAACGACTTTAAGTCGGCCGAAGTGGCAATATAGTATCTTTGGAAAATGGCAACACCTAACATTTGTGTCTACAAAATATAGACCATGTTCTGGCAAGGTTGCAAAATAAGTACTTAGATCAGAGTTGATGGAGGAGAGGAGGACGAATGATGATTACTAAAAAATTGAATTTATTCACCATAATGCAATTTCACCTTCTTCTGTACGAAAAAATAATAGCAACAACCACACAAGAATTGAAAAACCATGATTTAATTGATACTTGCTTAACAGCCAACTTAGCGTATCGGTCTAGAGTGATCGTACCTAAGAGGCAGTTAATAGAAAAAACATTACAGATCATGGGTTCAATCCCTGGCGGCTACGATCTGTTAATAATTTTCACATATAGAATAAAATTGACTCTTAACTGAATAAATTTGACATTAAAAGTTTTTCTGATGATTATAATAACTGGATTATATGAAACTAGTAAAAAACGAACCAGGATGTCTAAAAATTTTTAGAAAAATAAATAAATTATAATACATAATTATAATTAGAGCCTGAGCTCAACTGTCTTTACAGAAAAACAAAAACCTGGCTATTCTAGTTGACCGAATTTTGTATTATAAAATAAAAAACAGAATTAAAAAATATTGCGTATTTATTTTTTATAGGTGACTAGCTGGCCCGGTCCGCGTTGCTGGCCCAAATATAAGATAAGTGTTATATTTCGTCTCGCTTTAAATATATAGCCCTGCAAAAAATGTAATGAATTTCTTGGCTTAGACAAATTTGTGGGCGTGGTTTTAAATACCCGATTAGGCAGATAATCATCTTCAAATTATATTTTAGGAACTAAAAAAAATATTACCATGTCTTCGACTTTGCGAACTGTACAAATTTAAAACTTCTTTTGTATCAATAATAACAACACAAAAATAAATTACGCATATCCTTCGTTCTTATTGTGAGCTATTGTCTTGAGTTCAAACAAACCTTTATGGTTTTGTGGTGCCACTGTACAACAACTCTTCAAAAATATTTATGAAAAATTAATTGTTTTAAAATAAGTTACTTTGGAAAAGTTATAAACAATTTTCACTTCAGATTTTGAATTTAACAAAATACAACATATTGTCGTTTAATTAAAAAATAAAATTTTATTATTAAAATACCACGACAGTTTTCCCGAATTTTTAATTTTTCCGGGACATTTTTCTCATTTCAATTTCCTTAAAAACCTAATTAGAACTATAATTAATATAAAAAAATCGGTCCGGTCATTAGTAGTCGACATATTTTGACAATAGTGGGCGTTAAAATTTGTGTGGTAAGTTAAACTTGTGCATATGTTAACAATACCCAAGGATTTAAAATCATTAGTACCAAGTTTAAACGGAATCTATTAAGAGTTTTAGATATATCGAAAGAAAGTGCGTGAGAACAGTTTTCTCAAGTGTTGCAAATTTTAAGGATATTGAAAAAAGTGGGCTTTGAAGTGGGGGAGGACAATAATTATTTCCGTAAAATCCTTACATGGACTATAATGATCATTAAGGAAAAATGTTAGAAATCAGGCCAGTCGATCTACTATTTTAGATGTATTGAAAAAAGTGGGAGTGAACAATTTTTCTTTTAGTAATATTTTATTTGTCTATAGAGCAAATATCGAAAAAAAGAATGGTTTTACAACTTTCTTACCGTAAAATTCTTATTTGAATTTAACCAACTCGGTCCATCCATCCAAACGTGGGCGTAGAAATGGAAAATTGTTCTTTCAGAAAAACTTTAGTTGGACTATGACGAACATTAAAAACAAAATGATACAAATTGATCCAGATATTTCATGAATTAAAATATATATATCGGGAAAAGTGAGTGCAAAAGCAGGCGTATACAATTTGTCTTTCCTTAAAAATCTTCTGCGGACTCTAACCAAATCGGTCTAGCCGTAGTTCTTTCGATACATAGAAAAAACTGGGCGTGGGAAATTTTACTATCCGTAAAAACCTTAGTTGAATTATGGCGAAAATTTTCAACAAAAATTATCCAAATTGGGCGTGGTCAATTTCTTTTTTCGTTAAAACCAAAGTTAGAATATGATGAAAATCATTTAAAAAAAATTTAGTCCAATCGGTCCAGCCATTATCAGATTTAAGATAAATTGAAAAAGTGGACGTAAAAGTGGGCGTGGTCGAAAAAAAAACTTAAATTGGATTACTACGATCATTAAAATAAAATATACCCAAATCGGTCCAGCCATTTCCCGATTTTAGATAAATCGAAAAAGTGGGCGTAAAAGTGGGCGTAGTCAATTTTTCATTACGTAAAAACCTAAGTTGGACTATGACGAACATTTCAAAAAAAAAATTGTCCAAATCGGTCCAGCCGTTCTCAACTGATGCTGTTACCAACGAACGACAATTGATTTTTATTTATATAGAAGATTAAAATTGCCAACATTAAGGCTGTCTTTTTTGTTTAATCCCCTCTTAAATAAAAATTTGTGTTGCACAGTGTTATTGACTTACCATTCTTTTAATAATTATTTTTAAGATATTTCTTATTTCAAATAAAATAAAATTGAAATACCATGAAATGTTATTAAATAAAACATTAAGTAAATTGAAAAATAAGAGCAATCATTTCAGGTCCCAATGGCATCAAATCAAATAAACAAGTAAGAAAATTATAGTCGGTCATGACCGACCATAAAAAACACTTCACCAGTGTTTCCTAAAAATTGGCTCCCAAGTCCAAACATAAACCGATTGGATATATATTTTGTTAGATCTTTATTAAGAGTAAGAAACACACACAAATTAAATCTGAGGAAAACAGGTTTGTTGCCTATAAAACCGGATTATGAATACAAAATACGAGAGAGAACGCTTTTATGGGGCTCGGTCTTAACACAGACCGATTTTTCGTAATTTCTCATCGGTCGCACAACGTCTGCATGGACAGACGAATGGGAATCGCTAAATCAACTCAAAAAGTGATCTTGAGTCGACCGGTATACACGAAAGTGGGTCCGAACCCAATAATTCGGGTAGTTACAAACCTCAGTACGAACTTATTATACCCTGTACCGAAAAGTGGTGTAGGGTATAATAATATTGTTGCCACTGTTTTTGTTTGTTTTTACTTTGATTCAGAAATAACAACAAAAAAATATGTATGTGAAAAACAGAAGAAAATGAATATAGGAAATGGTAAGGAATTCATACGTAAATTCTACAATATTATATTTAAATGGGATGCTAATGATGACACATTTGCACATACTACACATACGACAGAATAAGGGGAACGAACATATTCTTTTTTTTTATGCATAACGAATACAGTCTCAAAATGTTTCACATTCACATACTCACATACATCATGGCCTCAAACCACCAAAACGTTAACAGTACTATTCATACATAGAATTGAAATTTACATATACTTTACTATCTATTATTAACCCAGTAAACAAAATATAAATAGGAGTATTTGTTGAGATAAACTACTTTTGGTGACTATAACATACTAAAAATTACTTTTTAGGGGAACACCAATTAGGATTAGTTGATGTTTTTCTGGATTTTGGTGTGTAATTTGATCCAAAACTGCACTTCATATCACATATTCATATGTCTTTAAACAAAGCTAGAGGTGTTCTTGCATTTGTTAAGAGATGGTCAAAAGAATTTACTGATCCTGAAATTACAAAACAACTATACACATCCCTTTTAAGATCAATTTTAGAATATGGATCTGTCGTTTGGGACCCTCAGTATAATGTCCACAGCAATCATATTGAATCAGTTTAAAAACAATTTATTTTGTTCTGCCTACGAGGTTTACGAAGGAACCCATCTGTAAATCTTCCATCATATCCGAGTAGACTTGGTCTTATTAAATTACCAACTCTAAAAAGTCGTAGAATAATTCTCAATATATCGTTTCTGTTAAATGTGATAAATAACACCGCTCTACAAATCTGAGGTTTGTCGCTGCGTTTTGGATAAAACCAAAAAAAGTTGATAGAGTTTGGTGCCCCGATTCCAAAACGGTTACTCAAATTTTTCTATCACGTCACAATTTTGAGAAAATCGCGGTTAAAGTGTCAAAAAATGCCCATTTTGACCATTTTTGAACGCCTATAAAATAAGATCCTGACATGCAAATGACTTGGTATCTAGCTCATTCGAAAGTGTGTAATTTTCTCTTTTAGACAAGATCAAATCTTCTTGGAATTTAATTTTCTAAAATGGTAAGAAAATCATTAGCCACAAGTGCTATAAATCTAAAATTTACGTATGAATTTGTATGGAAATTTGTTGAAAAACACTGTGTAAATAAACTAAATATTGAAAAAATGGAAGGTTTTTTGCTAATGATTTTTTTACCATTTTAGAAAATTAAATTTTTAGAACATTTTATCTTATCTTTAAGAGAAAATTACAGGCTTTCGAATGAGCTTGATACCAAGTCATTTGCATGTCAGGATATTATTTTATAAGCTTTTAAAAAGGGTCAAAAATGCCCTTTTTCGGCCCTTTAACCGCGAATTACTCAAAATCCTGACGTGATAGACAAATTTGGGCTCCGGATTTGGAATCAGCGCAACAGACACCATCCAAATCACTAACCAGAATCCAATACGCATTTTCTTGTTGAGCTGTGTAATGTTTCGTCGGAGTTTCTTGTAAACAATATTACTTTTAATGTTCCCCGAAGGCCTACAAGGTACTTCCAGCCTTTGTCATTACCTTTTTTAGCAGTAATTATGCAAATAATGATCCGTTAAGAAGAATACCCGAGTAAAAAAAAGTTATATGACGCAATATTTAATTTTATATGAACAGATATGCTTTTATGTAAATCCATATTAATTTTGATCCGAAAATTGGCGGATCGAATATTATACGATTATATCAAATTCTATTATTTTTGATAAAATAATATCAAATTTGATTAAGTTTGATACCAAAAATGGGTCTATATAATTGTATTAAATCATATCTTATCTGTTAAAATTAGATAAATTTTTATATAATTAGATGAAATCTGGTCAAATTTTTTGGAATTTTAAACGTGAAATTAGAAATTATTTTATCAGATTGGATACAGTATCAATTAGAAGAGTTTTCATTGCATTCTTCTGAATTTTTTCGGGACTTAGCAAATTATTAAAAAAAAAAATTTATTTTTAAATCAGTTATAAGTGATTTGAAAATTCTAAAAAATGTTTGTGGCTTAGAAAATTTAAAAACATTTTTTCGGAACTTAAAAATTTTTCAAAAAAAAACAAAATTTTTCCAAAAAACATTTTCAATGATTTTTTTACTCCAAAAAAAAAAATGCCCAAAAAATTTTGTGTCCGGAACTTTGGAAAATTTTCATAAAATTTTTTAGGAATTGATATTTTTTTAATTGTCCGGGACTTAGAAAATTTTGAAAATTTTTTTCGGGATATAATTATAAATAAAATCATATATTTTTTTATCTGTCATATCAAAAACTTTCCGACGTTATATGTCATATCTAATTTCATATAGATCGGTATATAAATAGATAGGAATATGTATGTTATTATATTAAAAAATAAAGAAAAATACAATGCTATATATAAACTTATATGCCCATATCAAAGTTCATGCATAACCATCTATATATATAAAGTAGTTACGTGACTGACTGATGACTGACTGACTGACATACTAATCACGCATCATCCCACAGCCCAAACCACTGAAGCTAGAGTCTTGAAATTTGGATTGTAGTTTCACCTCCCTGAATACATATCCACTAAGGCTGGGTTTTTGGAAATGTTGATTTTAAGGGGTAAAAACGAAAGGTTGAAAAAGGGAAAAAAGCCAGTACTTTGGTACTTTTTTCTGAAAAAAAAAAAAATCCAATTAATTTGAAATTTGAAATGTAGGATCCTCTAACGGAAAAACATTCCCAAAAAAAGGACTTTCTAGAAATTCGAATTCCTAAGGGTAAAAAGGGGTAAAAAATGGTACTTTAGTACTTTATTTATTTTTTGAAATTAAGGTCCTACAAAAATATTAAAATTTGCAATGGTGGTTCCAACAACGGAAAAAAATCTGAACTTTTCCGAAATTCCCATTCTAAGGGGAGTAAAAAAGCGAGTACTTTGGTACTTTTTATTTTTTCTGAAAAAAAAAAAAATCCTATTAATTCAAAAATTGGAATGTAGGATCCTCTAACGGAAAAACATTCCCAAAAAAAGTACTTTCTGGAAATTCGGACTCCTAAAGGTAAAAAGTGGTAAAAAATGTACTTTGGTACTTTCTAAATTTTTTGAAATTAAGGTCCTACAAAAAAATATTACAATGTTAATGCCAACAACGAAAAAAATTCTGAAAAAGTACTTTTTCGAAATTCCGATTCTAAGGGGGGTAAAAAATGTACTTTGGTACTTATTATAATTCCTGAAATAATGGTCCTGGAAACTTTAAATTTGGAATGCAGGGTCATTTAGCAAAAAAAGATTTCTGAAGAAGGCAAAGAATTTTTTTGTTTTTTAGCGCATGTAAGCGAATATTCGGAACGGAATGAAAGCCACATAGGACTAATCGGAATGGAACAGGAAATCAAATGGAATAAAATAGGGAACGAAATGCGGACTTGAAATTTGGAATACAGGTGTGCATCCCGAAATATAGATCCTTTAAGCCTCTAATGCATAGGGACGCTTTTAGGCGGCCTTACTTTTTTTGGCTATATTTTCAAATTTGATCTTATTAGTAGCATGAGCCAAATAGAATCGGTTTAAAACACTTCGGGATACTATATTTTTTATCTGCAATGCATTGTTTGATTTCTGATGCATTTTTATTGAGGTCATACATACGATTAAAAAATATTCACAAGAAATAGCTTATGCATTAGAGGGTAAAGGCTGAGTTTTTGGAAATGTTGATTCTAGGGAATAGGGGTAAAAAAGGTATTGCGGTACTTTTTATATTTCCACAGACCACTTGAGCTAGAGACTTTAAATTTGGAATATAGGTGCACCTCCCGGAAAATAGGTCCGCTAAGGCTTTGGTTTTGGAAATGTTGATTCTAAGGGGGTAAAATCTGCAAAACAGGTACGTTAGTACTTTTTATAGTTCCACAAACCAATGAAGCTAGAGATTTGAAATTTGGAATGTTGATGCATCTCCCGGAATATAGATCCACTAAGGCTGGGTTTTTTGAAATAATGATTCAATGGGTATTTTGGTACTTTTTTTATACATTCTTAAATAATGGTTTTATTAGCTTGAAATTTGGAATGTAGCATCACATGCTTAAATAAAGGTCATAAAAACTTAAAATTAGGAATGTAGGATCAAACAACAGAAAAAAACTATGAAAAATGTACTTTTTGGAAATTCCGATTCCGATTTAAGGGGATAAAAACGATTACTACCTTTTATAGTTTCTGAAATAATTATGATGGAAATTTGGAATGTAGGATTGTCTAGCGAAATAAAATATTCCCAAAAGAATACCTTTTGGAAATTCTGATTTCTAAGGAAATTAATTAAAAATAAGAATTATATATTCTTAAATAATGAGCCTAAATTTGGAATATAGCATCCTCTAACGGGAAAAAATCCCTCAAAAACATTACTTTTTTCACTATTTATATTTTCTTAAATAGAGGTCATAAAAACTTAAAATTAGGAATGTAGGCTCCAACAACAGAAAAGAAATCTGTAAAAAGTACTTTTTTTCGAAATTTCGATTCTATGGGAGTAAAATCGAGCACTTTGGTACTTTTCATATTATCTGAAATAATGGTACTGGAAACTTGATATTTGGAATGTAGGATCGTCTAGCGAAAAAAAAAAAACATTCCCAAAAGATTTTTTTTTTTTTAAATTCTGATTCCTAATTAGTTAAGTGGGTACTGTTTATATTTTCTGAAACAAAATAAGGGGCAAAATGATTCTTTTTAATTTAATGATCTTATCCCTAGAAACACTAGAAAAGGAATGAACACCACATTGAACGAAATTGAATGGAGCAGGGAACCAAATGGAATAGAACAGGGAATGAAATGGAATGAAACTGGGTACGAATTCAATAAAAATTTTTCTAATTATTTTTTTTTTAATTTTTTTTTTACAAATTTTTTTTGTACTAAAATTTGTTTATCAATTAATTTTTCAGTAATTTTTTTGTTCCATTCATACATATTTGTTCCTATTTTTACAAAATTTTTTCATAAAATTTTTGACTCAAAGTTTTGTTTACTCAATTTTTTTGCTCAAATTAATAAATTAATGTTTTTTTTAATGAAATATGTAGCGGATCGTTTATTTTATATATTTATATACCTTTTATTATATATTGACAACTTGAATTTAGTATATATTTTCTTTTCTTTTTGAATTTAACATTCATTATAATTTTAAATTTAACGTTTAATACTTTTTTTGAATTTAACGGTCATTTGTACCGATTAACGTAAAAGTAATTGTAATCGTTACCGTTCGTAGGTACAACACTGCGTGTAACAGCTGTTTCGTTAAGTTGTGCTTTTGTTATTTATTTTTAACGATCGTTCGCTTTTATTAGAAAGCTCTTTTGGTGATTGTATAAAAGTGCAAACATTGACGAAAACAGCTCATTCTTATTTGCAGGTTGGTGTGAAAGGACGGTCAGCATTGTATAGCGGACAACACAAGCTTCGTGACGACGATAGTTGTCGTTGCTTGTGTGTTGGCTGTACGATGCTGTTAAAGAAATAAGGGTTGTTGGTCGCGATAGTGGCCGCATCTTCTTTTTCTTTTATTGTTTTTTTATAACAATCTGCTGTTGTTGTTGTTTTAATTTTGTCATTCTTATTTGCAGTGAAATAATAAATTGTGATTTTTTTTATTAAATAAAATAATTTTAAGAAAATTTAAATCAACTTTTTATAATTTCGCTCTACAAATTGGCGCCCAACATTAAAGGCCGTAATTAACGCCCGTGTTTATTTATACATTTTGGACAATTAAGGAGCTGTGAAAAAGCCAGTGTTTTTTTTTATTTGATAATTAATTATAAAACTACGTGGTAGTGATAAACGCCGGTGTTTTATAAATTAATATATTGAATATTATACGAGGCCAACAATATACGCCCTGAAAGCCGTATACATAAACAATTCAACGCCGTTTTTATAAAATCATCAAATTCTACAACAATCGTCTAGTGTGAAATCGTGGCAGGTTTTTTTTGTAAACGTAAGAAAAAGTCAACGCATTGCGGAAAAATCAAATATGACTACTACTTTGAGAACGGAGCAATTTGAGCGTCTTCTAAGTGCGGTAAATAGACCCAGTGAAAGATGTGGGTCGTTCAGCACTTGCTCTGCCCGGTATAATGGCGAAAGAAATCCTTCAAAGGTAGAGGAGTTTATTTCTGCGATTTCAACATTTAAATTGGTTGAGAAAATAACCGATGCCAACGCCATTAATGGTATGCCAATGCTCCTGGAAGGGGATGCTGCGGAATGGTGGCGAGGTGTAAAGGGTGGTGCTGTACGTTTTGATGATGTGATTCGAATGCTACGTGAGTCATTTTCACCTCCGAAACCAGCGTGGAGAATTTATGCTGAAATAAATGAAATAAAGCAACAAACAAACGAAAGTACGGACTCATTTATACGTAAGAAACGAGCTCTATTTGCGCAATTAACAAACAAGCCTTTGGAAGCCGATCAATTGGATATGCTGTTTGGTATGCTACATCCACAGATCCGGGAACGTTTGTCTCGTCATAAGATGAAAACTTTTGACGAACTGTTGGTTGATGCTCGTGAAGCGGAACAAGTTATTGGTGAACGAAATGTAGTGAACGCCGAAGTTGGTGGTCCAAACAATAGTTCTAGAGTACAAAATATATCTAGTTGTATTCAAAATTTTTCTGTGAACGCTGATGTCCAAAATGTTGCCAGTGGTCCTGGTCCTAAGCGATGTACTTTTTGCCATAAAAAAGGGCATACAGTCGAATCGTGTTATAAGATGGAAGATGTTATTAGTAAACAGGTGCCGGCGGTTCAAAGCAATACAACTGTTAGCCAACCAAGATTTGCGTGCTATGGTTGCAACGCTCCAGGTGTGGTACGTGCAAATTGCCCTAATTGCACCCAGAAAGCTAATAATGGTAATGTAAATTCACCGATGGGTGTAAGTTTTAACTCTATGGGATTATGTATTGGTCGAGATATCCCTGTCGTAAATGTCCAACTGTTTGGAGTTCCTGGCCAGGCCTATTTTGATTCTGGTGCTAAAACCAGCGTGGCGGGTTCAAATCTTAAACGTATAATGGATTTAAAGGGGTGCACATATGGATCCATAGACTGTAAGGTGTCACTTGCTGATGGAACAAGCAACGTCAGAAAGTGTTTAACAACAATTTGTAAAATTGTAATTGGTGGCAGATGTCTAAATATAAAATTTTTAATTTTTCCTGAGGAAAAAGGCAATCGTACCCTCATTGGAACTGACTTTATGGAAGAGGCAGGCATCGTTTTGAATATGGGACAACGGTTCTGGTACTTCGAAAGTTGCCCATCCCAAATTATTGATTTTTCTGAATCATGGCCATTAAATTTAAATTTGCTTGAAACCATAAAAGTGGCAAACACAAATACAAGACGTCCTAAAGATGCTGCAAAAGAAGTCGAACCAAAACTGACTACGTCTAAAAGCTTTTGTAAAACGTACGTTTCTGATTTTGAGTCTTATATGCCCGATTACGGAAAGGAAAGTGGCTATTCTCCGCACTCGATACAATCGATTTTTAAAGATGCTGTTCCAGTTAATATGGTAACGCCAGAAAGACCTAGTTACTCCAATTTATTTTCGGGTGTTATGCAGTCGACAAATGATGAAAGTGACGCTGTTTTTACGCCATTGTATTTTGTAAATTTTGATATTTCGGAATCAACGCAAGTAGCTTCAATCCAGGGGGAGACTGTTATTATAACGGCAGCAACTACTAAAGCAAAAAATCAAATGTATTGTGTGATGATTAGTTGTGATGAAAAGCTTTGTAGGATGATTGAATGTGATGGAAAGCCTTGTATGATGACCGAAGAAGATATGCCTAGATTTATGATGAAATGCTTTAGCCTAGAAGAAGTAAAGTCAAATGTGAAGACAGATGAAAGCCCAGTAGATGATCTAAGCCTAGTAAAGATTTAGCCTTTATGATGTTGACGCACTCTCGGGTCGAGATCCTGTGCGTCAAAGGGGGAGATTGTAGCGGATCGTTTATTTTATATATTTATATACCTTTTATTATATATTGACAACTTGAATTTAGTATATATTTTCTTTTCTTTTTGAATTTAACATTCATTATAATTTTAAATTTAACGTTTAATACTTTTTTTGAATTTAACGGTCATTTGTACCGATTAACGTAAAAGTAATTGTAATCGTTACCGTTCGTAGGTACAACACTGCGTGTAACAGCTGTTTCGTTAAGTTGTGCTTTTGTTATTTATTTTTAACGATCGTTCGCTTTTATTAGAAAGCTCTTTTGGTGATTGTATAAAAGTGCAAACATTGACGAAAACAGCTCATTCTTATTTGCAGGTTGGTGTGAAAGGACGGTCAGCATTGTATAGCGGACAACACAAGCTTCGTGACGACGATAGTTGTCGTTGCTTGTGTGTTGGCTGTACGATGCTGTTAAAGAAATAAGGGTTGTTGGTCGCGATAGTGGCCGCATCTTCTTTTTCTTTTATTGTTTTTTTATAACAATCTGCTGTTGTTGTTGTTTTAATTTTGTCATTCTTATTTGCAGTGAAATAATAAATTGTGATTTTTTTTATTAAATAAAATAATTTTAAGAAAATTTAAATCAACTTTTTATAATTTCGCTCTACAAATATTTAATTTTTAATGAAATTTTTAATGAAATATGAAAGTATTTAGTATATCAACTAATGTATTTGGTATTTTATTGCAAGTGTTGTGATCATCATAAGCACAGTTTTTGTAAAGGATTAAGACATATCGTCACCTTAGAATTGGCTTGCTCTATAGGATGGTAAAAACCCCATCCTATGGAGCAAACCAATTCTCAGGTGACGATATATAAAGATTACATAGCAAAAAGTTCCAAAAATGGGTCATTTATTATCATTATGAAATTTTTCTGTATTTATGGGCAACGAAATTCCCTGCGCACGCTAGTATGTACATATAAATAATTATATAATAGCATATATGATTATATCAGTTCTTTTTTACTCGGGTATGTAAAGATTTTAATGACCTTTATAATTTGATAGATTATTGATCAACTGTACCAGCCCGAGTAAAAAAGTTTTGATATAATCATATTACACTGTGCTACACCAAAAATATGCAGGGGTTCTCATATAAAAATTCGGGTTGGTTGGAGTCCATAGAGTACTGATATACCCATAGTTTTTCTGGATCACTTCGTTAAGTACGTTTTTTATTGGCAAATGTGTTGGAAAACGGAAATTCTTAAATTACAATTTTAAAAAATTATTACTTTGTTAGTTTGCAACCGATTTTCGATTTTATGGATTTGTTTTAAAGGTATAGGTCTTACCTTTCTTACCTTTAAAAATCGATCAAGAATTGGCTGAGCTACGATCGCTTAAGTAAAAGAAAACCGAATTTTTTGAAAAATTTGTCATATTCTTTACACTCTAAGTTGAAAGTGAATCATTAAACAATTTTTTTGAATTTTTTGTAAAAAAGTATAGTAAAGTGGCTTTCCAAAACACCAAAAAACATAACAATCGCTTAAAAAATGAATGAGTTATGCTAAGTTTTGTGATAGGACATTTTTATTTTTTTTCAGAAACGCTTGTAATTCAAGCATTATTCATAAATCTTGTTACTAGTAGTAATTTTATGCGCATATGCATATAAACTAGAGATGGGAACGTAATTAGATTTGTGCGTGATTCACACATGATCAGAAGTGAGCGTGATTGAAAATTAATTTTACTCACGTGGTTGTTAGTGAGTGTCAGTGTGAGTGGAATAAAAAAATGGGCGTGTCAGTTACTTCCAAATCCTTTGTTTAAAAAATATCAGTGTTACTTCTTAAACAAAAAAATATTGAGAATAGGTTAAAAACAGGCTAAGGTGCGCTTGTTTAAGTAAAAAAACTTTTTTGAAGAGTTATACCTGCAACATTTTTATGACAGAAAAAGCTGTGCGCTTGCAAACATGTTTTTTTAAAACGAAATTGCTAAAATTGTGGGATCATTTGATGGAAATTTTACCTGTTTATAAATATACATGTGAGGCATTCCACACCAAATGTTCAGTGAGAAAAAAATTTTGTACCAAAATTTTTTCAATGGGTCCCGGGTAAAAAAGTTTTTTATATAACTAGGGTGAGATTTCCATGCAAATGCATGTTTTTTGTCGAAAGCCTAAAAACGATATCGACCAATTATCTTTCCGAATCAAGAGATTTGCATTAAATGGCATCGATTTGTTTTCGCATATTTGGATATTTTGGTGAAAATACATATTTTTGGATATTTTGATTTTAAATGCATATATTGTGCATGTTTCGAACTTTTAAGTGCATATTATTGCATATTTTGGCATAAATTAGCAAAAATACAAATTGAAATTAATTTTTTTCAAAAACTATTTTAAATTTTAAAAATTTATTTTGAAAATCAGACAAATTACTTTTTTTCTTCTTAATTTTTTTTTATAGATTTTCTTAATTTTTAAAAAAATCTTGCTAGACAAACATCTAATCTTTAAAAAAAAAATTACAAAAAAAAACAAAAGTGGCAGGATTTTTTATAAATTGACTTTATTAAAAATGGAAAATTTCAGAACGGGTTCTGAAAATTTTCCAAAAAAATTTTAATCGATAGCCGATACAAAACTATACAAGAATGTAAATTTTTGAGATTTTGGTGCATTTCGTTTTTATTTGATATATATTTAAACAAGGCAACTTGACACAAACTTGACCATTTTTCCAATATTTGACCACGCCACCTAAGCACAGTTTTTGAAAAATTAAACAACCAAAAACGTAATTCTTAGCTCCATATATGAGGCATTCCTCACCAAATGTTCAGCAAAAAAAAAGTTGTGTCGTGTCAATATGAAATCATTTTCAAAGTATTCGCTCTCAGTGTACTATTAAATAACAAAAATAAAATTTAAGTTTTTTCAAAAAGTGGGCCTTGTAGGCGTGGTCAAAAATTGAAAATATCTAACTGTTTTGCCTGAGCATCTTTACTTCAATATTTATGCAAATTAAATGAAACACAGTAAAGTCTTAATGACAAAAGCTGTTTATAGATTTTTGAAAGGGCTATCAATTAAAAAAAATAAAAATTGGAACATTTTCAGAAGAAGTTCTAAATTTTTTAAATTTAAACTTAAACTTTATTTATCAAAAAACATGCCGCAATTTTATTTGTTTTTTATTTTTTTAAAAAAAAGTTAAAGGAATTTTCTATCTGATCTGAAATTTTTAGAGATGTGTTTTGCCTTGTTTTCGAAAAATCAAAATTCAAAAATTGCAACACGCTTATTTTATACAATAATGGTATTTAAAACGTGTGCGTATGAGTAATATCAATACTTAAAAAATATTTTAAGAGGCGATGGTAGCGTGAGTGAGTTTTTAATAACGATTACGCACGCTTATGAAAGAAAAAATTTAGTCACGCACGATATTTTATTTTGCTCACGCTCATTCACGCACACGTGAGTAGAAAAAATAAGTTACGGTCACGATGTTCACGTGAGCGTGAGTAAAATAAAATATCGTGCTTGAATATTTTTTTCTTTCATTAGCGTGCGTGATCGTGAATAAATACTCAGGCAAAAAAGTTTGATATTTTTAATATTTGACCACGCCGACAAGGCCCACTTTTTGAGAAAAACTTAAATTTTATTTTTGTTATTTATTAGTACCCTAAGAGCGAATACTTTGCAAATGATATCCCATTGAAACCACTATGGTTTTTCTGTAGTGGAACAGTTGGTGTGGAATGCCTCACATGGCTATACATTAGGGTATTCAATCGATTAACCGTTAATCGGTTAACCGATTAATTTTGGTCGATTAACTGTTCGAATAATTTAAAATTGTCAATTTTCAAATAACAAATAAACCGATTAATTTGTGTCGATTAACCGATTAACCGAAATCTCTTTTTTTTAGTAATTTTACTTATTTTTTTTGCTTTATTTAGCATTTTGATGTTTCATTTTTAATTTGAATTACGGTTCTGCTAAAAGAAGTTTAGGTCTAAAAAACTTATCAAACTCTATGTTCGCAATATGTAAAAACGTCGCCTTAAAACGTCGGTTTAAAAAAAAAACAAATTACAATTAGTAACTCTAGCCAATTTTTTATATATTGTCAACAGTATATATTTTTCTAATTGTTTTTTTATGTAATTAATACGAATCTGGCCTTAGAAGTGATTTATCTCATTTTGAGATATTTAGATTTTTTTATGTAATTAATACGAATCTGGCCTTAGAAGTGATTTATCTCATTTTGAGATATTTAGATTTTCGATTGACAGTACTGCATAAGCTCAGATATTCGCAATGTCCGGGACCTTATAAAACAGCGAATTATTTTATGATGTATAATTAGTTCAGCACATCTAAAAATACTTTTGCAATCCTTAAAATGACTTTTTTTATTACGGAGATATCGACCGATAAAATTATTGCAATTTCGGCCCTAAAACAAAAAAGAAAACAAATTTGGAAACCAACCAATTTTTTTGTTGATATTTTTAGTACCGAATTCAAATTCTATTAGAGGAGCATCTAATCCCGGCAGCAATTTGGGTGAATTTTAGCTTTTTACAAAAATTACTTTATTTTTTTTACATTTTTTCGCATTGAATTAGGGCCAATTTAGATTGGGGTAATTTTTCAGGTTGCCAAACAAAAATTCTTTATTTGGGCTAACATTAAAGAGGGTATTTAAAGCTTCGCCATAGCGGATATAGATTTCTTTAAAGTACATACAATTCTTGGTTTTATATTCAATTTAAATTTTAAATTTATATTATTCGGTTAACCGAATAATTCAAATTTATCCGATTATTAACCGATTAAATCTCAACCCCGATTAATTATTTGCTCGATTAACCGATTAAACCAAAACCTCGATTAATTGAATACCCTACTATACATACAACCCATTTAAAAATTTACGGTTCACATGTTTTTTTTTCGCTAACCATTTATAAACAGGTAAAATTTCCGTCAAATGATCCCACAATTTTACCAATTTCGTTTCAAAAATGTCAAATGTTTTTTGTCATAAAAATGTTGCAGGTATAACTCTTCAAAAAAGGTTTTTTACTTAAACAAGCGCACCTTAGCCAGTTTTCAACCGATTCACAATATTTTTAAAATGTTTAAGAATTAACACTGATATTTTTTAAACAAACCCAAAAAATTATGAATAGGATTTGGAAGTAACTGACACGCCCATTTTTTTATTCCACTCACACTGACACTCACTAACAACCACGTGAGTAAAATTAATTTTCAATCACGCTCACTTCTGATCATATGTGAATCACGCACAAATCTAATTACGTTCCCATCTCTAGTTTATATGCATATGCGCATAAAATTATTACTAGTAACAAGATTTATGAATAATGCTTGAATTACAAGCGTTTCTGAAAAAAATTAAAAATGCCCTATCACAAAACTTAGCATAACTCATTCATTTTTAAACCGATTGTTATGTTTTTTGGTGTTTTGGAAAGCTACTTTACTATACTTTTTTACAAAAAATTCAAAAAAATTGTTTAATGATGCACTTTCAACTTAGAGTGTAAAGAATATGACAAATTTTTCAAAAAATACGTTTTTTTTTTACTTAAGCGATCGTAGCTCAGCCAATTCTTGATCGATTTTTAATATTTTTATTTTGTTTGAAAGGTAAGACCTATACCTTTAAAACAAATCCATAAAATCGAAAATCGGTTGCAAACTAACAAAGTAATAATTTTTTAAAATTGTAATTTAAGAATTTCCGTTTTTCAACACATTTGCCAATAAAAAACGTACTTAACGAAGTGATCCAGAAAAACTATGAGTATATCAGTACTCTATGGACTCCAACCAATCCGAATTATCATATGAGAACCCCTGCATAAATTATTTTTGGTCTTTTGTAGCACAGTGTTATTTTTAATATAATTATATATAAATTGATCAATCATTTGATCCCAAAAATGGCGGATCCAAAAATATATGATTATATCTTATTAGATCAAATTTGATATAATAAGATAAATTAAGATTAAAAATATGCCAGCAAGTTTTGTGCTCTTGCCCAAAACATTAAATCATGATAATGTTTTGCGGAAGATTTGGGTGTACTTGCCAAAGCAAAGTTTTTTTAGAAAAAATAATGTTGTATTACTTTGCTATTCCATGCAAAACGAATTGAAATATCAGTCGCGGACCCCACTAAAAACCCAAAAGAGCTGTACATTTCGTAAGTGAGTGCAAAAATAAGTGCAAGAAAGTGTTTTTATATTTTGGAGAGTATAAAAGATTCGGCACCAAAGAATATAACACTCTTACTTGTTTTATGTACATTTAATAAACAAATGGAACATTTTTACGCGAATAGCTTAGACTTGGTGAAAAAGTAGTTTTGGTAAAAAAAATATTTTTTTTTTGCGAAAAACAAATTTATGTTAAAAAAAATTAATGAACCCGAAATTTTTGGTAAAAAAAAAAAAAAATTTGATGAAGAAAAGTTTTTGATGAATGTTTTTTATGAAAAGAAAAATAATTTGATGTAAAAAAAAATTGATGAAAAAAAGTATGAAAAAAAAAAAATTTTTGGTGAGAAAAAAATTGATAATAAAAAGTTTGATAAAAAAATTTGATGAAAAAAACTGATGAAAAAAAAATTTGATGAAAAAAAAAATTAAGGAAAAAATAAAAATTGATGGAAGAAAAATTTATGATAAAAAATTGTATGAAAAATAAATTGATGAAAACAAAAATTTGATAACAAAAAATTTGATAAAAAAAAAAAATTGACAAAAAAAAAATTGTTTGTGTTTTTCTGATTGAAGAAGAAAATTGTGTCTTCTAAAGATTAAATTAAATGTGGATTTACCCTAGACCATGGTTTCTGTAGCCACTTCTACGTCATCAGTAGGCAATTACATTAAATTGATTATTTGATATTTGCTAGAAAAATTCTTTATATGTTTTTTTATCAACAGACTAGCCTGACATGAGCTTCGAACCTGTGTCGTTAAAATCTCTCATGTTTTGTAAGCCGAAGCCATAACCACTAGGCTATACTCGGTGTATAAACATCAGTGACTAAACGTCGTTTGTTTTTAACTCACAGTAGGTTTCGTGTGTGACGTATACAGAAAAGCTTTTTCTCTAATTCAAGCAATGCATTTAATCTAGAGACCAACAACAATTTTCTTAATCTTTCATTTACTTTATTTTATGCAAACTTTACTATAGCAGAGAATTTTTTGTTCTTACACTACAGTAACGCATAGTTAAAGTGAATTGCTCACACGAGCGACATTTGTCAGTATTTCTATATTTATTTTATTTTTTCGGCGTAAGCCAAGTGTATTTAATTTGTTGTTTGTGTTTTTCTGATTGAAGAAGAAAATTGTGTCTTCTAAAGATTAAATTAAATGTGGATTTACCCTAGACCATGGTTTCTGTAGCCACTTCTACGTCATCAGTAGGCAATTACATTAAATTGATTATTTGATATTTGCTAGAAAAATTCTTTATATGTTTTTTTATCAACAGACTAGCCTGACATGAGCTTCGAACCTGTGTCGTTAAAATCTCTCATGTTTTGTAAGCCGAAGCCATAACCACTAGGCTATACTCGGTGTATAAACATCAGTGACTAAACGTCGTTTGTTTTTAACTCACAGTAGGTTTCGTGTGTGACGTATACAGAAAAGCTTTTTCTCTAACTCAAGCAATGCATTTAATCTAGAGACCAACAACAATTTTCTTAATCTTTCATTTACTTTATTTTATGCAAACTTTACTATAGCAGAGAATTTTTTGTTCTTCACACTACAGTAACGCATAGTTAAAGTGAATTGCTCACACGAGCGACATTTGTCAGTATTTCTATATTTATTTTATTTTTTCGGCGTAAGCCAAGTGTATTTAATTTGATGAAAAAAAAACTGATGAAAAAAAAAAACTGATGGAAAAAAAAATTTGATGGAAAAAAAATTGATAATAAAAAAATTTGATGAAAAAAAAATTTTTTTTTTGTTGAAAAATAATTATGTTACTTTTTATTTACCTGGTGAAAAACGGTTTATTCACCACGAGGTGAATTATTATCAAACTTTTTTAAAATTAGACACTAGCCTAAAAACATTATCATTTAAAAAAAAACTCAATAATACTTATAAGAAGTACCAAATCCGAGTAAAAAAGAGTTATGTATAGCCGTGACAAATTAGATCCCAAATATGGTGGAAACAATTGTTTCAAATATTATCTTCGGTTATCCTACAAGATCTGAACAGATAGTCTTATATATAGTACTAGCTAGCGTGCGCAGGGTATTTCGTTGTCCGTAAATATAGAAAAATTTCATAATGATAATAAATGACCCATTTTTGGAACCTTTTTATATGTCTTAATCCTTTACAAAAACTGTGCATATGATGATCACAACACTTACAATAAAATACCAAATAGATCAGTTGATATAATAAATACTACGTCAACTTTAAGACGGTCTTATGTTATTAAAAAAAAACATTGATTTATTAATTTGAGCAAAAAAAAAAAAAATGAATAATCTTCTTGTGCAAAGAATCCTTTTATTTTTACATAAGATAATTTTTGAGAAAACACCCAATTACCTTTATGAACAACTGGTTTTTGCGAGATCAAATAGGGGAAAAATGATTATTCCTATAAGATACAAAACGTTGGTATCTGAATGGCAGTTCTTTGTTTATGCCATACGTCTTTGGAACGAACTACCACACTATATTCAGCGCAAGAGTAACGCTTTGGAATTCAAAAATGAAATAAACATAATTTTATCATGATTCAGTTTTAATCTGTTTATTTTTATTTTTTTGTTTTTTATAAATTTTTTTTATAAATTTTTTAAAATTTTTTAATTTTTAATTTTATTTATACAATTAATCTTGTTTTATATAATTTATTTTTTTTCTTTTGAATAATGTATGTATATTATCTTTAAAAATTGTTCAATTATGTTATTTTTTTTTATAATGTTTTTTTATATAGGTATGAAACTTATTAAACAAATTAACCTTTTTATACGCCTTAAGTTCTATGCTGTAATTATAAGATTTATCTTGTAGCATAGAAATGCCGATGAAATAAATAAATTAAATTAAATTAAATTAAATTGAAATTGAATAAACAAAACTTTGAGTCAAAATTTGAATGAAAAATTTTTAAAAATATGAGATATAAATGAAACAAAAAAATGCCGCAGAGTTTTGTACTCTTGCCCAAAAAATTAAATCATGATAATGTTTTATTTAATAAAAACTTTTTACGAATAACCCTCACATATTTGCAAAAAAAAATATGTAAGGGTTAAAAAAATATTCAGAAAAAAAGAACTCCAAGAAATTTATCAACTTTATCAATATTTACAAAAAAATTGGAAAACTACACTCAAAATAATAACTCTGGTAAATTACAGAAAAACTCTGCTAATTTAACAGAGTTCACCGTACTTTTCCAGCTAGCAACATTACTTGGTAATTTTACTAAAAAACTATGTAAAATGATTTTTACAAAAAAAAAACTGTTTATTTACAGACTTTATAGTAAAATATTGGTTAAATGTTAGCGTCTTTTAACAGAAAAAATCTCTGTTTTTTTACTATAAAACTCTGTAAAATACTTTGGACAAAAAACTGTTAATTTACAGAGTCTCTAGTAAAATATTGGTTAAATAAAGCACCATTTAGCAAAGAAAAACTCTGTTAATTTACATATATTTGTAAAATGTATTTGATGCAACCAAAATTTTATAGAAAAAACTCTGTAGTTAAATGCAGTTTATTTTGGAATTTTTTTTTAAGTTCTCTGTGAAATTAATGTTTAAAATACAAAAAAAAACTTAGTTTTTGGTTACAAAAAATACAAAGTATTTTGCTAAAATCTGTATTTTAGCAGAAATATCTGTTAATTATCTGTAAAATAAAGATTACAAGGTTAAAAGTAATATAACAGATAAATTTTTGTTTTTTGTCACAAAAAATTCAAAGTATTTTCTTTAAATCTGTATTTTGACAGAATACTCTGTCAAACATCTGTTGAATTGAGATTACAGTCATTTTACAATGTATTTTACAGAGTTATTATTTTAAGTGTAAGAACAAATCAAGAAAATACAAAAAATAAGTCAGAAAAATGCAGATATATTCAGAAAAAATCAAAAAATTCAGAAAGAAAAACAACTAGAAAATTTAGAAAAATCTGAATATATAACATTTTTTTTTATTTATAATTAAATAAAAAAGTATAAAGAATTAATGCAAACAAATTTTTCCCTAACAAAAAGAAATATACAAGCTAAAAAAAACTAAATAATAAGAAAAAAAAAAATAAGTTGACAGATCACGGATTCGATCAGCGGACCTTCTGTTTTCCAGTCAGGCTCACTTCAGCAAGGCCACCGTAGCTTATTTAAATATTGATTCAAATTTTGATATGTTTCTCTTGCTTGTAGATTCATATTCGATTTTCAAATATACTGGTTAGTATTGCCATGTGGTAATATTTTATTTGAAAAAATTTGCGATGATGGTAACAAATCTAATTGGAAATGCGATATTTGGTATGGCAATACTGCGTTAATCGAGTGACACCTAGCGCCGCTAGGTGTCACTATTAGCACTATGTGTTTTTTTTATTTTATTTATTAATTTTAAATTATTGTCGAAGTTTACGGTTGTAATAAAATGAAAACTATAATTCTTATTTTCTTTTTTGTTTAACCGTTAGCTTATATAGTCAAACTGAGGTGGCGTCCTGCAACTTTTTTAAAATTAGACCCCAGCCTAAAAACATTATCATGTTAAAATTACTGAAAAATTAATTGATAAACAAATTTTAGTACAAAAAAAAATTTAGTAAAAAAAAATTGAAAAAAAAAACATTGAAAATATTTTCATTTGAATTCGTTCCCAGTTTCAATCCATTTCGTTCCATATTCTATTCCATTTGGTTCCCTGCTCCATTCAATTTCGTTCAATGTGGTGTTCATTCCTTTTCGAATAGTATCCGTTAAAGAACAAAATAGTTTCTAGCAGACATGTGCACGGATGGTGTTAAAATGCGTTTAGAGACATTCTAAAAAATTTAGAATGTGGACAATATTCTATTCTTATCGTTCAAAGCGAATGAGTTTTTCATTCGTTGCTCACAGTGCAAGAGAAAGCTACACACACTAGTGTAACGACATTCGTAACACGAATGAACCAATTAGGGAGTACATAGACAGCCAATAATTTGAAAATACTATACTCTGAAGCGTGTGAATAGAATGATTTTTATAAAAAAATGAATAGAATGATTTTTATAAAAAAATATATGTATGCTAATTAAAATAAACATTTTGTTATGTAGAATAAATGAAGAGGTAAATAAAAAATAATTATGGGGAAAATTAATTTATAAATAAGAGTGGATAAAAAAAAAATTTATACATAAAAATAAATATTAGGGTGGATTGAAAAATTATTTTTCTATTTCGAAAAATAATGTCCAATGTGGTAAAAAAATTGTTTTGCTTTATGGCTGAAAATGTTAATACCTATAATGATGAAATATGTAGTGTGACCAAATACAATTTTTTTCACAAAATTTTCAACTATTCTGCTAATACCGAAGACGATTTTTTTTTAATTCGATTTTTTGTGAAACCAAACAAATTTATGTAGCAAAAGTTTGCCTATTTTTTTGTATGTGCACTAGGGTGGAGCAAATTATGCTTTTTTCGAATTTCGAAAACGTCGGTGAAAAAAAAAATTTTTTTTTGTTCAAAATATTAAGGCTGAATAAAATATTATGCACCCTCAACCGTAAACTAGCGTAGAGAGATTTCCGTTATATGAGAACAAATGAGTGCAATTATTCTTCTTTCAGACCGTGATTTTCTATTTGATTTTGATCACTACGCTACGTAAGTGGACAGTTACGGGTAGTAGACTGGCATTTTTTCTCAACTTTCGATTTTCCCAAGTGTCCGGGCAAATTTTTATTGTCCAAGATCTAAAACTTATGTGGTACAAATTTGAGGTCAAACGGATTAAATTAACTCGTGGCGCCCGGCGGTTAAAGTTTTGGATTTTTGAAAAATTTAAAAAAAAAATAAATAAAAAATTAAAATTTCTTTCGACACATCATGTTTGCTAATTTTGATGCGGTGAGCACGACTATCAAAAAAAATTAAAATCGGTCGAACGGTTTTCGAGATATCGCCATTTGAAATTTGCAAAAAATGGCGGTTTTTTCCTACGTTCAAGAAATTTTTTAAAAAACATCACAATTTTTTTCCCCTCGGCCATTTCATAGAGCTTAAGACAATCTTTCATTTAAATCTAATTTGAGCCAAATCCGATCATTTTATCCCGTGGCGCCCTTCGGTCAAAGTTTTGGATTTTTGAAAAATTTCCACCAAAAAATTCGATTTTTTAAAAATTTAAAAATTAAAAAAAAAATGTTTTTGATACATTATTTTAATTAATTTTGGCATGCTGAAAACGAATGTCATAAAATTTCTTGAATCGGTCAAACGGTTTTCGAGATATCCTCATTTGAAATTTTCAAAAAAATGCCCAAAATGGTGGTTTTTTCCTACGTTCAAGAAATTTTTTAAAAAAACATCACAATTTTTTTTCCTCGGCCATTTCATAGAGCTTAACACAATCTTTCATTTAAATCTAATTTGAGCCAAATCCGATCATTTTATGCCGTGACGCCCTTCGGTCAAAGTTTTGGATTTTTGGTGGAAATTTTTCAAAATCCAAAACTTTGACCGAAGGGCGCCACGGGATAAAATGATCGGATTTGGCTCAAATTAGATTTAAATGAAAGATTGTCTTAAGCTCTATGAAATGGCAGAGGAAAAAAAAATCTGATGTTTTTTAAAAAATTTCTTGAATGTAGGAAAAAACCGCCATTTTTTTCAAATTTCAAATGGCGATATCTCGAAAACCGTTCGACCGATTTTATTTTTTTTTTTTAATATTCGTGCTCACCGCATCAAAATTAACAAATATGATGTGTCGAAAAAAATTCACATTTTTTATTTATTTTTTTTTTTTTTAATTTTTCAAAAATCCAAAACTTTGACTGCCGGGCGCCACGGGTTAATTTAATCCGATTGACCTCAAATTTGTACAACATCCGTTTTAGTCCTAGTAGAATAAAAAAATGACCGGACTTTGACAATTGGAAGAAATTTTTTTTTTTTTGCAATACAGAAAAATGTCAGTCTAACGGGTAGCTAACCCAGCCTTTAGTTTATATTCGGACATTACTGAAATGTGTTTTTGTTATAAACTTTTTTTTCTGTAAAGAAATTTAAAAAAATGTTCTTTAAAAACAACTTATTTTTTTTTAATTTATTTCAAATTGCATTAAAGGCCAAATTAAATAAAACGACAAATAAAAATATACATCTTCTCAAAACTAAGCCAAAATGACGTTATATTTTCAGCAAAAAACGAATTAAAAATAGAAATAATGTGCTCGATTCTGAAATACGATTTCACATTCACCAAATTTTTAAAAATTTGATATTCTTTCGAATTTAAGGATTTTGAAATTTTTTTCTTGTAAAAATTAAAGATCTAGTTAATAGCCTTGTTTTTTGCAGACCGGATTAAGATTAGGATTAACTTTATTTTATTAAAAAATGGGTCAAATCAGTTCCAGATTTTTTTTTTTTTTTAATTTTTTTTTCTGAAATTATACGCAATTAGTAAATATAAACAGGAAAACAAATTAAGCTTTGACCAAAATGTTAAGAATGAAAAATAAATAAGTTAAATCCTAGGATTAGCTCAGATTTATTTATACCATTTTACATTTTGAGCAACGCTTAATTTTTTTCCTGTTTATATTTACTTATTGTATGTAGATTCAGAAAAAAAATTTAAAAAAATTTGTCTGAACTTGATTTGACCCATTTTTTAACTAAATGGAGTTAATCTTAATCCGGTCTGCAAAAAACAAGCCTAATATCTTAAGAACAAGTTTAAAAATCTAAAATTCGAAAAAATATCAAATTCTTAAAAATTAGGTGAATGGTGAAATCGTATTCCAGAATCGAGCACAATAAAATATTTTTTTGCAAAACAAGAAAAAAAAATACAGACAAAAACAAATTTTTACGGACAAAAATATTGTTTACCATAAAAACACTTTTTAAGTAATGTCCGAATATTAAATAATTTAAGAAAAAAAATATTTTTTTTTACTTTGTTAGGAACTTTCCGATTTTGAAGCCAAGGCCATTGTAGCACAGGATCAATATTTTAATGTGTTAATATCAACCCTAAAAGGCAACTTTACCGACCCAACGTTTTCGAAATAGATCTAATTAGCTCCACCCTAATGTATATATATGAACATTTTTGCCTACGGTACTATTTAATCTTTTTTATATTTCTCTTCACCCTAACATATTTGTAATTTAAAAAAATTTAAAGCGGTACTTATTGTTGTTGGGAATAATGTTGTTTCTCTTACTTTTAACTTAAAATAAAAAACACAATGTTTATGATTTGTTTCAATGACACCGTAAGATTGTGCGTGTGCGTGTACGAGCAAGTGTAAAATGACGAACAGAAAACTAACTGCATAATTTGCATATTTTTTTTATACATACATACATCCTAATACATTTTTTCACAAAGCATATTTTTTTCCATCAAAACGTTTTTTTTACTACCCCCATATTTTTAATAAGTTTTCCAACAATTTTTTTTTAATATTTTTTTACAAAAACATTCTAAGCGATCAGTGTATGTTAAAAATATTCTAGAACACGGTGTAATTTTTATAATCTCTACTATGTTTTTTATTCTAAAAACGAACGTTTGTTTCATTCTAATCGTTCAAACACGACATTTGTCGTGTTCGTTTAAACAAGTACAGCAAAGTTTTTAATTTGTTGTTTAGCATCATAGTAAACATTCTCATTCGCAAGCACTGTACTCTAAAAGTAGTGTACTCTGAAGCGAATGATTTGGTGTAAGCGAAGAAGGGAATACATTTGATCTCATGTCTGGTTTCTAGTAATAAGATCATTAAATTAAAAAGAATAATTTTGCCCCTTATTTTCTTTCAGAAAATATAAAAAGTACCCCTTTAACTCCTTGGGAATCAGAATTTAAAAAACTTCTTTCGGGAATGTTTTTTTTCGCTAGACGATCCTATATTTCAAATTTCTAGTTTCCAGTACCATTATTTCAGATAATATGAAAAGTACCAAAGTGCTCGTTTTTACCCTCTTAGAATCGAAATTTCGAAAAAGGTACTTTTTTCAGATTTTTTTCTGTTGTTGGATCCAACATTCCTAATTTTAAGTTTTTATGACGTCTATTTAAAAAAATATAAACAGTACCAAAAAATTTTTTTTTGGGGATTTTTCCCCGTTAGAGGATGCTACATTCCAAATTTCAAGTTAATAGGCTCATTATTTAAGAATATATAATTCCCTTTTTTAATTAATTTCCTTAGGAATCAGCATTTTCAAAAGTTATTCTTTTGGGAATATTTTATTTCGCTAGACAATCTTACATTCCAAATTTCCATCATAATTATTTCAGAAAATATAAAAGGTACCATAGTACTCGTTTTTATACCCTTGGATCGGAATAGGAATTTCCAAAAAGTACATTTTTCATAGTTTTTTTTCTGTTATTGGATCCTACATTCCTAATTTTAAGCTTTTATGACCTTTATTTACGCATGGGATGCTACATTCCAAATTTCAAGCTAATAAAACCATTATTAAAGTATATATAAAAAGTACCAAAATACATTTTTTACCCGTTTTATCCCCATAGATATATTCCAAATTTCAAGTCTCTAGCTTCGGTGGTTTGTGGAAAAATAAAAACTACAAAAATACCTTTTTTACCCTTAAACGAATCTATATTTCGGGAGGCCTACCTATATTCCAAATTTCAAGTCCCCATTTCTTTCCCTGTTTTATTCCATTTTAATTCCTGGTCCATTCCGATTAGTCTTATGTGGCTTTCATTCCGTTCCGAATATGCGCTTACATGCGCTAAAAACAAAAAGTTGTTTGCCTTCTTTAGAAATCTTTTTTCGCTAAATGACCTTGTATTCCAAATTTAAAGTTTTCAGGACCATTATTTCAGGAATTATAATAAGTACCAAAATACACTTTACCCCCCTTAGAATCGGAATTTTGAAAAAGTACTTTTTCAGAATTTACAACTAACATTGTAATATTTTTTTGTAGGACCTTAATTTCAAAAAATTTAGAAAGTACCAAAGTACATTTTTTTACCCCTTTTTACCCTTAGGAATCCGAATTTCCAGAATTACTTTTTTTGGGAATGTTTTCCCGTTAGAGGATTCTACATTCCAATTTTTGAATTATTAGGATTTTTTTCAGAAAAAATAAAAAGTACCAAAGTACTAGCTTTTTTACCCCACTTAGAATGGGAATTTCGAAATTTTTTCGTTGTTGGAACCACCATTGCAAATTTTAATATTTTTGTAGGACCTTAATTTCACAAAAATAAAAAAAAAATACCAAAGTACCATTTTTTACCCCTTTTTACCCTTTGGCATTCGAATTTCCAGAAAGTCCGTTTTTTGGGAATGTTTTTCGGTTAGAGGATCCTACATTTCAAATTCCATATTAATTGGATTTTTTTTCAGAAAAAAAAATACCAAAGTACTGGTTTTTCCCCTTTTTTCAACCCTTCGTTTTTACCCCTTAAAATCAACATTTCCAAAAACCCAGCCTTAGTGGATATGTATTCCGGGAGGTGAAACACAATCCAAATTTCAAGACTCTAGCTTCAGTGGTTTGGGCTGTGGGATGATGCATGATTACCCAATTAGAAATGTCGTTAAGACATCTCAAAGACTTCCTTATGACAATGTCGGTGTACCTGCTGACTGAAAAATCTCTGACCATACAAAAAACCTCATGACACCTCCTGACTTTTTCAAGTATTTTGTCAAAATTCCTCGCCGACAAGTATGCAGGTAGTCAATAGTGCTGACTACATTATGACATGTACATAGTACGTCTGAGATCGTCCAAAAATTTAAAACTTATTAATCACGTCTTTTAATTTACACTACTTACTATTTTCATCTGTCTATTTCTTAAATTTTATTTTTTAAAACTTACTATTTTGATCTGCCTCACTTGGTCCGCGAACTCAGAACCTTCTGCTCACTGGTCTAGCACCTTACCCCTTTAGCCAAACTTTGATAATAAATGTGTTTATTTAAAAACAAATTTAAATTAATTTATTATTTGAATTGTCCTGTTATATATATTTCGTCACCTGAATTGAAAAATGCTACAATATGAATTTTTCTTCCTCAAATATAAAATTTTTTTAAATATTAATTGGAATTTGGTTTTATCCTATTTAACAAGATTTTGTTAGAGTTTTTTAGGCGTATCTTATTGTTAGTTGTTTTTAATATTATTTATACAAAACAAAAAAAATATTTACAAAAATAATATTGCAGGAGCCCTTTACAATTAAGGTGACGATATATTAAATTTATTTTGGTTTTGACAAATTTGAAAATATTATGATTTCAAATTATATTTTATTACAAACAATTTTAAGTTGTGATTGGCCTAGTTGTCTAGCAGGTTCGACAGCTTACGTGTTGTAGATTTTTGGCCTCGGTTCAATCCCCGGTCGCGGATTTTTTTTTTATTTTTTTTTATTGTTTTAAGACCAATTCAATTTAATTTTTTTAATTACAAAGAAAACTAAAAGAGTTTTAAAGGATTATACAAAATTACATCGACTTTACATCGGGAAAAAAAATTTTAGTGATTGGTCGGATTTGCTATATAATTGTCAGCATTAAAGACATGATTTTTCTAAATTGATAAGACAACATATATGACAAGTCAGTACATTTATAGAACTTGGGGAGCTCCGACAAAAATTATGACATGTCCTTAAGTTGTCTTAAGTAAAATGTATTCACTTGCTGACTTCTACCTGATGAATCATTACTGACATTGTCTTAAAGACAAAATTTCTAATTGGGTAGTATGTCAGTCAGTCATCAATCATCAGTCAGTCACGTAACTACTTTATATATATAGATGATACGTAAAATGGGTCTATCTGGTTTTATCAGTTTGATCCGGACTGATACAATATAAAATAAATTGAGACTATAAGACATAAATATACAGTCAAACTCGGTTATAACGAACTCGATTATAACGAATTCTCGGTTATAACGAACTAATTCTAAAGTCCCGACGTTTTAGAATCAATTTTCACACAAAATACTTCTTTTATAAAGAACTCGGTTATAACGCATCCTCGGTTAAAACGAACTGCTTATTATGGTCCCACGAACACAATTTCATGTATATTTACCTTTTTATAACGAACTCTCGTAAATATTTTTTAATGTGAAGCAATCATGTTTATCAAACTAACAAAAGGTTGAAATTTTTTGGTTTATATATAATAATTTTCATAGAATTTATTTATATTTTTAAAGATTTCTTCTCAATTACTAGTTTATTTTCTAAAAAACATCAAACAAAATTGGATCTATTTTTTTGGAAATAAAACTAGGTTGATAAAAAATATACCCCGCTTATAGCGAACTTCGCTTATAACGAACTATTTTTACTGGTGCCTCGGAGTTCGTTATAACCGGGTTCGACTGTATATGGTTAGATATTGGTCTACATAAAGAACATATTTTTGTAAATAACATTACATAAAGTACATATGATTATATATAATGTTATCCAACTTATATGACGTTATAAGGAGCAATATATGATCAGTTATAATGGTTTTAAATTATATTTAATCGTTTTCTCAAACTGATATAATTATATAGACCCAATTAGAGTTTGCAAAACGATTAAAATCGTAATCGTAATCGCGATTAATCGCACCAATTAATCGTAATCGTAATCGACAAAAAAAATCATGCGATTACGATTAAAAATTTTCTATGAAATACACTGTTTTTATAACGAATTTAAATCAGTTCCAAAATTTTTTGAAATCAATTTTAAAGTTTCTATTAAAATTATTTGTCAAAAAAACTAAATTACTGTTAAAAACGATTACTTTCGGGACAATTTCAAACAAAAATCATTCAGCCTTACCACAAGAAAATAAAATAAATTTAAAATGAACTTTTAATTTTATTTCCATACAAATTGTTTTTGTTTTTAAAATCGACTTTCAAAAATTGTATTGAAAATTTGAAAGTTAAAATAAAACTTATGTTAAAATAGACTTTTTGTTTTCTTGTGGTAAGGGCCATTGATTCTGGAATGTTAAGTAGACCGGAAAGTTTTGATGGGTTGACCAATGGTTCATTTAACTTGTTTGCGATTTTTCTTTCCTTCTCTCGTAAAAGTCATTCAAATTTGAGGTAAAATTTAAATTCTAATAAATTAAATTAAATAAATTAAATTCAGTAAATTTTAAAGAGTTTTGTTTTTAAAATATTCTCAAAAGCCTTTGGCCAACATTTGGACATGAAATTTTGTCAAAAACTTAATTTTTTCATACTTTGACCGCTGGTTGACTAATGATGCCTTGTTAATTTTTTAAATAAATTTCATCACAAGAGCTAACTGGCCATCGGCAGGTATTTTGATACGACCCCGCAGAAATTTTGGTAAACTGGAAGCAGCTTTGGAAAGAAATCATGATCCAAAGAGCGAATCCAAATCAGTCACAGTTTAAAGTACTCTTTAGTAGCAATGATAAAAAGCTATTAAGACCCAGTAAAATCATGTCACTTTTCAGCGCTGATTGAAGAACTCTTTGTAGAGTTTATTTAACCGCAATAAAGATGTAAGAAAATCTAGTATTTTTCTCCAAAAATCTTTTTGATCATTTAAAAAGAGTTAAAGATGTCAAAAATTAAAGTATGTATGAAATTTTATTAACAACGAATTTTAATTATAAGTTTTAAAAAAATCTTAACTAAAAATTCTCAAGGGCGCTCGAGATATAACATGTTAAATCACCAGTTTCTAAGAAAATAAGTTCGGTTGATAAAAAAGTACCAATTTTCATTAATTTGTTTCTGGAGGATTATACATGACAAATCTTTAATTTCTAGAACAATTTGATTAGTGGTTGTAAAAAGTACCAAAGTACCAAATTTAACCCACTTTCTTCCTCGTCTGTATGACAGATTAAAGTTTCTACGGTTATTAGTTTAAAATATAACTATATAAGTACTAAGGTACGTTTTTTAACTCAATAATACTTATAAAAGGTACCAAAGTACTATTTTACCCCATTTACCCTCTATTATAGGATTTTATATGTTATAGGTTTTTTTTTTAAATATTACATCGTAAATCTTTAGTTTCTAGGAAACTTAGCCCTGTTGATTGAAAAATTTGCCAAAGGTACTGAAGTTCAAAGTATTTATTTTAATTTCCTCAAAATACGACTTTTTCTAAATATCCTTTAGAGAAAAGCATATTTTATCAATAGGTCCATTAAGTCCAAATGTTTTGTTTTAAAGTCATTTGTTAAGTAGTTGTAAATAGTAACAAAGTACCAGTTTATAAAATTTTTTGACACGCTTAGAATAAGAATTTCCAAAAATTATGGATTTTAGGAATTTTTGTTTCGCTTTTAAGTCTAGCATGACAGATCGAAGTTAAAAAAAAATTAAAAATAAGATGTTTTTAAATGTTTTTTAGGCATGATAATTTGCTTGTGAATATTACATGTTGAATCTCAAGTTTCTAGGAAAATTAGTTTGGTTGACAAAAAAGTACCAAAGATACAAAAGTACCTAATTCCCGTTTTTATTGCCTTAAAATAAGATTTTTTTTTATTGTCGTTTTACGAAATGCATTTTTTTCTGGAGGATTGTTAAGTTCAAATATGTAATTTTGAAGCCATTTATTAAGTAGTTGTAAAAAGTACCAAAGTACCAGTTGAGCTAAAACACCTCAATTCAACCGAGGAGTTGACCGCACTCCCTCCAAATTTAATGAAATTTAGTACTGGGGTTTACTTTAACAAAAAAGAGATTTTTCCAATTTTTCAGGTTTCTGGTCATTCCAGTATTCGAGATATGCGGTGTTGAAAATTAACAGAATTGTATATATTTGACAAAAGTGTTCTAAGATAAATAAAGATAACTCAAAAAGTAATAACAATACAGGCCTCAGTCAGGTTGCAAATAATAGGTAATGAGACAGCCTTTAAAATAGCGTTCCCAAAGATTTTTTTTTGAAAAAGGTCAAAGGTCATTGGTTTAAACCTTAATTTTTGGAGAGCTATATCTCAAAAAACGATATTTTTAAAATTTTGGAAAAAATATATGTTGTTAAGAATCACCTATACTACCTAAGTTTAAATTTTCAGGATGGAGACTTCATTGGAACTTTTTATATTAATAGAAACATTGTGACAGGAAAGAAAACCAGAACCAGAACTTTCTTACTTTTTTTTACCCGCATAAAATAAGAATTTCCAAAAATTATGGTTTTTAGGAAGTTTTGTTTCGCTTTTGAGTTTAGCATGTCAGATCGAAGTTTATTCGGCCGTGCACAATTTTATCTGAAATATTTTTAGACGAAGTTTTTCGTAAGATTTGATGGTTTAACAAATTATCTTAAATAACATGTACGATTGGTATAGATTTAGAATATTTATTTACTGGGACGCACGACATTAGAAATTTAAATAAGCTTGATAAGGAAGAAGAAAAAAGAAATACAAACACATTTTCAAAATGAATAATACAAACATAACATGGATTTTAGTTTATGTTTGTTGATAAGTGGACACAATGGGGAATGAACTCTTAAACTCTTAGAAGCAACATAATATATGTCATGAAAAAAATCTTAGAAGAAACATAGTTTGAGTCATTTAACAAAAAATTAATTTAAGGCCGCTGTTCCAAAAAAAGTAATTCACATAAAAAATGTGAAAATGAAAATTTCCGAATTTTTTTGGTGTTCTACATTTCACATCCGAATTTCTTTTTCATTTTGTTTCACATAAATAAAATTTGGTAAAAGTAAAACGAATTCACTTTTTTCCTTATATTTTTTTAAGTTTTAATTATTTGATTTCAACTTCGAATGAAAACGTGATCCACAAATCACTAAACTTGATTTTATGTGATTCGGAAATCCTGTATATTTATTTTTAGTCGGGTATATAAAAAAAATAATATCATATTATTTCTTTTTTATTCGGGTACCCCATGCGACTAATTTTAAGTGAAGGGTATAAAAAGTCACTTTGAGGTTAAAGTCTGTACTACAAAATTTCATAGAAATCCAAATCTTTCCATATTGTAGTATATTTTATATTTCCTCTAAGTTGTCCCATAGTGATGTTTGTGTGTAAAATGTCAGAGAACTGTATTCGTATTTTCATCTGATTATGTTGTATGATGCTGTTTTTGTTTTTTTTTTTGTTTGTAAACTTTTGCTGTAATGCAGTAAAATATACATACTTCTCGCATGTATAAGTAAAGGTTAATTTGAAACGTGTGATAAGAAATTCAATTCCTCGTTATTTTTTTTTTTTTCTTTCTTTCTTGTTTTTAACTTATTTTTTTTTCTGTACTTGAAGTTCTTTTCAAAATTCATATGAGAATATAACATTCAACATGAGAGTTTTCAAGAGTATGAGTATGTTAGTTATTTGGTTGATGTGTGTGTGTTTTGCGTTTTCCCAAATGCGTGTTTGAAGAAAATTTTCGAAAATCAAAACTAAGGAAATTCCCTGAAGGCACTTTGGTTGTCAACAACCAAATGTAAAATGTAAATAAATAAGTAAATTCTATTGCATGTAGATAGACAGATGGATAGGATGTTGTAATCAACAAATCTACACTATGGTAACTAAGTATTAGACATTTTATTTATAGTGTGTCCAACAAAATAATAAATAAAAATAAAATAAAATAAAATAAAATAAAATAAAATAAAATAAGAGAAATAAAGGAAAAGAAAGAAAGAAAGAAAGAAAGAAAGAAAGAAAGAAAGAAAGAAAGAAAGAAAGAAAGAAAGAAAGAAAGAAAGAAAGAAAGAAAGAAAGAAAGAAAGAAAGAAAAAAAGCCTGCGAATTTTGTACTCTTGCCCAAAACATTAAATCATGATAATGTTTTGCTGAAGATTTGGGTGTACTTGCCAAAGCAAAGTTTTTTTTAGAAAAAATAATGTTATTTCAAAACGAATTGAAATATCAGTCGAGGACCCCATTAAAAAACCAAAAGAGCTGTACATTTCGTATGTGAGTGCAAAAATAAGTGCAAAAAAGTGTTTTTACATTTTGGAGAGTATAAAAGATTCGGCACCAAAGAATATACCACTCTCACTTGTTTTATGTACATTTGATAAACAAATGGAAAATTTTTATGCGAAAAGCTTAGACTTGGTTAAAAAGTAGTTGTGGTAAAAAAATTATTTTTTTTTCACGAAAAACAAAATTATTTTAAAAAAAATTTAATGAACCCAAAATGAATTTTGATGAAAAAAAAAAATTAATGAAAAAAAATTTATAAAAAAAAATTTGATAAAAAATCAAAAAAAAAATTATGAAAAAAAAAATTTTATAAAAAAAAAAATTTTGATGAAAAAAAAATTTGATAAAAAAAAATTAATAGAAAAAAAGAAATTTGATGAAAAAAAAGTTTGATGTAAAAAAAAAATGATGAAAAAAAAAAATTTATGAAAAAAAAAATATTGATAAAAAAAATTTGATAAAAAAAAGTTAAGGAAAAAAAATTTGATGGAAAAAAAATTAATGACAAAAAAAAAAATTTGATGAAAAAAAAAATTAATAAGAACAAAAATTAATGAAAAAAAAAAGTTGATGAAAAAAAATTGATAAAAAAAAAATTTTATGAAAAAAAAAAATTTATGACAAAAGAAAATTTGATGAAAAAAAAAAATTATGAAAAAAAAAAAATTTTATGAAAACAAAATGATGAAAACAAAAAATTGATGAAAAAAAAATTTTATGAAAAAAATTGATGAAAAAAAAAAAATATAAAAAAAAAAAAATTGATGAAAAAAAAAAAATTTATGGAAAAAAAATTTGATGAAAAAAAAATTTGATGAAAAAAAAAATTTGATGAAAAAAAAAAATTGATGAAAAAAAAAAATTTTTTGTTGAAAAATAATTATGTTACTTTTTATTCACCAGCTGGTGAAAAACGGCTTTATTCACCACGTGGTAAATTATTATCCAAGTTACAAACCCAAGTTATTAAAATTTTTGGTTTTAAGAAAATGAAAATTGTAATTCTTGTTTTCTTTTTCGTTAATTGTTAGCTTATATAGTCAAACTGAGGTGGCGTCCTGCAACTTTTTTAAAATTAGACACCAGCCTAAAAACATTATCATGTTAAAAAGGAAAAGGAAAGAAAAAGCAGAAAATATCAAGAGAATGAAATTTTCTAAAAAAATTTTCAAAGGAAAAAATTTTAATTCCAAAAAATTCTTAGAAAGAAATCTGAAAGGAAAATTTCTAAAAAATTTCGTGGGGAAAATCTGAAAATTTTTAAAAGAAATATGTGACTTAATCTGAAAATTTTTGTCAAAAAATATCAGTCAATCTAGAAGTTCTTATTATGAAGAGAAATTTTCTTTGGGAAAAATTAGACTTTTCCAATAAAAAAAATGTACTAGAATCTGAGTCTTTCTATAAAAAAAAAACTCAGAATGAGAGACTTATTCTATAGGGAAATTTCTCAAAGTCTGAGACTTTTTTCTCTGAATCTGAGTCTTTTTCTATAGAAAAAAATTTGAATCTGAAAATTTTTTGTGAAAAAATGAATATCAATTCAGAAGTTCTTATTATGAAGAGAAATTTTCTTTAAAAAAGTTAAACTTTTCCTATAGAAAAAATGTCTCAGAATCTGAGTCTTTCTATAAAAAAAATCCGCAGAATCAGGGACCTTTTCTATAGAAAAAATGTTTCAGAATCTAAGACTTTTTTCTTAGAATATGAATTTTTTTCTATAAAAAAAATTTCTCAGAATCTGAAAATTGTTTGTGAAAAAATATCTGTCAATTTAGAAGTTCTTATTTTGAAGAGAAATTTTCTTTGGGCAAAGTAAGACTTTTCCTATAGGAAAAATGTATGCTGAGTCTTACTGTAGTAAAAAATCTTCAGAATCAGAGACTTTATCTATAAGAAAAATTTCTCAGAATCTGAGACAAAATGTTTTGGAATCTGTGACTTTTTTATATGAAAAATATCTCAGTATCTGGGACTTTTTCTATAGGAAAAATTTCTCAGAATCTAAGACTTTTTCTATAGGAAAAATGTCTCAGAACCCGGGACTTGTTCTATAGGAAAAATGCCTCAAAAACTCTCCGAGTAACATTTTTGAAGTTATCGAGTTTTTTAATTCTCAAAACCCCAGTGGTCCCCTAAAATAACGTATCTCAAAAACTAAGCAAGGTAGAGCGAAACAGACACAAATTTTGGATAAAAAAATTAGACGATTTTTAAGGAACCCAACTAGGTACAGGCACATCTGGGTCTGGACCAATAGGGTCCGAACCCAATGGGGTCCTCAAATTTTTTTTTTTTTTTTTTTTTTTTATTTTATTAGTATTAAAAATACTTTAAATATTCCAAAATATTACATAAATTCATATTACATTAGTTATAAGTTCTATATAAATAAATTGTATCTTACTACATTTGTACATTTTTTTCTAAATACATTGTAATTTCTTTCAAGTTTCATGTTGTTTGGTAAATCATTGAACAATTTAAAGCCTTTATAAAAAAGGGATCTCTGCATATGTGTTGTCATGACTCTTTGGATTCGAAAATCTTCAGTATTTCTTAGTGCGTACGGTTGTACTTCTCCAACATATTTAATTTGATCGCATAGATATTCTGGAGCATCACCTTGTTTCATTTTTTTAATAAAAATTAAAGTGTTGAATTTCAGTCTTTGATTTATATTTAACCATTTTAGTTCTCCAAGCATTTCGTTGATGTGTTTATATCGATTGCATTTTAGTATAACCCTCATTGCTTTGTTTTGTAGTTTTTGCATTCTTTCTACCTGACTATCATTACAGCAAGTATATATTATTGTCGATCCGTATTCAAAATGTGGTTTAATTATTGTGTTATAAATATTTATTGCAGTTGTTTTTGATATTTTATTTCGTATTCTTTTAAAAAATCCGATTTTTTTCCCTATTTTTTTACAAGTATAGTCTATATGTTCTTTAAATTTTAAGTCTTTATCTATTATAAATCCGAGATATTTTATGTGTTCAACTTTTTCTATTATTTTATCGTTAATTTTAAATATTGCTTCAGTGTTCATATTTATTTCAATTATTTTTGTTTTATTTTCGTTAAGTTTTAATTTATTCATTTTTAACCATGTATTAATTTTATTGATGTCATGGTACATATTTGCTCTGCAACTTTCATCATCATCTCCTTCCGTGTATATTAATGTATCATCTGCGTAAAGGACCATTTCACTTCTATCTAATACCTTTGGCATGTCATTAATATATATAATAAATAAAAGAGCTCCCAAAATTGAGCCTTGTGGTACACCGAAATCATTTTCAATTTCATTTGACAAAACATTATTAACTTTAGTTATTTGCTTCCTATTTTTTAAATACGACTCGAACCAATTTAATTCCGTACCTTGTATTCCATACATATAGAGTTTTTTCACCATAATTTGTCTGTCGATTGTTTCAAAGGCTCGTTTAAAATCTAAGAAAATTGCCATCACTTTTTTTGTTTTTTCTATATTTTTCCATTTACTTATTACATAATTTACAGTCGTTTCACATGAGTATTTTTTACGAAATCCTGATTGGTACTTTGACAATATAGAGTTTTCTTCAATATATTTTTCTAATTGTTCTTTGACAACTTTTTCCAAAATTTTTTCACAGGTTTTTAATGTGTTTATTGGCCGGTATTCTTCGCATTTATTTGTTTTTGTCACTTTTTCAATTGGTGTTATCATAGTTACTTTCCAATTTTCAGGGAATTCACCTGTATCTAACGATTTATTTATAATTTTTAATATTGATTCTCCTGTTACGTTCCAGTTATCAAGAATGATTTTATTAGATATTTTATCACAGTCGGTTTTATTTTTCATATGTATAATTATATTCTTAAGTTCTAAAATGTTTATTGCACGGAATTTGAATTGTTGGTTTATCACAGTTATTTGGTTTTCATATTGCTCATATTCTATGGAGTCTCTTATTGCTTTAATACTATCTACAAAATAATTATTGAATTGACTAGCAATTTCTATATTATCCTTATATTCTACTTGGTTAAATATCACAGTTTTTATCACATTATTGTTTTTTTTGATTACTAGATCTTTGATCTCTCTCCACATTTGTTTTTGATCACACGCATTGTTAATTTTATTATTAATGTATTTATTTTTTTCGTTTTCGATTTTCACTTTATATAAATTTCTTATTCTTTTGTAATTGGCCCATGCCTGATATGTATTTTCCAATTTTGCTGTTTGGTATTTAATTATTTTATCATTTTTCATTAAACGTAATTCACTATTAAACCACCGATTTATATTGCTTTTTTCCCGTATAATTCTTTTATTAGTAAATTTTTGTATAGTTTCTTTAAAGCAATTATCAAATAAGGTTACATTTTCATTAATGTTTTTATTTTCATTGTATACCATATTTTTACTTAACTCTGTGTTAAATGTCTCTTTATTGTACTTAAAAATTTCTAGTTCTTGGTTGTCTATGTTGGTATAATAATTTTTTTCAGTTTTAATTAAAATATTTATCATTTCATGATCTGCTATTTTATCTGTAGTGCTGTTGTTTACTGATATATTACAATTATTTGTTATAACAAAGTCAATTATTGTTCTAGAATTTTTTGCTACTCTAGTATATTCACTAACTAATTGTCTAAGACCATTATCATTTAGTATACATTCAAGTTGATTTTTATGTGCCGAATTTTTAGACCAATCAATATTAAAATCTCCTGTTATTAAAATATCACAGTTATAATCACTTATTTCATCTAAAACTTCTTCAAAACTTTTACAAAACTCCGACTCTCCATAACTAGGCGATCTGTATATTGCAGCAATTATTATTTGATTGTCTTCACATGTGGCTTTACATACTAAAATCCAGTATTTAACACCTTCTATCTTTTCAATAATTTTAGTTAGTTTCCATATCTTTTTAAAATAAATAATGACTCCACCAGTTCTTGAAGAAGTAGAAAGCGACATAACATGATCATACCCTTGTAATATAATTTCATTTTCTTCTACGTCTTTTGTAATGTGGGTCTCCGAAAGTATAAATAAGTCCGGGTTTTCTTTCGATGCAATGACTTCCACTTGATTATAATTATTTACCAATCCTTGTACATTTGTGTATAGAGCACGTATATTCTTTGATTGTTAAACTGATAAGCCAATCCTTCTCATTTTTAAATTCAATTTATTCTGATAAACGGGGCATTCTCTACTGTTTGTAAAATGGTTTTCATCTAAATCCATATTTAGTTTATTGTTCATTTTCATGCAATTTATACATTTCATTATCTGCTCCGTATTTTTGCATTCTTTTGTTTTATGTTGTCCATGACATCTCAAGCATATTTCCTGATTTTTGCATTCTTTTGCGATATGGTTATATCCTCTACATTTAAGGCACTGCGTAACATCTGTTCCATCGAACACTCTACATCTTTCCCATCCAATATTTACTTTCCTTGCTTCTATCATTTTCGTATATGTTTCGTTATCGACTGCCATTTTCACATTATAGATTGTTTTATTATTTCTTTTGATTTGATATTTTTCTATAATTTTGAGTTCTGCATTAGAGATACTTGGGTTCTGCTTTTTTAGTTTCTCAATTATTTCCTCCTCTTCATGTACAAAAGTCATATCCGTAATTTTAACTCTTAGCTCAATTGGGTTGGGTACCTTAATTTCATATCCTTCTGTTAACTCGTTTTCTATTGCACTTTTTATTTTCTCTCTTTCTTCACTATTCTCACTTTGGATTACAACCGTTCCATTTCTTCTATTTTCTACGCCTGTAATTTTTAAATTAACTGGATCAACTTTATCATTTAGTGCTTCCCTTGTTTTTTCTACCCCTTGTTTCTCCTTTGGTTTTACAATTAAGGGCACCTGTTTGTTAGCATCTGGTAGCACTGTTTTTTTTACCGACTCTGCATATGTTGGTTTTTTGTTGGTTTCTTTTAATACCTTCTTTATTTCGTTACACATATTTTTGTTCTTTTCTTCTATTGACTTGCACATTTCTTTATTGTTGTTTTCAAAATCATTTACATTAATATATAATTTTTTAACTTCTTCCACATTTTTTTCACATGATTTTTGAACAGTATCCATTTTTTTTAACCTTTCTTCGTATCTTTTTTCTATTGCCTCTAACAATTGTTTTAGTTCACTCTCGCTTTGTTTTAATGATGATGAAAATTCGTGTTTATAATCTACCAGGTTTTGTTTGTTTTTATGTACATCTTCCTGTATATCTTTTAGTATCATATCGACATTGTGAATGTACTGGATACAATCCTCACATACAAAACGTAAAAAATTACTTTCTTGCAAAGTTTTTTGGGAATACTGATCAATACCGGAACACTTCATAGAACTGTGATATGTTTTTTTACACACCCCCTCACATTGAATACCCGTTTCCCCACGAATGGATGACTTGCATTTACTGCACTCAGCCATGACTGAGTGCTTTTATTGTGTATTATTATAAAAACGTTTATTTTTATAAAAACTTTATTTTCCACTAATTATAATTAGTATTTTTTATGGTTTTTAATAGTCCTGTCTATTTTTTTAAAACCAATTATTATTTTATTTTATTATTTTTATAGAGCTTTAGTTTTTACACTTCTTTACATTTGGCGTTGCCAGACGCCAAATGTGCATGAACTAACAAGAGAAGTCTCCCTGGTGTCACCCTATGGTCTTCATGAAATTTGGATATGTTGTTAAGAACGAAAATTAATTCGACACGTATTTTTTTAGAGGCCCAATCTCATTTTTAGGGGGGTCGATTTGTATGGGGAAATTGACTTATGATTTACGCCTATTTAAACAAAATTAATGTAGGCATGTGTGGTATCAGATTAAAGGTTTTAAAAATACCTATCTCGTGGTGCTAACAATGGGCCAAAGAACTTCATATTTTTCGACTTATTAACAAAAATGTCCTAAAATTTTGGTATTTTACTCAATATGACGAAAAGTTGTGCATGTTTGGACACGTTCGTAGCACGTGCAGATAGGTTTTCAAAAGACCTTTCATTTGGTATGTAACATGACTAGGTTTCTTTGCATAATATAGGAGATAAAAGTAAACAAGTAGAAAAGTTAAATTCGACTTGACCGAATCTATGAATACCCTCCACAATGCCCATTTTAAGTGATAGTTAATTTTCTAACGTGAAAAAATAACAGTTATGATTAGAAATATTTTATTTTGTGTAAAAAAATATATATGCCAGAATTGATTTTCGAAAGTTATAGTGCTTTTTATCTCATAAATTCACAAAAAACCCTTGCCGAAATTCAGTCTTTTGCTCATAACTTTTCAACCACTGGACCGATTTCGCTGGATTGCAATTTCAACCTGACCAGGTAAATGCCCAACATATATGCCAAATTTCAGGAGCCTCCGTAAAGTCTTTCAAAAGTTAGCGTGTTTTCAAGAGACAGACAGACAGACAGACAGACGGTCTGACGGACGGACGGACATCGCTAGATCGTCTTAAAATCGATCGAGGATCATGAATATATATACTTTATGGGGTCCTAGAACAATATTTCGAGGTGTTACAAATGGAATGACAAACTTATACATACTCTCTATCACTAGAGTGGAGGGTATAAAAAATGGCCTTGTCTTTCCCCCTCCTTTTTTCCCCTTAAATATGAATTTGGGCCGCTAAAAAAAATAGGTGTCCCTTTATTTTTTCTGATCTACAAAACAAAACCAATTTCATAAAGATCCGTGGGCGACACTTGGGAGACTTCCCTTGTAAGTTGAAATAAAATAATTTCAGTTGACTAATTTTTGGCAAAATATTTTTGGTAACTTTACCAAAAAAATTGTGGGTTCAATATCAGCAAATTTTCTTAAAGGTTTACAAGCTTTTTTTTGCTAACATTACAGCTTTTTTTTTGAGTGCATAAGCCCTCAAAGTTTGTAAAATAATCATTTCTATTTTAGGGACAAAATGATCTTTACTTTACTATATATGAAAGATTTCAGTCAGGTTTATTATAGGTCATTTCAGTAAAAGTGACACTTCAAGTGACCTTTTAGGGACCGGTAACTTTTTCCGCAGTGTAGTTTAAGTTAACAAGTTTATTTGGATTTTCTCCCCAAAAAAAAAAAAAAAAAATAAAAATATATAGATCTTATGATTCGTTTTCAATTGAAATTCCCCACAAACAAATAAAGTTATTTGCATCCATTAGAAGTATAAAAAACTTATGTTTGCATGATTTTTTTTTATAGTTTTATTGGTAGTTTGTGTAAAACATAATGGTTATTATGGTCCAACTATATAAAAATATATGTTTTTATTTTAATATTTGTGGTAATCATATTTAATACTTATTGAATAACAACAAACCAAAAAAAAAAAAAGAACAGTTACTAAAACTTTTTTTTTGCATGCAATATAAATAGAATAAAAAATTCAATATAGGGTCATTATTAGTGAAATCAATCATGAATATTTTTGACCCCCTCCGATATTGATGAAATTTGGTTAAGTGCTTTCACTACGTAAAAAAACTAACAAATGCTAATTTTCAGCCCTCTAAGTCAACAGGGGCCGAAAATACGGAAGGTCAAAATTTCCCCCAAAATCTCCTAGTCGCGACACTTTACACCGTAAAAACTTAATATCGTTGGTTCTATTATAGCTAGAAAGCCCATTTATGGTTTGTTTTGAAGCTCATAATATGCTCTAAAAGACTTAACGTAACCAAAAAATTTTCGAAAAAAATAAGGGTTACCTCCCTTATTTTAAGGTCGAGATAAAGGGAGGAGAAAATGGGGAGGATGGTATCCCCCGATTTTTTTTTTTACTTGATAATCTTATAGAGAAAGTCCTAAAGAATATATTCTAAAATTTTTAAGTTGAGACAAGGTTTCTGAAAATTTTCCAAAAGAAAAAATTTTTAATCGATAGCCCATACAAAACTATATAAGAACGTAAATTTTTGACATTGTGGTGCATTCCGTTTTAATGTGATAAATATTTAATCAAGGCAACTCGCCACAAATTGTACCATTTTTTCAATATTTGACCACTCCTCCTAAGCCCAGTTTTCGAAAATTTGAAAAACCAAAAACGCAATTTTCTTAGTTACATATAGGGCTATCCAAACAACCTATTCAGAAATTTACGGGACGCATGTTTTTTTTTCGCTGGACATTTGGTGTGGAATGCCTCATGTGCTATTGTAGCTACAGATTCCTTTTTTGTTTTTTTCAAAGCTTATAGTACGCTCTATAGTACGCTCTAATGGGGGGAAAGCATCCCCGATTTTTTTTTTTTCTTGGTATTCTCAAAGTGCAAGTTCTAATGAACATATCCTAAAATTTTTATGTTGGGACAACAATCAGATCGACCAAAATCAATATTTTTCACAATTTCCCCCAAAATCTCCAAATCGCGACACTCTTGCACATTATAAATTTAATATCGTGGACTGTATTGTAGGTACAGAGTCCATTTTTGGTTTGTTTTAAAGCTCTTAATATGCTCTACAATATTACTATCACAAAAAAAAAATTGGGGATGCCTCATGTATTAAAAGATCGTGGCAAGGGGCATCGGGGGATAGTATCCCCCAATTTTTTTTTTACCTTGTTTTTTTTTTTTAAAGAGTAAGTTCTAGAGAGCATATCCCGAAATTTTTATCTTGGGACTTCTATGGGAGGCGCAAGAATGTCGCGATTTGTTGATTTTGGGGGAAAATTTTGAAAAATTTTGGTTTTGGTCGATCCCATTGTTGTCCCAACATAAAAATTGTAGAGTATGTTCATTAGGACTTGCACTTTGAGAATATCAAGTAAAAAAAAATCGGGGATACTTTCCACCCATTTCCTACACCCTTTGCCACGATCTTCAAATAAGGGGGGCACCAATTCCTTTTTTTGGAAGTTTTTTGGTTTTTGTGTGTCTTGTAGAGCGTATTATGAGCTTTTAAACAAAAAAAAATGGGCTCTGTAGCTGCAAAAGCACTTATGATATTAAATTTTTAAGGTTAAAGAGTGTTGCGATTTGGAGATTTTGGGGAAAATTGTGAAAAAATTTGAGTTTGAGCGATCCCATTGTTGTCCCAACTTAAAAATTTTAGAATGTATTCTTTAGGACTTTCTCTATAAGATTATCAAGTAAAAAAAAATCGGGGGATACCATCCTACCCATTTTCTCCTCCGTATATCACGACCTTAAAATAAGGGAGGTAACCCTTATTTTTTTTCAAAAATTTTTTGGTTATGGTAGGACTTGTAGAACATATTATGAGCTTCAAAACAAACCAAAAATGGGCTTTATAGCTATAATAGAACCAACGATATTAAGTTTTTACGGTGCAAAGTGTCGCGACAGGGAGATTTTGGGTGAAATTTTGACCCTCCGTGTTTTCGCCCACTGTTTACTTAGAGGGCTGAAAATAAGTGTGCATTAGTTTATCACTTATTGTTAGTGTTACAACTAAACCAAATTTCATCAAAATCAGAGGGGTCACGAAAATTTTTAGCTATTTTTGATTGATTTCACTAAAACTGACCCTATAACATATTGCCTTATTTCCCATTGAATTGAGAAATAAGGCCATATGGCCTTATTGCCTATGGCATTATTTCACCCCCCCAACACAGGATGCTGAAGTTTAGCATATATAATTGTCGTTCCCCTGGCCTGTTTCGTTTTAAATTTCAGCCAGATCGGTCTAGTGGTTCAAAAGTTATTAGCAAAACCGTGAATTTCAGATTAGTTTCATCTTAAATTCTTAAAATCCGGTAAATATGTTTTAAAAATATTGTTAAATATTGGCTAAGTCACAAAAATATTTTACAACGCATTTTTGTCACTCAAAAATATTTTTACGCTAAAAAAAACTACATTCGAAAAAAATTTTACACTCAAAAAAAATTTAGTAAATTATTATTTTTTTTTTAATTACTTAAGAAAAAAGTTTTTTTACACAAAATAAAAACTAATCAAAAATATAATTTTTTTCACGTTAGAAAATGTACTATCACTTAAAGGGGCATTGTGGAGGGTATTCATAGATTCGGCCAAGTCGAATTTAACTTTTCTACTTGTTTTTTATTTAAGTTAAACTTTGCGTATGTGTAGATTTATACATAAAAAAACAATGAAACATTTGTATTGGTTTATGTAAGTTATGTTTTTTTTTTTTCATTTACATACATATTTCTATTTAAGTGTGCATTCTTTTCTATGTACAATATGCATTAAGGTCGTTAAGGATTTAAGATATAAATAACAGACATTTATTAAAATGATGATTCTGATTGTGGTTTTATTTTAATAATATTGAAAAATAGGGGACAAGCATATTACTTAAATAAAAAAAGGGTTTTTTTTTTGTTGGTTGTTGTTGTTAATAATAAAAAATTTTCAAAAATAAATAAAACATTAGAGGGCTTCACTATGTATGCGACCAAAAAAGTTTGGCTCATTTTATGAAGATTCCCAAAATATTTAATACAATTTTCTATTAAAAAAAAATATTATTCGATTACACTAGTTTACAGAGATTTTGATCCACGACATTGTGCGTCTTTTTTCTATATAAAATTTTGCGCTTAATCCGAAAATGGAATCCAAATGTTCAAAAGTAGAATGTTTTCGAGATATTGCTAATTTTCCAAAGCTTTCAACTTTTAAAAAAAGTAGTTTTATTTAAATAAAATTATCTCCAGACCAAATCGGTGGATTTTATTATTTATGGTGTTAAATCAAAGGTTCTTAAATTCCTTATCAATTCTACATACAACCTTTGGCTATCTGATTATCACATTAGAAGCTATTAATCGATATATCGAAAAATTTGGTTTAATTTTACTGAAATTTGAAGAAAAAATAAAATTCTATTGTTAATTTCAAAAGAAAATAAAAAAATACATATCGGCCATTCCATGAGAGACCGCCCAAAATTTGACCGACGGTCTTTAGATTTTCCTAATATTTTGCTGAGAAATACTCTATGGGCCCATATAAAGATTTCACTTTTGAGTTCGCCAAAATTCAAAAAACTCGCGATTTTATTCGATTTTTTAATTTTCAAAAAACCAAAAAATCTGTCAAAAGTGTCTCAATTTAAAAATCCATATCTTTAGTAATTCTTAATGGATCTGAATTCTGAAAAACGTGTTGGGATAAGACTATCGTTCACTTTAAGAAAAAATTTACAAAAACATATTTTTCGCAAAACAAGCTGCATTTTTCCGCAGTTGCATTTTTTAAATGCATTTTTCGCTGATTTGAGTATCATCCGATTTATTTTTTGTTAGCATTTTTGGAAAATTTAGAATTTTTACTTTAAATTGGCATCCTCAAATCTCTGGGACGCGCCATTTTATTATGTTGATTTTATTTTTTAAGAAACTTCTTCCAAAATTTTTCTTTATTAAAGGGAAAAAATTTCAAATATTAAGTTTTAAACTTTTTTTTTATTAAGTGGCAATCGTATATATAACTTTAATGAGACATATATTCTGTTGTACCGATTATATCTGAATGATTTAAAAAGCATTTTAATGTTATAATTATTTTATTTCATAAAAAGAAGTAAAATAATTTTTTAATTGAATAAAAATGCATTTTGTTATTCATTGCAATCTACTTTAAGAGCTGCATTTCAAATGCATTTTTCGCCTATTTGAGTACCATCCGATTTTTTTTAGCATTTTTAGAAAATAAGAATTTTATCTTTAACCCTTTTCTTACCAGCGCACAGTGGATCCTATAGAAGAAACACCCGGTCATTTTTTTTTTCGCTGTATTTTTTTTATAAAAAAGCTCTTTTTATATGTTTTAGGGGGCTCTGACTCCGAATTTAACAAAAAAAAAAAAATTAAAAAAATCAAAAATGGCGATTTTTTATTTTTGCAATATTCGCGTTCATTAAAGGTATATCATTATAATTTTCTTTAAGTACTGCTTCAAATCCAAAAGTTAAACTAAAAAAAATAAAATTGGTCCAAATATGTAAAAAAAAACTCTACACTAAAAAAAAAATAAAATTTTAGGTTAGGATAAAAAATTGCCAAAGTTCTTTAAAAAAAGTATGAACAGAAACCTAAAGGTGCCTACGTCCGGACGCGTCCTCTTAAATTTCCATATAGGTTTTATATTCATTTTCTTACAACCCGCCGAAATATTTGACGGTGAAAATTTTAGAGTTTTTTTTCAGTGTATTATTTCCTGAATTTGGAAATAGTGTTAAGTTTTTAGACCAAAGGGAACCATAATCTACCTGGCAATCGACGAAATTCGACAACAGTCATATTTCGAGCCAGCCATATTAGCATACAATGTTTGCTGGGTTAATTGATGTTTAAGTTCATTTTATGAAATAAAATAATCATAACAATAAAATACTTTTAAAATCATTCAGATATAATCACTATAATAGAATATATGTCTCACTAAAGTTATGTATTCGATTGTTACATAATAAAAAAAAGTTTAAAACTTAATGTTTGAAATTTTTTCCCTTTAATAAAGAAAAATTTTGGAAGAAGTTTCTTAAAATATAAAATCCACATAACAAAAGTGCGCGTCCCAGAGATTTGAGGATGCCAATTTAAAGTAAAAATTCTTAATTTTCCAAAAATGCTAACAAAAAATTAATCGGATGATACTCAAATCAGCGAAAAATGCATTTGAAAAATGCAGCTGCGGAAAAATGCAGCTTATTTTGCGAAAAATATGATTTTGTAATTTTTTTCTTAAAGTGAACGATAGTCTTATCCCAACACGTTTTCAGCATTCAGATCCATTAAGAATTACTGAAGATATGGATTTTTAAAGTGAGACACTTTTGACAGATTTTTTGGTTTTTCGAAAATTAAAAAAATCGAATAAAATCGCGAGTTTTTTGAATTTTGTCGAACTCAAAAGTGAAATCTTTATATGGGCCCATAGAGTATTTCTCTGCAAAATATTAGGAAAATCTAAAGACCGTCGGTCAAAAAGTCGACATTTTTGGGCGGTCTCTCATGGAATGGCCGATATACAATTTATTTCTCTCTTTGCAGTACAAGTCTGATCTATATCAAAGAAAATAATAGACTTGTTAAGAAAATTCGTTGAAAATTCTGATTCTAAACATATATGGTTTATTGAGTATCACAAATTTTGATATTTTTAAATATTGTTCGATTTACCAAAGACTATCAATACTTAAAGATATATGAAGTCTCCCTTCTTCTGTTAAACCCTCTCTTAAATTCCCTTTGCTAAGTCCGCCATCGAACTGGAAGTTTGATCAAACCAAAAAAAATCTAAGTCTTAAAGCAAATTCAAATATGTTAAAAAAATAAAATTAACTTAAAACAAGTAA